>OZ012735.1:193966723-194422525 GCA_963859935.3 Lathyrus sativus | reverse complement strand
CACGACACCTATCAATGAGAGAAAAAATAAAGAACAATCACATGAGCTTGTAATCAACCTCGTTGAATCAACAATATTTTATAAAGCAGAAATATCCATTCAAAAAACTAAACCCTAACATGGCTTCAAACTATAGCAATAATCATCGCAGACAATACTTTGATTACAACAATGACATAATCAAATATCCAACACTTTAAATTAAAAAGCATGATGATCAAAATTAATCTAAATTATAACAAATCGGTCAGAGAAGGAGAAACAGTGGTCATTCTTAACGAATCGTTGGAGATGGAGAAACAGTTGTCGCTGGCGAGATTGTTCGAAATAAAATTCTAACTGGTTCATTATGAAGGCCATGAGATGACGAGTGTGAATATGGCTTTGGTTTTTTCATCGGAGGTGGTGGTGACCGTAGATGTGGTGGAGAAAGTGGGTGGTGGCGGTGTTAGGGAGGGAGGGAGAGAGAGAGAGAGAGAGAGAGAGAGAGAGAGAGAGAGAGAGAGAGAGAGGAGAGAGAGAGAGAGAGAGAGAGAGAGAGAGAGAGAGAGAGAGAGAGAGAGAGAGAGAGAGAGAGAGAGAGAGAGAGAGAGAGAGAGAGAGAGAGAGAGAGAGAGAGAGAGAGAGAGAGAGAGAGAGAGAGAGAGATGTGGTAAATGAAAAAGTGTGGAAACAAAGAAGATAGAAATCGAAATTGAAATGGAAATTTGGCAAGTAAAACAATGTCACATGTAATGTAATAAGATGAGATATGATGAATGGATTTAATTGGAACATTTGTTGATTACTTGTTAGCTTTTATTGTAGTGTAAATTTTTAAAAGTAAAAGGGTAAATTTGTAATATCATGCAATAAATTTATTATGGGTTGATAGTAAATTGTAGGCTTAATACCCTTGTTAGTCCCTTACCTATACCTATGCGTCCATTTTAGTCCTCTTTCTTTTAAAACGTCAAATTTGGTCCCTTACGTTGTTAAACAGAATTAAATAAGTCATTTTTGTCAAATAATGATAAACGACGTTAAACAAAAAAAACGTGGCAGCTGAGGTGGATTGTCCTATCCATCACCTTCTTCTTCATTGCTGAGGTGGACAACACGTGAAACATAAAAACGGACCCTTAGTATCTCTCTCCTCTATTCATGTTATCTTATTCGCTTTTTACTCCCTCCATGGCCATTTTTTCCAATGACCTCATAAATCAACCAAACCAAAAACCAAAGATACCAGTACGTTTGTTTCTTCCTCTTCAATATGAAAATAAACTTCAAAAATCTCAGAATCCATACCAACAATATTATTCTCAGTTTCAATCAAAAAACCTAGATACCCAAAAATCAAATTAAACATTAACAGGCATGATTTCGAGTAATGGTATGAAGGTTATTAATCTACACAACATGCGAAACATTGTGGTACAAAGAAAAGTGCAAAAAGAAGAAGAAATATATCGAATCGGAAAGGAGGTTTTCTCTGATACTTTTTCAACGACGACTTACGAAGGCGGTTTCAGCTCCAGGTAGTGTGAATTATTTCCCTCTTGGTGCTTTTCTTTTGCAAGCTTTTATATACCTCCACTATCTTCTTCTCTTCTGGAATTTCTTCCTGTTGTTGGTTGGTTAATATTGTATGTTGTGTGATTGTGCGTGATAACTGGTTATAGGTGTGAGTGAGTGAAGTTTTAGTTCAAAACACTTAGATTTTCAATTTGAAACTCTAACTATTCCTTTTTCTGATGAACTTTGAGTGAGGTGGAATTAGAAGTTGTTTTGAAGAGCACCATCAAGAAATTTTCAGCAACGAAGAAGAAGAAGGTGATGAGTATGACAATCCACCTCAGCTGCCACGTTCTTTTGTTTAACATCGTTTATCATTATTTGACATAAAGAACTTGTTTAATTTTGTTTGGCAACGTAACAGATCAAATTGGATGTTTTAAAAGAAAGGGGACCAAAATGGATTCAGAGATATATGTAAAGGACTAAAAATACTACAAGAAACATTGCATTTTCCCAAGTGATTTTCACGTCACTAACCCAAAAATCACTTCACTGATCAACTTTTGCGACGTGGGTAAAACACGTCGGAAATGCAATTGTGGGAACATTTTCCCACGTGGAAAATAGGTCACAAAGTTGTGACATAGATCTCACGTCGCAAATAACAAAAATAAGAGAAAAAGTTCCCACGTGAAAACCAAATTACTAATTAGTGACGTGATATTCATGTGGGAACCTACCTTTACCAATTTTGTCAGCACGAACATCTGACATCAATTGAATTTGTTTCCCATGTGATTCCCACGTCACTAATTTGTGACTTGGTTTTCACGTGGGAACCCACTGGCTTTGAACGTTAATTCTGGCACTAATTAAATTGTTTCTCATGTGATTCCCACGTCACTAATTAGTGACGTGATATGCATGCCACAATGAAAATATGTTTTATATTAGTGACATGGTTTGCACTTCACTATAAAATTTAATAATAAAAAAATTAATAAATATTAACTGAAAAAAACTATAAAATTAAAATAAATATTAAATATTAAATTTTAAATTTTAAAAATTAAAATAATATACATTAAAAAAAATATAAATATTTAGTCACATGAAATTCACGTCACAAATATAAAAAAAAAAAAAAAGTTGTCACGTAATATTCACGTCACAAATATAAACAATAATAAAAAAAAAGTTATTCTTCGTCGGTGAATTATGCATCTTCGTCTTCTTCATCATCTTGGACAGAATAATCCGATTTCGAGGCAAAAAATTTCCGCATTTGTGCCTCCATGTCTGATTGCCGCTTCCTCATTTCCTCTATTTCAGCATTTTGTCTATTTCTCATATCATCCATTTCGGCCTTTAAGGTCTCCTCTCATCTCGCCTCAGATAGAGCTAACTGTCTCACTGTTGCCAACATTTCTGGTGTCAATTATGTCGGACGAGATCCTCTTTCCCCATCATCGAGTCTTTGAAATAAAGTTCGGTCCCCTTTTCTATAATCGCCAGCCAAAGACCCCAGACCAAAAAAACATCCATTGACTCCCTTCCCGCCTACTGTTAAATTCCAAATATAAAGATCCACGCGTGGATCAAGCGGTGCATTCCCAATCAGCACATATTGAGAATTTTCAGTTAGAAATTGGGCAAGCAAGGTCTGGTACATCTCCTACACACACATTAAAAAAATTGAATTAAATTAAATTAAATATAATTTAAACAATTTAATTATATACAGTAATTATGAAATTAAAAGAATTTAACTATAATAAACAAGTTACCAAGGTTGATTTGGAACGGCCGTCAACAAACTCCCCCGATTTTTTGGTTCGGGTTTTCACAAATAGCTCATTAATTCGTGGCTCCCTCCCCAAATCCTTTTTTTAATTAAAATAATGAAGTTTAATTAAATATATAATAATACAAAATAAAACGTAAAAAATAGTTATAATTACCATTCGTCGACAATGTTCGCCGATACTAATACTTCTAACTGTACTAAGACAGCCACCTGCTGCAGATGCCCTCATCTTTTTAGCATGTTCAGATCTTCTCTGAAAATGTTCTGTCTTTCACCACTCAATAAGTTCCCTAAATATTTCCTCGCCTATCCAGTTAGGACGAGTTTGATCTCTGTCCCAACGCTGTCTAGCATTCCTGAATCTGCTAGATACCTTACTTCTGAATTTTTTTTTTAATTTTGAACTCGTCAAATTTTTGCCAAGTACACCTTTCCTGCAAGTTATATGACAGTAAAATAAAATGTTAGATATATATATATATAACAAAAAATAGTTATAAAATAACAACATAACTATAATAAAAATACAATTTACCTTGAATTTATCAAACCATATATCTTTCTCAGTATCTGGGAGCTCTCCGAAAAACTTAATGAGTTTTGTATACATCACTTGAATGACCCAGTTTACAGCTTTTGCAGCAGGCCGACACAGATCAAAACTAAACAACAATAATTTGAACGAGTATTAAACATAAAATGGCAATATATAGCTAAATAAATATTATAAATTAAAAACATACCCAGATCCCTCAGGCCTAATCAGATGCCGTCCTTCAACCACCAAAAGTTCTTCTGCAACAGAATTTCTCTGCTCCTCATGAACATCGTCATCCTCTTGAATAGTATGGTCATCTTGTTGCTGACGCGCAGGTATATGTGTGGGGTGTGGAATGCGAGAGCCAAATCCCTTTGGCTGGTGCGTGGAGGGAGTCGGCTGAGGAAAACTAGATCCTGAAGGCTGTGGCGTGAAGGAATACTGCTGAGGAAAAACAGATCCCCCAGGCTATGTGAAGGAATAATGCTGAGGAAGAAAACTAGCTCCCCCAAGAAAACTAGATCCCCCAGACTGCTGCGTAAACGTAGATGGTACATGGGGAAAACTAGATCCCCCAGACTGCTGCATAAACGTAGATGGATGCATGAAAGATCCCCTAAACGGACTAATAAACGACGGATTCCTAGATGGAACCGTTTGGGAGGAGGAGAGTAATGTCGTAAATGGTTGTGAAGTGTCTACGGACATTAGATCTGCCTGAGTCTGTGGGCGAGAAGCATACATGGGCGAGGGCGGTACCTCACGTACTCTGGCTCTCGAACGGGGCTGGGTCTCCTTAGCCTTACCCTTGTCAGTTCGGGGTGGCATTGTATCTATTTTGAAATAGTTATCAATAAATAAATAATACATAAATAAATCAAGACTATTATCAACACAATATACATACGTAAAAATCATTTGCATTCATATAAAACAAATAATACATTAATAAAAATTATCCGAACACATATAAAAACTATCTATTCAAACTCTTCATGCTTTTCGTCCATATTATTTTCATCATCTGAGCCAATAATGTCCTTAGATCCAATATCTTCATGCTCTTCGTCCACATTATTATCTACCAACAAAACAGATGCATCAATTTGATGACCCTCGGACAATGTATCACACAAATTTGTAATTTCTTCAACTTTAACCACATCATTAATTTGATAAATTTCATGGTCTTGGTAAGCAGCATCTTCCACTAGATCGTCAGTTTCAATATGACCCAATGGTTTTGTTTTGATTACAACACACCATCCATGTTTACGTGACTGAGTTGAATGGTACAGAACATAATAAACTTGTTTAATGATATGTGACATTATGAAAGGGTCATACTCTTTGTGCCTTCTGTCCATTCGAATATCAACAGTGTTATATTTCATATCTATTTTTATGCCCCTGGCAGATGGATCATAGCAATCACAATAAAACAAGACAACTCTATTTTCCGAGTCCAAGTAATTATATGCCAACTCGTAAATATGCGAAACAACGCCATAGAAGTCGTCTTCACCACCATCTATAACTCCTTTAACAAATACACCACTATTTATGGTTTTTTTCCCTTCTGTCCACGCCTGTGTGTGAAATTTATAGTCGTTCACAAAGTATGTGTGCCATTCAATTTCTCTTTAAACAGGCCCTCTAGATAAGTTACGCAAATGAAGTATTTCTTGAGTCGGTGCAACAATGCATGACAATTGATCCTTGAACCATGCTGGAAAAGATGCATGTATTTGACCGGTAGTTGCTTGTTCACCGGTGCTTTGAAAATAGGAGGCGTTAAATGCCCTACAAAGAAACACATTATTAGTTAGAATGTAATAATTCAATTTGTAAAGCCAGATAAGTAGTTACGTTAGGGGTATACTTACTCAAGATATGGCCTAACTTCAATACAGTTAATAAGAACATGAACGTGTGCAGATTGCAATTCTTTTTGGGTCAGCCAATGCACATTCTCCTTTCCAGAGGGGCGACCGGGAAGACCGAAGATTGACAAGGTAAACTGACTTCTTTTGTTAACATCAAATTCATTCCTTATGATTCTTGGAGTTAACATCAAATGATTGAAATAATGACTGCAAAAATGTGATGTTTCCCGATGCAAATAATGTGCACATATTGATCCTTCAACTTTAGCTTTATTTTTCACTGATCGCTTTGAATCACCCATGAATCTTTCAAAGGGATACATCCACCTTTATTGAACGGGGCCACCAAGATAGGCTTCATATGCAAGATGCACATGTAGATGCTCCATAGAATCGAAAAAACCATGTGGAAAAACGTGTTCCAACTTGCATAGAATAACTGGAATATTTTGGTCCAACTTAATGATGCTATCGACTCTTAAAGTTGACGCACAAATATCTCTGAAAAATTGACTTATTTCAATTAGCGGATATAGCACATGGTTGGGTAGTAAACTGAACGCAATTGGAAGCAATCATTCCATGAAAACATGACAATCATGACTTTTCATTCCATGCAACTTCCCAGTTTTGGTGTCAGCACACCTTGCTAAATTTCAAGCATAACCATCTGGCATTCTCAATTCATTTAACCATCAACAAACCGCTTTAACATCTTGGGAAGTTAGACTGTAACATGCCTTAGGTTTTAATAATTTTCCATTAGGCCGAGGCTTCAACTCCAACTCTTTTCTATCACACAAAATTTCCATGTCCCTTCTAGCCTTCTCATTATCCTTTGTTTTGCCTTGAACATCCATCATTGTGTTAAATATATTATCAAAGAAATTACTTTCAATATGCATAACATCAAGATTATGTTGCAATAAATTATCTTTCCAATATGGGAGGTCCCAAAATATACTTCTTTTTGTCCAGTTGTGTTTGACCCCATATCCTTCAATTCTGCATGCTTCACCATAATCTGTAAATTTTGGCAGTTCAGAAACTCGATTCCATATTTCCTCTGGTGACAATCGCGGAGGAGGCAAATCTTTTACTCGTACATCTTTTTTGAAATCAGTCTTGTTTCTTCTAAATACATGGTCTCGTGGTAGGAATCTGCGGTGACAGTCAAACCACGAACTTTTCCCTCCAAATTCCAAAGTAAAAGCCTTTGTAAATTCCATGCAATATGGACATCCCATTTTGCCATGCGTACCCCAACCAGATAACATTCCATAAGCGGGAAAGTCATTAATAGTCCACATCAAGGCAGCTCGCAAAGTAAAGTTCTGTTTGCAAGATATATCATAGGTTCATTCTTCAATCCACAACCTCTTCAAATCATCTATTAAAGGTTGCAAATAAACGTCGATTCCGGATTTAGGACTTGACGGTCCTGGAATGAGGCAAGTCAAAAACATGTATGGTTTTGTCATGCACATCTCTGGAGGGAGGTTGTAAGGGGTTACGATAACTGGCCAACAAGAATATGCAATTGCAGATGCTTGGACGTATGGAGTAAAACCATCAGAGCATAGTCTGAGCCTGACATTTCTAGGTTCTGCAGCAAAATCAGAATGTACCCTATCAAAATGTTTCCATGCCTCACCGTCAGACGGATGCCGCATAATTCCTGAACATGTTTTGTTTGTATGATGCCATGTCATTTGACTTGCACTATGCATTAAAGCAAACAATCTTTTTAACCTTGGTATTATCGGCAAATAAAACATGGACTTCGCTGCTACACGTTTTTGTTTACGGTTAATGGCTTTACTACAAACTTGATATCTCGGACTCTTACAGAACTTACATTCCTCTAGCGCCTCATCATTAATACCAAACTCATTGTCATAAAACAACATACATCCATTTATGCAACAATCAATCTTTCGTACTTCTAAACCCAACTTCGACACCAACCTCTTTGCATCATAATAACTTGTAGGCAAGTTGTCTTTCGTAGGAGTCGCATCCAACATTATTTTTGCAAAGTATTCCAAACACTGATGAGGAACATTCCAATTTGACTTTGCGGCCAATAATCTCACACACATTGAAATTTTGAATCTGCTAACTCCTCAAACAACGGTGTATTCATTTCTTTCAACAATTGGTAAAATCTTTGTGCTTCCTCATTCGGCAACTCTTCCCCATCAAAATCCTGAGGTTCATCATATGTCACATTTACTCCAAATGCATTTCCAACCATTTCATCGATCAGATTAAATTGTTCATCAAATTCCATATGTGATCGACTGCTTGATGTGTGTGTATTAGTTGTCTCTGCATATACGTTACTCGGCAGTTATTCTCCATTATATGTCCAAACCCAATAATTTTTAATGAAACCCTTCCTCTTCAAATGACGTTCTACTTCCTCTGGGTCACTAATTATAGGTCTACATTCACATTTAAGACAAGGACATCTCACTCCTCCTTCACGTCGACAACATTCTTGTGCAAATGCCCACGTGATAAACCCCTTAACTCCTTCCTCAAAATTTGGTGTAAGTCCACGTCTGCCTGGTAACGTTCTATCGTACATCCAACTACGATAGTAACGAAAATATTCCATACTGCACATTTGTATTATCATTATATATCATTTTAATAAAATATGTAATTTAAATCTATTTTTTCTATTTCGACACCAACCTAATAAAATATGTTCACCAAAATAATATAAATTATGTTTACTAAAATATACTACATATTCTCAAAATATAATATTCTAAAATATAATATATAATTTGTTTATTAATAATAACATATTTAACATATAATATACATTCATTATTTTTAAAAATCTGCTTTTCTAAAATAATATATATTATGTTTACTAAAATATAATAACTATTCAATAATATAATATTCTATAATATATATAATTGGTTTACTAAAAATAACACATTTAAAATATATATAATACATATTCATTATTTTTTAATAAAAATATTTTTTCAAAAAATAATACATTTAAAAATAACACATTTTAAATATAATACATATTCTTTATGTTTTGTAAAAAATATCTTTTAATTTTTTCTATTTACAATATTGTTTACTAAAAATATTTTTAAAAATTCTACTTTTTCTAACATAATAAATATTCTGTTTTTAAAAATTAAAAATACATTACATATTTAATTTGTTTCTAATAAATATTATGTTTATATATATTATGTTTTTAATTCGAAATATATATATTCTAAAAATATATATTCTATTACAAATTATTTTTATTTTTTGATTTCAACAACAACAACACAATAAACAAAAAATCTCAAAAATATATCAACAACACAATATTTTAAAATCTAAAATTTTCTAATATATCAACATAATAATATATCAACAACAACACAACACAATAATATATCAACAAAAAATCTAAAATTTTCTAATCAATATTCTAAAATAATATTTCATATATCACCAAAATCTCAAAAATAAACAAATTGAAATGTATAAATACCTCAATGTGCTAACTCTCAAAGCTTCCAATTGAACTTCTTAAATATTAGATCTGGAAAAAAAAAATCAACAATTAATAATAAGATAAATATAAAATAAACGGTAAAACTTTCATAAAAACAACATACATATCAATCACTTTAAATTTTTTGTGAAATTTTCGTTAAAAATGGAGGTGTGAGGGAGGCAGTAATGAAAGAATGAGAGAAGAAGGAAGAAAGGATGAAGCAAAGAAGATGAAACAAGATATGTGACTGAAGGAAATTCTGGTGAATTAATATATAGGGACACTTGCGACGTGGTGAACACGTGGGAAGGTACCCACGTGATTCCCACGTCGGAACCAACAACCATATTCACCATTTGCGACCTGAAATACATGTGGGAACGTTGCCACGTGCAGGCCATGTCGGAACTTTCCCCATAAATTAAAATATATTAGTTACTCTCACACAATCACAACGCAACTGTAAGAACAATTATGGCAGTGTGTTGCGATGTGGGAACCACTTCACAAATTTGTCACATTCAATTCCAACAACCAATGTGTCTGAAAAGGTAATGAAAAAACTGAGAGATTTACTATTTGCAGTTTTGTGACGTGAATGGCATGTGGGTATTTTGTGACATGTTACTCACGAGGGAAATAAAAGGACTTTTTTGAATTTTCAATTCCCATGTGTTTTACACGCCACAACTGAATTTTTTAAAAATTCAAACTTCCCTCCCTCTTAAAATTCCAATTTTTCGTTGCAGATTTTAGGTCTACATAATTTATTATTAAAATAATTTATTCCAATTTTTCGTTGCAGATTTTAGGTCTACATAATTTATTATTAAAATAATTTAGTGACGTGGGAATCACTTGGCAACGTATTTTTTTTCCACGTGTTTACCACGTCACTAAATCATTAGGCAAAATGAACATTTTCTTGTAGTGACACCATGCCAAAAAAGACCTTTAGCAGCGCTTTTTTTGGCCTTTAGCAGCGCTGCTAAAGGTAAAGGCAGCGCTTTTTTTCAATGAAAAAGCACTGCTAAAAGCTCCCTTCAGCAGCACCTTTAGCAGCGCTAAAATTTCCCTCATAAAGCGCAATACAAAGTATCCACAATCAATACCATTGCGCTGCCGAGGACACTGTAAATGGAAAAAACAAACGAACATTTATCCGGATATATAGTTTAAATAGTTTTATCAAGTAGAAACATGCGAGAATATACCTCCACTCTGATCTAGTTGATGTTGTTAGCCTTACTTTTTGGCACTGTTGCATCTCTTTGTGCTCTGAATATTTGTATAACTCTAACATAATATAAACGCATATTTAGAACAATGTCACATAATAAATAAAGATATATAATTAAAGACAACAGTATATCTCATCACTTACGTATTAACAAAGTTCCTCAGATTTTCATATTTTGTTGTATCGCCATCCAATGAATCTATATAATACATTATTTCTTTCGTCGGATTAATTGCGATCAACAACCAATGTCCACTATAAAATAAGACAACAGTTTAGACGGAAATGTTATATATATAGAAAGGGAAAAATCGAACAATTATAATAAATGAATTTAGAATAAAATCTAACCCATGGCCAGTGTTATATGGCAACAAGAACAACTTCTCTGTAGTCGCGCGCATAAATCTCTGCACTGTGTACTCTTTGACTGTATCTGGTGACTGGTCTATTACACGTGAGTTGACACAGCTAGCAGATAAGAATGCGAATACTGAAGTCAATTCATTCGGGACCAATAACTTGTCATACAAGAACCTAAAAAAACATAATCAACATTAGAATATTAAGTTAAACGAGCAAATTTTAAAATGTTCAATTATTTAATTAAAATGGATCGAAGTACCTGATGTATGAATGCATCACACTGACGCCCAATTCAGAATGGTTGAAAACCTGATCAAAATCCTCCTTAGTGTCGTACCTCGAAAAATACGATCCTCGCGATGGACGCGGAAAAAACGTTCGAAACAGAGTCGCCACCGAACTTTATTCATTCCAAGGATGGAATAGGAAAATATCGATAAAACCTTTAGGGAGATAAGAACATGGTCATCGCAACCAATATTCTAGGTTCGGGAGTCAGTTACATGAGGGGAAGGTATTAGCACCCCTCATGTCCGTTGTACTCAACGGGAACCTCTTGATTCAATTCGCGAGAGAAGTTAGTTACGCTTGTTTATCTTCTAAAGGAATTGCTTGCTAATGGGAAAATGGGGTAGTTTTATGAGAGGGTGCTCGCCAAGGATTGGGGCCCTTGTGCCTACGTATCTTCACTTGTAAGAAGTGGAAAATCAGAGCATTCGTAGTTCGTGGGACTACGGGTAAAGGTTTGGGAATTGTGGGGAATTGTGCTCGCCAAGATCATCGCAATCTTGTGCCTACGTATTCTCATTGATGAATGAGAAATCAGAGCAGCCGTAGTTCGGCCTACGGTTTGCTAAAAGGTTTGTGTTTGGAATGAACGAGAGTTTAGGTCGCATTCTAACTGCTAAACATTGGCTTGTCTTGCTCGCTAGGGGAGGCTGAAGCACGAGTTTGTTATGCGCGGAAGAAGGGACTAAACAATGTTCTTGGTAAAGAGTTGTTTGAACTGTAGATCGTACGGGGGCGAAGAATTAGTTTATTGGGAAGTATCAATCGCACGGGGCGAGAAAAGAGAGTTTGTCGTGTTAATTATTTTGGTTTGGAAAAGAGGATAGATTGGAATAGGTTTTAGGGTTGTGGTCGCACGGGGCGAAAAAGAGATTGGTTAGATGTATTGGATGTTTAGCTAGAGGTGACGATTACCTGAAGCTTAAGAAAGACTTCTCGGACCCAAGTAATCGGGAGAGTGAACCAAAGACTTGGGACTCTCTCTTTTCAACCTCAATTGCAAAAGAATAAGATGTGGTTCGAGTGGGTTAATCGGATGACGATTACTCGAAGCTCGAGAAAGACTCCTCGGTCCCTAAGTAATAGGGAGAGTGAACCAAAGGCTTGGAGCTCTCTCTTTTTCATCTAAGTGTTAATGTAATTGGATACGAGTGAGTGAATCGGATGACGATTACTCGAAGCTTGAGAAAGACTTCTCGGACCCAAGTAATCAGGAAAGCGAACCAAAGACTTGGAATACTTTCTTTTTCATTGCAAAAGGAATTGTTTGGATGGCACTTTGAAAGATAGGATGTGATTAAGGTATTTTAACAGGTGAGGATTATTCGAAGCTTAAGAAAGACTTCTCGGACCTCAAATAATCAGAAGAGTGAACCAAAGACTTGGAACTCTCTCCTTTTCTCATCTAATATTATAAAAGATATTTAATATGATTAAAGTGTATTAATCGGATGACGATTACTCAAAGCTCAAGAAAGACTTCTTGAATTTTAAATAACCGGGAGAGTGAACCAAAGACTTGGAGCTCTCTCTTTTTCATCCTTTTATTGAAAATGTATTTGAGTAGTTATTAAGTATTTTAATTTGATTTGAAGAAAATTGATGATATGAATCAAGGTTTGAAATATGCGTGTTGGAACGAGCATGATTGGACTAATGGATAGGAGGTCCTATGGGATAGGGTAAGGTCGATGGCAAGGCCAAAGCACTCGACTTACAAGGAGAGTAGGAGGATAATATAATCAAGTGTTAAGGAAGGTTGAAGGTTAATTGAATTTGTTTTTTGAAGATACTTGATGTTGGATCAAGTTTGGAAGAGAATTTTGATTTTAATTTTATATGGGAAATTTGTGGCAAAATATCGTTGTACGAAGCCCAAGAGGAGGCTACAAGGTTGATGGCGATCGTAAAAACAATCGGCTTACAATGGCGTTGAAAATGGGCTTGACATTAAGTCAAGATATTAGTTTTTTTTAAATAGGTCGAACAAACATGTGAGCAACATAAATATAATTGAGAAACAAGTAAAACATCACAAGAGAAAATAATAACCTAAATAGAATGGGGAATAGGCTAATCTAAACGTGTTAACCTAATTAATAACCTAATCATCTAAGGTTAGTAAAAGAAAAGAAATTAAATTAAGTTGTTTTAGATTATTTTGGAATTTAAAGAAAAGATAAATAATTAAGATAATTATTAAATAAAATTAAAATAGAATTTTAAAAATGAAATAAAATATTTTTGTGTTGTCTTAAAATTTAAAAGAAAAAATCTAATTTAAAAACCAAATAATTAAATTAAAATTAATTATTTAATAATATTAATCATTAAGTAAATTAATTATTATTAAATAAAAAGTTTTAATAAAATTAATTAAAATAAATTCAGAGTTATTTTAACAGAAAATTAAATAAACTTATTTTTGAAATATTTGTTTTTTATAAAATATATTTAAACTAATAATAAAAAGTTAGTAAATAAAACAACTAAAAACAAATGGGTCAGATTCAAATTAGTAAAAAGGGGTGCAAACAGAATTAATCCCGAGGCCCATAAAGATGAAGGTCCACGTGGGGGTGAGAGTTCACAATAAGTCTAATCAATGCAGATGACTCCAGGGTGGATCTGGTACATTAATCATGTGATAAACCACATGTGACACTGATCTTAGGGCACAAACTGTGTGCACACGGTAAGGACCAAATGAGACACGCACACGGGATAAAAACAAAAGAGATCAAGGCCGGTGACACTTGTCACCGGCACAGCTCGCCACCACCATTAACATAGGTCAGCGTGGCAAGACCATTTCATAAGAAACCAAGGGATGCACCATCCCATTTCCTCCTGACTTTCTCTTTCTACCCTATTCTCTCTCTGAACTCAACGTTCCTCTTCTCGCCTATATTCTTGCCTGAACCCTAACCCGCCGGAGAAGACGGTGGTTGGCGGCGGCGCCGCCCCTCTTCTCCGGCCAAACACCCAAATCAAAACTCCAACCTCACACAGAAACACAACCTGAGTCCAAATCCAGACTCAGTTTCATCTAAGTCACCCTTAAAACCTCTAATCTGAAACCCTAGATCTAACACAAATGGTGGAAACAACTCAAATCACATGGAAAATAAATCTAAACCATACAAAAATCTCCAATCAAGCAACAACAGTTCAAGAAGGAGAAAAGAAATACCTGAGTCGAAACAAATCCGACCGGACGCTTTTCCGGTGAAGGTAATTTTCGATCTTCCCCTTTTACTAGCCCGTCTTATGTATACGTCCTTTAACCCTCTCTATCTTATTTTCTTTCAGTGACTTGAAAGCTTGGAGCTTGAAAAGAGTCTTCTTTCAATTTCTGGGTAAGGTCCTTCTCCAAGTTTTTCGTGTGTTTTTGTTGTGTGTAGAATTTTAGGGTTTTTTCCCTTCTCCCCCTTTTACTCTTGAATGAATAGCCACCAATATATAGGGCTTGATGTTAGGGTTTTTCTTCCAGCAAAACTTGAGTTCTGGGTGATAATTAGGTTGCTTTCGGACTCTTTTCTTGTAACTTTTGTCTGTTAGCAACTTCTGGAAATGTTTGCTTTTACCATGATTTTCACCATGTAAATTCCTGGGATTTTTACTGTGGTTACATGGTAATTTTGCTTTAACATTGCTTTTTAAACCAAACGCTGTTGTTACATAATACTTCCGAATTTTGCTCTGAACTCTTGATTTTGTATGTATTGTTGTAAGCCTAAACATTAGCATGTTGCACACTTATTACTTGCAGGTATTAAGCTTATGGAGCTTTACCTTGAGCGATGGACAACAAACATAGGTCTGGCTAGACTTTCAAGGATACACGGGCAGGGCTTGGGGTTATGTAAGTATTTCACTTAGTTCTCATAGAATATGACTCAACAACCCTCATTCTTGCTAACGTGGGATTTTCCCCTCTGAACTTCAAACGTAACCTTTAACTCTTAGTTTGGTTTTAATGTAGTGGGTTCTGTCTCTTGCCCAGGATCCTGTGGTTTAATCACCATTGATTTATCTCGCAGGTTATATGATCATACAATATTGAAATGCTACAGAAAATTCCATGAAGACGATAGAGTCTTGTTTTCGTAGCCTGGTGGATGGATGATGCGGCATCTCCTCTAACAACATCATTTTAGGTCGGCAGCCTTAGGACATTGACAATACCGACATCAATCAATGTCGTAAACGCAATTTTAGGTAATATGTCTTGCAGCCTAGCTAACCAACTCTTGTTTGACATACTTCTAATCTGCTGACATTTGTTTGTGTTGTGGTATTGTTAGGCAACAACAATAATGGCCATAAACCTAATGAAGCGAAGTTGTCGAATAATCAAAAGAGAGTATTATGATTGCTATAGAAGACCGAAGGCGACGCTTTCTCTGCTATGAATATCAGACAGTGTTGATATTTGGTGTGTGCCAATTCCAAATTTGGTAGCATTTCTGAGCTCAGCATATGCTGCGGCAATCTGGTCAGATGCCTCTTATGCTTGGCATAATGGATATACTTCTTTAAGAAACTTAATTGTAAGTGTATCTCGCTTGCGACCTCTATCAGCTTTCTTCCCGTGTAACATTCTGTTAAGTCGTGTTTCGTGAACCTGTTGAATTAGAGTGCGTGTGTTGCTTTGTCATAAATGGTATACTGTTGTTGGTCTTCTTATACTAACCAACTGTCATCATCTCTTTTCATGCGAGTTCCACAAACTTGGTGCGAAGAATTTGTACATGATTCAACAGGGGGCGGGTTGGAAATGGAGTCGTTACACCATGTACCAAATTGCGGGAAACTTGTTGAACATAGACTAGCTGGGTGGATCGTCCAGCCATAACAGTAGGAGAGCTTGATTGCAAATAAGCAGGTTCAGAAGCATGCCTTCTGGCAAGAGAGAAAATATCAGATGACAGGGCATTGATGGGTAATTCAAGAACTTGAGCCCAACCATGTACAACACTGGTTGAAAGGTAATTCAATGATAAGATTCTTTGCAACACCAAGGAATATGCTTGCAGAGTATTTAAAACTTCCCTATCTGTATCATGACATTGTGCATGTGTTGGCTCAGGAACAATAGTTAGTGGAAGATGCAATCTCGTATTGGTTTAGAGCCTCGCCAAACCTCTCAAGTGCAGACTCAACAGCTGGTAGGCTGTCAGTGACTGGTCATGGTATTCCTGTAAGGGAACACGAATTTCCTGCACTCGAGAAGCAAATAGACTTAAACTAACAGCCAACTCCATGCCTTGTGATTCGCTCGCAGCTCCTTGATGGTAATAAATCCTGCATTTCTTTCCATCTCGAGTATACTCACTCATCATTCTCGGTTTTGTAATACTGCTAACTGTTTTCTGTTGTTCTTCAGTATTTTCCGCATTAACATTTGCTGATGTCATTCACAGGTTTACAGTGGGTACTATGGATGGCAATCAACACAAACTGATGTAAGATTTGCAGCCGCCAATGGATTCTCTTCGAGCCAAGATTGAATACCACCCTTGTAACGACCAAATGTGTGACAATGTTATCTCTAGGGTGATGTAAATTCTGAAGTTTTGAATGCAACATCTTGGATTTTAATTGTGAGTGCCGCCATTACTTCATGTACTCCCTGTTGTCTTATAAATTATAACTTATGCAGTGAATTAACATAGCTTTCATTGCGTTGTGAACTGATTGCAACTCGTTTTTATTGAATGCAAGGCACATACAGTTGCTGTCAGTTGGAGGATAAAGCTGTCGCCGGTTGAACGGAAGCTGCAGATCTTAAGGTGAGATAGTCGGTGCAACTCTGTGAAGATTTTGGCATGGATATAGTCTTGAACTGAATAACCTGAACATGGTATCCAAGAATTGGTGCAAAAATGTGAACTAAATTGGGACTTAATGTTGCAGAATCTCTTTTATTGTCATGGAATGTCTGTACTAATCATCTTTTCCTGTGCAGACTGTAAATCTGGGGTAAGGGTTTTGAGTTGCTGCGAGGTCGCGAAAGACATGGTATTTTGCCGACGGCTACATTGGTTTTAATCTCAGAATGTCACCTTTATTTTAGAGGTAATGGAGTGTATAGATCTTGTCTCAGTCGTGGCATGCATGATTGCAGGTCAGTATATGTTGTGATGCTGGTTTGAGTTGTGAATGATCTCTATCTCACGCGAAGCTGTTGTAAGGTGTAGTTGCATGTAGGCTGCCGTAAACTTTGTCGCTTGCCACAAGCCAACGGCTATTGCGTTTCACATGGGTTGCTGTACATGTGAAACAATGGATGGTTTGGCACAAGATGCTTTTATGCGCCAATCTTGTATATACTGTTGCTCGTATACTTGTGATCTTGGTTGTCTGGTGTATGCCTTGTATCATGACTTCTTTTGTGTTGTTCACAAAATTTGTTGATTTCAAACTCTACATTTACTTCACATAATGCTGCAATTGACTTACTTCTTTTCATTTTCATGTTACATCGCGTCGACTTGAGGAGTTTGGCTTGACGCAAGAGTGACTAAAATGAAGGATATCCATGAAGCCTCGGCATGGAAATGCAGATATTCATGGAGTACTGATGAAGACCTTGAGGCAGCCGTGAGTACTTGAGCATGGAGAACACGAAATGGCATGATTTTGACATCCTGTCAAGGAGTTTTGTCATAGATTTTTACTTAAGCCTTGTAAAATTCGAAATCTCAGTGATGTAGTAATTTCCTGAAGTTTAGGATTCGAATTATGTGACAATGGAATTTGCATTTAGTATGGATTACTATTAGAATGTAACCCTTAAATCAAATTGAATCTTTGTGAAGCTTGTAACCTTTGTAACCTTGAGCAGTTTGTAACTTGCAACATAAAATTGAATCTCAACAAACAACCTTTCTTGTCTTCAATTTATATTTTCATCTTGAGACAAATTGAACGCAGAATTTTATAACTTTAATTGCATTTCCCAAAAGTTATCACCACTTGTGAATTCAAAGAGAACATCCTTGACTTTCCATGACCAAGACATCAATACCATGTAGCATACTTTGAACAAACTTTTATTTTGAGCACACATTCGGGCTTTGAAGTTATGACTTAATCAGCCAACATGATTTTAGAAACACTTGAAAGTTTAATTGTGACCTTTACCATCCCTTGAATAAACTTACCACTAGTCTAATCAAAAATTAACTTGATCAATCCCAAAACCTTAGGATCAATTTCGGAATATGCCTCGAAAGACATTAAAGAGAAACTTGTAGTAGGATTCAAGCCGCTTGAGAACCAATAATTATGTCTTGAAATGGATCCAATCACATAAATCATGTCATTTACCACACCATAATTGTTTGATCATGAAAACAAAGGCACACCCTTCCGCTAGAATTCAACATACATTGCTAGGGATAATATCCATAAAGAACACGTACAAGGTTTTTATAAACGGAGTCTTAGAGAGTCATGGTCAGAAGTCATGAAGTAGTAACAATTATTAAATACCGAAGTAGGACAAATTTGGGGTATGACACTTAGCAATTGCTTCGGGATATTCAAAACCGAAAATACCTGCCTCCATGTGTATTTGACGGACGCCACCCTCAGGCACATCTGATGTTTCGACATATGTTTCAAGGCACATCCTAAATCGAGGAAAAATTGCTTTTCTGGGAACCTTGGAAGTTTCAGGCATCTTACCCTTGCTGACTTGTTGCGACTGCTGATCATGAACCTAAAAGTCATATATAAGTTCAGTAATTAATGTATAACAAGATAGTCATGTAACTCTAGTAGTACCTGTTTCTTTGATGCAGTTGAATCGGTATCCCGCACAATAATTCTATCATCTTTTGATTTGGATTTTGTAGGAGTCTAAGATCATCATGTAAATAAGAAAATGTAGATGTAAGAATAACTTTCATGTATGGATCATAAAACATTTGAGTATTAAAAGGTTCAACCTACCTCATCATCTATGCAAATCAGATTTGCCGGCCATGCCACATACGATCCTATTGTGTCTCCCACCACTGTTGCGCCTGAAATATCATCTGGTATAGGCAACAACGCACTCCCCTCTAATGCAATATCAATAGATACTTTCAAAAATCCAGAAGGGAGCGTTTTTTGGTGAAGTAAGTCTCCCAGAAAGTTATGCACCTTTCCTTTGCCAACCATTCGATGAGTAGGTGACGATAAATATAGCCGGCAAAGTGAAATGCACTAAAAAAATAATGATCAGTTAATGTGTCAATTAAGTAAAGTGTGCTAAATTAATTTCAATGTAATATATACAATTACCTCTGGAAGCTTCTGCGGACAACCGGTACTATCTTTGTCACTAGTAGCTCTAGCCTCTGGAGCGCGTCTTTCCGCCATGTATCTCTCCTTATCCTTCTGTAATTCACGGATTTGCGCTTTCAATTCCTCCAAAGTCTTCATCACTTCTTTATTGGTTGGATTTTTTTTCTTTGGCTGCTTATACAGTTTGGATGGAGTGACACCAAATCCCTTACCCCTCACACGCCCAGAATACTCAGGAATATTCAGCACCCGGCTCAGTAAGCTCCTGCAATCATCGTCCTCGGCGGGAGTTATGGTCTGGGACAGAGTCTCCTGAAATATAGATAAAAACATATATAAGTATATTACACATTTTTGATCAGTTACTAACAAAGATAACGTTGTACTTACACATTGTTCAAAGACTTGTTGAACTTCTTCCTGAACGACTCCATCTCGTCCCACACGGGCAGCCTTCCATACAACATGGTCCGGAAGAGATGTCGCATCACTCTTCTCCTCTTCCAAATACACATTAAAACGGATAATAAAGCAGTGTATCCTATTATATATACTTACTATTTTTTGTAAATATATCATATTAAAGCATTTATATGTACTTACTATTTTTTGTTCTAATCGTGCATATCCCAACCAGCCCTTTCTGTATGGATATGCGGGATTTGATGCCCGTTGACGATTTACGCCACTAACAACCTGAAAAAACAAGTTTATCAGAACTCTTGTACATGGAAGAAGTATATATACTATACATAGTTCATGATAAGTTGTACTTACTTTAAATTCTTTTGATCTTCGCTTTGCAACAAACGTCTCCCATTCTTCCTCCGAAATCAAATCCGCGTACTTCATCGGACGCTCCGAGTCAACAAAGTTTCCTTCAGAATCTTTTAGAAACTTGTTTGTTAAAAACGCTCTAAATCCCCTCAAGCGTTTTCCGGCCAATTGAATACAATATTTTCTCCTACGATCTTCAATATTGAAAGATCTCTGCAAACAAACACACATACATATAACATGTTAGTATATTTAATTTAAAGACGTAAATGTCAATAATAATTAAACAATTCCAATATTATACCTGAATCTCGGTCCAAATCTTATCTTTAGCCGGTTGTAATGAAACAATTCTCCAATTATCGCAAGTAATCGGAACTTGCGAACGTACAAGTGCTCCGATGTAACTTGTTAGCAACGCACCGTTAGGCTCAACTAACTGATCTCTTTCATTCCAATGGACATCATACTTTACTCCTTTATCTCTCGCACAGATTATTTTTTTCATAATTGTTATGCCTCTTTTAATATCGCCTTCCACGTCTTTTGTTGTTTGTTTTCCATCATGTGATGTTTCCTCGTTGCTGGCCATAATATATATACCTGTAATTCAGAAAAACCAAAGTATCAAATGAATGACATACAAATATGTAAATAACAAATATATACATAAGAAATATGTAAATAATAAAAACATGGTATAAATAAGAAATAAGAAAAACATGGTATAAATAAGACATGTGTAAATAAGAAAAACATGTTACAAGTACCTTTAACATCTCTTTCTTTTTTTCGTTGTAACAGGGTTTACTTGTCTCTTAACAACACGGACAGATGGATTGATCCAAATTCCCTCGTTATGATCATTTCTAATATATGATTCGTCCGCTCTAATATTCTCATCTGGATCATCTATAATATAAGATTCATTCTCAACATAAACATCCCCCTTTTCTCCAATGTTATCATTGATTACTTTGTTGGAAAAAAGAACTATAGACCATTTCGTACTTGTCGGATCAGTGACATAGAACACTTGTTTAGCTTGTGTGGCTAGAATAAAAGGCTCATCTTTGTACCCCACCTTATTAAGATCCACTTTCAAAAAACCTGATTTATCCATTTGTATGCCACTATTATTTTCAACCCACTTGCATCCAAAGATAGGAATCTGAAACTTCTCATAATCAAACACCCAAATGCGCTCGATAACCCCATAATACGAGGAAATGTGCATTGCTTCGGCAAGCACGGTGACACCACTATTTTGCATTGTACTTTTATCATCTTGTTCCTTGGTATAAAATGTGTATCCATTAATTGCGTATGCGCTATAAGAAAACACATGCAAACTTGGACCATATGCTAAACATCTCAACCTTTCTGTTATTGAAGCGGGATCAGAATAAAACTTTGAAAAAATATGCTCCTTGAACCATGTTATAAAACTTCGATTGTGCTCACGTACTATCCAATTTTCATTTCTATTCAGATTTAAACCTCGGAGAACGTCCTTGTACATTTCAACATACGACTCAACCTCAATGTCATTGTGCAGAACATACAAATGCACTTGCTCCTATTCATCCTTTGAAACTGTCACAACTTTATTTCTAATTAACTGTTTACCATCTATTTTTTCAACAACATGAGATTTTGGGAGGCCAATGGATTGAACGTTGGACAAATATTCAGTACAAAACTCAATAGCTTCTTCAACAATGTATCGTTCAACAATACATCCCTCTGGTCGACTTCAGTTTTTCACATACCCTTTCAATATTTTCATATAACGTTCAACAGGGTACATCCATCTCATATAGGCAGGTCCACACAGTTGTGTCTCTTTCACAAGATGAACAACTAGATGTACCATTATGTCAAAAAATGATGGAGGAAAATACATTTCAAGCTCGCACAAAGTAATAACTATTTCTCTTTGGAATGTTGGTAAGATCGCAGGATCTATCACCTTACTACAGATTGACCTAAAGAAAAAACACAATTTAGTTATTGCGCCTCTCACTTTTTCTGGCAAAATAGAACGTATACCTATTGGTATAAAGTGTTCCATTATAACATGGCAGTCATGTGTCTTTAAACTTTTTAACTTGAGGTCTTTCATAGAAACAAGTCTTCTAATATCTGAAGAGTATCCTTCTGGAACTTTAACTTCACTCAGAAACTTACACAGTATCTTTTTCACCTTTATAGATAAAGTATAAGCAGCAGGTGGTAGATATGTGCGGTTTCCTTTCTTCAAGGGTCCTAATTCATTCCTTATTCCCATTGCTACCAAGTCCTTTCTTGCTTTAAGGCCATCCTTAGACTTTCCTTGTATATTGAGTAACGTACCAATAACACTTTCAAATACATTTTTTTCAATATGCATAACATCAAGAAAATGTCTTACATACAACGACTTCCAATACGGCAACTCAAACAAAATTGACCTCTTCTTCCACCCACGCGTGACAAGCGTATGAGCAAAAGGCTTGCCAAACTTAGTACTCACATCTTTCACCTTTTCAAAAATTTGTTCGCCGGTCAATGTAGGTGGAGCTTTACATTGTTCTGAATTTCCATTGAATGCTTTTCTCCACCCACGGTAGTGATGACTAGAATTTAAGAATCTACGATGACTAAGAAAGACATTATTCTGACCAAATTCCAACCGCGTCCAATCTGTGCTTTCTTCACAGATAGGACACGCACATTGACCTTTAATGCTATACCCCGATAGATTTCCGTATGCTGGGAAATCATTAATTGTGCCAAACAACATCGCCCTCAAATTGAAACTTTCTTTCCTATATCCATCATAAACCTCCACATCGTTCTCCCACAAACTCTTTAAGTCTTCGATTAGAGGTGTCAGGTATACGTCTATGTCATTTCCTGGTTGTTTAGGGCCAGAAATTAACATATATAACATCATGTACTTACGCTTCATACATAGCCATGGAGGTAGGTTATAAATCATAATAATTACAGGCCAGGTAGAATGTGAGATACTCTGCAGACCATGCGGATTCATTCCATCAGTCGATAATGCCAAGCGAAGGTTTCTAGCTTCTTCTCCAAAATCAGGATAATCATTATCAATTTTCATCCACTGTGGTGAATCTGTCGGATGTCGATACTTCCCATCTACAATTCTATCATCTGCATGCCAAGTCAGGTGTTTTGCATCTGTTTCACTACGAAACATGCGTCTGAATCTCGGAATTATAGGAAAATATCATAATACTTTTGCTGGTGACAATTTTTTCTTATACCGAGATACACCGCATTTAGGACACTCGTTTAATGATGCATACTCATTTCGAAACAAAATGCAATCATTTGGACAAGCATGTATCTTATCATAGCTTATGCCAATAGAGCATAACATTTTTTTAGCTTCATAGGTTCGATTGGGAAGAACTCTGTGAAACTTTTATCCGACCATCCATTACCCGCCTTTAAATTGTACAACTTTAATACCGTGGACAATCTTGTAAAAGTAGTGCAACCTTTATACAACGGTTTCTCTGCATCGCTTACCAACCTCTCAAACATCTTGGGACAATCTTGAAGATCTTCTTCAAGTGCTTCTGCAATCTCTTCGACTCGATCACAATCATATGTATCTCTGCCATTGTCCTTTGAAGCACATGTCATATTATTCCGGGATTCAACATTCTCGTTACTTATCTCACCATGTAATGTCCAACATGTGTAACTTCGATCAATTCCATGTCTCATTAAATGAGATTCCAACTGAACGGCATCAACTCGACACCTATAACAGCATCCTAAGCAAGGACATGTGATCCTACTGGGGTCTTTGGCGTGTTCAACAGCAAACTTAACGAACTTCGATACTCCATTCTCGTACTCTTTTGACAATCGATTACCAGACATCCATTTTTTATCCATACTAATTGAGTAATCTACACTAAACTATAAAAGTTAAACAAAACAGAGAATACCTGTAAGGAAATCACTAACTTCTAAGAATGCTACGCAATAGGATGCTTGGAAACGATCACAGCTTTGCTCTTCACAGGTAACCCCTATAGCAGACAAAATATAAATTTTATTAAAATCATATTAATAATTAACCAAGACAAAAATACTAGATAATCCACCAAAACAAATCATATTAAAAATACTAGATAATCCTTAAACCAAAATGACACCCTTACTAAACATTAAGAAATCCTAACTAAACATATAAAACCATAATAACATATCATATAATCATTGAGAAATTCATACTAACATATCAACATATAAAACCATCAACATATAAAACCATAATAACATATAAAACCATATCATATAAAACCATATTCATGTTGGCTACTCTCTTAAAAAATAGGAATTTTCAAACTATATTGAAAAAAAAATATGCTCTATCAAGTTACATTAATATTTTCTAATTAATTAACTATTTATTTTCTCTCACTTTTCCCTTACTTTTTTTATTCTATTCATTCTCCATTTGTACAACTTTTATCAATCTCTTCCATTCTTTATTCACCTTGCAAAACTATACTTAACAACACTAACATTCATCATCATATAAACTCACCACTAATTTTCATTCTCCATTTGTACAACTTTTACAAACTATCTTCACTTTTTTGATTCTATTCATCTCTCACTATCGACTAACCTTCAATATCTCACTATCGTAGTGTATTGGTTCTATTCACCTTGTTTCTAATTGTACTCTTGTTCTGAATTTATCAGTACATTGAATCAAAATATATAAAAACAACAAACAGTTCCCAGGGCAATTCATTAGTTTCAATCCAAACTCTTGTTTGTCAATCTAAAACATACAAAATATCCGTAACAATGACAGAGAGACTTAACATGTAGATTAAAATACAAAATATATAACATGCAACAGAGAGACTTAACATGTAGATATCCATACAACAAGATGACAGAAAATGACTTAACTTGATTGCATTCAAATACCGTAAAAAAGATTACAGCAACAATGACTTAACTTGACAGAAAACATATTCAGTTTGTCTTAAAGATTACAACAACAATGGTGAAAATATACGTAAAAAAGAAAACCAGAGTAAAACTTCAAATACCGTAACAATGGCGGAAATGCAATGCAGACGAGCAGAGTGACGGTGAACGGCTGCAAATGCAACAGACGAGGGCGACGGTTGGACGGACGGCGACGGTTGGACGGCAACGATGGTTTATAGAGCAACGCTCTTTGTTCGCCAGAGAAAAATAAAGAAAGCAACGTAATATGACTGTTCTGTTTCTCATAAAAATTCTGGTGGGTATTTTAAATTAATTCTAATAAACCTATAGCAGCGCTTTTTAATAGCTTTAGCAGCGCTTTAAAAAGCGCTCTCAAAGACCTTCTAATGTAACCCATATAGCAGCGCTTTATGGAAAAAGCGCTCTCGTAGACCATACCTACAGCAGCACTTTAGAAAAGCGTTGTCTTTGGGCTGTCTTAGACCCCCCATTTGGCAGCACTTTTTGGAAGCGCTGCCTTAGGACCCCCCTTTAGCAGCGCTTTTTAAAAAGCGTTGTCTTTGGGCTGTCTTAGACCCCCCTTTTAGCAGCGCTTTTTAGAAGCGCTGTCTTAGGACCCCCATTTAGCAGCGCTTTCTGAGAAAGCGCTGTCTTTGGTTATCAATTTTTTTCTTTTTTTTTTTATTCCTCTTTAGCAGTGCTTTTTCTAAAAGCGTTGTCTTTGTATGCGCTGCTAAATGTCATTTCTGGCGTAGTGTGAAAGGATATAAAACCTAAATTGTATAAATGAAAAATTGTTGTAGCAACTCAATAAGACTTTTTATTCATCTCAAAAAATATATAGAGCTTTGTTTGTGCGTATCCTTAAAAAAAGCAGCAAACATATATATAATCTTCTCAAATTTTTAGAGGTCATGGATAACTTTCTCGCAATTTAATCATGAAAAAATAATTAAAATTTTTATTTAAATATAATTTATTTTGCACGTCTTAAAAACGATCTTAATATTGTATCATATATTAAATCATCAGAAACCTAATATCCCTAATAAATTGAGTCAAAAATAGATTCCAAATAAAAATTTCTAAAACCAAATAAAAGGAAAAGTAGGCAATGTCAACTCAAGTGTGCTACGACTACTGCCAATGCAATGTATTTAAGATGAGAATCTACCATAAAGTTTTAACTCAAAGTTGTTTTTGTCAACCATTTTAGGCAGAATTGTTCCTATAATCCCAGCATCGTTCTCATTCTCTACTCTCAATGCCATTCTAACCAAACCTCATATTAAACAAATGTCTGTCCAACAGCATTCTTGTTTAGGATACACAAAATCCTAAATAAAATGTTTCATAATATTTTTAGTTGCTTTCAAAACATGTCCATGCTTTCCCCCTAAATATAAAAAATAAATAAATAAATAACATCTTAATCCAGCTACACAATATAAAAAATAAAATATTCTTAGACATTTTTATTTGATTTTTAACAAACTTGTTTATTTATAATTTTGTGATAAAATGAAAGCAACATGTGCTAATAGTGAGATGAACTTAATTATAAATTAGACGATGGACCAAACTCAATAATTTAAAAGTAGCTTTCTGAGTATGGGAAGAGAAGAGCATATGTTCTCAAAATTAAATGAATGGCCAAACTCAATTATTTAAACTTGGCTTTATGAGTATTTTGTGGGACAAAGGAGCATCTGTTTGGTTCACCCTTGGCCAACACAAAAGAAATAAATAATTTGGTGAAAGTCATATATTAACTAGCTTTTTTATACATAACTGAATAAAATTCTATTACTGAGAAAAAATCATTTATTTTATTAAAATATTTTAATGAAAATTATGAATAAAATGTTATTACCATGTTTTAAAAACTGGACCGGTCATCGAACCGGTAAGAGTATTAGGTCACTGGTTTATCGGTTGAACCACTGAATTACTGGTCAAATTGCATGACTAAACCGGATTAAATCGGATAAAAACTGTTGAATAGACCTGTCATCATAACAAAATTATATAGGTATAAAACCGGTTGAACCGGATAATTCAGTCTCTAAAAAAATATAACTAGCACTTAATTTTTTTGAAAGTATCATATCATAAATTCTCAAGTTTTCATAATGTAAATTCAAATTTTAAACATAAGTATCAAATACAATAAAATAGTACAAAATTACAAAATCTAATTGCAAATAAAGTCTAATTGCAACATAATATAATTGAATAATTTCTAACAAAATAACTCTAATGTTTACTTAAGTTTAGTTCCAATGATGTAAAATTATTCCAAGATAAAATTATTTCAAAACAATGATAACAAAAAAAAAAATTTAATTTTTATAACTTAAAATGACATTGTTTGCATTTAAATTTTAATTAAAAAAAGTATTAGAACCGCCGGTTTACAAAAACTGTCGATTTTTCGGTTTTTCTCGGTCCAATCCGATTTGCATCGATTTTGATCAGTTTAATGACAAAGGCTGAACCAGATCGGTTACTAATCCAATTTCCGGTTCAACCGGTCCGACCGGCCGGTCCGGTTAGTATAAGAATAATTCAAATAATAAAAAGTTGTTAATAAATTTTTTTTGTTGAGGTACAAATTCAATAATGCTAAAAATATTATTTTAACTAAGTTATTAAAGAAAACAAAGAAACTAATATAGGAGTACCAGGGAAAGTGAGGTCTCTCCTAATGCATGTTTGTTAATGCAATCATATAAAGGATGGGTAATGAGTTAGGGAAGAGGATGAACAACCTGTGAGGCAGTGGGTCATGATCATTAACCCTACATGTGTACAAACAATCTTAGCCATACTCATCATAGTCATGTTACATCATTGTTCATTTCTTTATTCCTAGAGTTAAAGGAATTTATTTAAGGGAAATAATTGAGCTTGTCCATTGTAAAATAAAATTTGGACCTAACTAATATAACTTAAATAATGTTCATTAAAATGATAAGACGATAACTTGAATCGGTGAAACAACTTTTCGACACCGCGGAGAGGAAGTTGAAATGTAAAGTTAGTATTTTAATGTTTAAGTTAGTAAAATAAAAAGTAATGTGAGTAAAAGTGAAATAGAATGCCGGGAATGATGCACTTCATCTATATATTAAAAGCGGTTGAAAATGTTCACGTGTTGTGCGATGAATCGTGTGAATTATCGTCTGATTGAATCGAACAGTAAACTATATGTTGAAGTGTAATATTATCTACTAATGTCTATCTATTTTTTCGTTGTTCCATTGGAGACTTATTCTTGAATCTTTTATTATGAATTTTGTCTGTCAGAGAAAAGCGAACGATAACATGTGGTTAGCATATGAGATGATGGGGGATGTCGTACTTCTATGTGATGTCCATAAGTAAAAGTTCACTTGTTGAAATGCATTTTGTTGTGTTAAAAAATATGATTGAATCTAATTTAATACTATAAAATTAGTTTTTAGAGTAAGGTTTGTCCCTACTTATAAATGATATATTATCCGATATGAGACTCTTAACACACACTCTCACGCCTAAGAGTTAAGATTGAACATTTGGAATATGGAAATAAATGGTGGGTGACCTAATAACAAAAATCTGATAGCAGATGGTACACCAAATCTTAAACGAGACTTTTGATATCATGTTAAAAAAAGTAGTTGATTCTAACTCAACTCTATAAAATTAGCTTTTAGAGTGAGAATTGATCATACTTAAAAACACATGTTCAAAATATATAGTATTCGATTTAAAACTTTTAACTTGTTGAATTGAACCTATGAGTTGAGTCGGTTTTACGAGTCATTGATCAACTCATATCACAATTAAATTGATATTTCAAAAATATTTTATAATTTAAACCTTTTAAGGAAATCGCACTACTAATACCCAAGAGCTTCTAAATTTGTTCTTTTTTCTCCACACATGCTATATGTTTGATGAATATTTTCAACCATAGACGAATTAAACTTAATTAAATACAAGTATAAAGGAAAAAGAAACACGTGACTTTTCTTTGTTAAATTTAGCAACGTTTGACCATACGACCAGATCTGGTGTGTTTTGCATCATGATACAGAACAAGCTGATTCACCTTTGACTTTTATTTTATTTTATTTTACAGAGATTAGAAATATTATTAGTTTTGAGTTTTCCAAATCGAACTATTTGGATTATGATAATTGGACACATGTGATATCTTAATTTTTCATATAGTTAAGGTAGGTACCCCTTCTACCAACAGTAGATCAACTAATGTTAGTTCTCTTCAATACCTGTTTGTAGATGGACTCTGACCAGATTGTCATTGTATAAGTGTTGTCTCTCATTAAATTTGTTATTTAATTTTGAGTTATTGCAAGTCACTTATGCTACTATTGATTTAATATCTAATAGTTAGAAATTGAGGTGTTTATGGATTTGAGTCGATTTCAGGTAGAGGTGGCAAAATAGGTCGCGCTCTGTCGGGACAGTATGTGCACCCGCACACCTGCCACAGTTTACCCCGCGTATCTGTTGTGCCGACCTGTTTTGTCACCAATAGTTTCAACATGTCACTCACCAAAAAATTATATAGTATCAATGCTATGATATAATTAGGTTGATAATTTAAGTTTATTACGTCAAAATAAATTATTATTTATGTTATTCATATAGTATAAGATATTTGATAATACATTTTAAATATTCAATAATGAAATCAGTAGAGACAAAATAAAAATTTTACTCAATGATGTGTTACGATAATAATGATGTGGTGACTCAATATTGTAGATCTAATTTTGTGTGTGACCGCTTTGTTCATACTACGTAGAAATTAACAATCAACATGCATTATACTTGATAACTATTTGGCAATGACAGACTCAACTAATTGGTTACTATAGATCAATAAATATTATAATTATAATTTAGATAGCCATAACATGTAATCACTTATTTAAAAAATCTAAATTTCATAAAACAAATCATATTCAAGTCTAATTCAAGAGTTTTACTTAGTCAACAATTTCATAAAACAAACCATATATAAGTCTAATTCAAGAGTTTTCATGATTATAAAAAAAATGTTTTAAAAAAATGAAAAATCTAATTTAAATGTAAAAAAAACTATTAATCTATTTAAAAAATGAAGGAAAAAAATAATAGGCAGACAAGTCTGCCGCCCGCCAACCCGTCGCCTTGGCGGGGCATGCTAGATTTGTATCTATTTTATTTTGTGGGTTGCCTAACTCATTCCTTGTTTGGCAGTAAAGGGTGACAAAACGGGTCACCTGCCCCGCCTTAAACCCGTCAAAAAAGGGACGGGGCGAACAAGCTTTCCTAGTGAAATTGGACTTATAAATCAAGTTCGCCCTGCTAAGGTGGCCAATTGGCGAGCGGCGGGCTTGCTCGCCTATATTTTTAATCGATTAATAAATTTATGTTTACATTTCAATTTGATTTTTCACTTATTTTTTTAACAACTTTTTATAAAGTATATTTTTAACAAATTTCACTTAAAAAATATTGTTTATGTTAGACATTGGATCGAACTCTAGTGTGGTCGAAGTCTGTTCGCAAGTAATGCGTGTTGTAGTCGAAGTTTGTTCTAACATGCATGAGTAAATATTGTTAAGGTTGTTAGCATGAGTAAATATTTCTAAGGTTGTTAGCATGAGTAAATATTGCTAAGGTTGTTAGCATGTTGAATTGGGTCTTGCTTGTAAGCCTAATTGTTTAAGTTAGCTTGTACCCTAAGTTAGCTTGTAATGGGTAATTGTTAAAAAGCCCATTAGGTTAGTGTGCTATTTTATTATAAATAGGATGCTAGTTTCTCAATCTTGGGAAATAAGGAAAAATAGGAAGATAAAATCCTAATTTCAAGGGACAGAGGTTATTTTGTTATTCTTGTATACTTGTAATCTTGTTCTAAGAGAAAGGAAAGAATAACAGTTTAATAACCAATCCTTGTTGTTCCTTGTTAAAAAAAAATTATACTTTGTTTAAAGGTATCCGATTCACAACAAATTGGTGCGGTGAGCGTGGAGAAGATGCCTTCAACAAAGTATGAGATTGAAAAGTTCACCGGAGTGAACGACTTCGGTCTGTGGCGCTTGAAGATGAAAAGCCCTATTGGTTCAGCAGGGTTGTTTGGAAGCGTTGAAGGGTGAGGCAGCCATGGACGCTGCGTTAACGGAAAAAGAAAAGACGTTGCCCAGTTGCAAGTTTTTCCAATGTATGCAGTTAATAAAGCTGCATGAAGAAAGCTAGTTTCTTGATGTTATAGAGTTAGATCCAAGGTGGAGATTTGTGAGACATTGGATCGAACTCTAGTGTGGTCGAAGTCTGTTCGCAAGTAATGCGTGTTGTAGTCGAAGTTTGTTCTAACATGCATGAGTAAATATTGTTAAGGTTGTTAGCATGAGTAAATATTGCTAAGGTTGTTAGCATGAGTAAATATTGCTAGGGTTGTTAGCATGTTGAATTGGGTCTTACTTGTAAGCCTAATTGTTTAAGTTAGCTTGTACCCTAAGTTAGCTTGTAATGGGTAATTGTTAAAAAGCCCATTAGGTTAGTGTGCTATTTTATTATAAATAGGATGCTAGTTTCTCAATCTTGGGAAATAAGGAAAAATAGGAAGATAAAATCCTAATTTCAAGGGAGAGAGGTTATTTTGTTATTCTTGTATACTTATAATCTTGTTCTAAGAGAAAAGAAAGAATAACAGTTTAATAACCAATCCTTGTTGTTCCTTGTTAAAAAAAAAAAAAAAATTTATACTTTGTTTAAAGGTATCTGATTCACAACAGTTTATATTTACAAATAAATGTATAAATAAAATCATTAAGATTTGGAATTACTATAATCAACTAAAATGGCAACTAAAAGTCTAAAACCATCAAGAAATTTCACCTAAAATAGAACCATCAACCAGAGTTTCAAAACTATAGTTCAAGTATTAATTTTTAACCAACTAAAATAAATATTTTGAGTGTTTGATAACTAAGCTGGAGGCCAACCCGTCGGGCTTATGGCGGAGCGGATTTAAGGCGGAGTGGGCTGAACGGGTAGGCAGACACAAAAGCCCAACCCAACTCGCCACTTTTTTGCAAGTGTGTGAGCTGGCCCAGCAGGCTACGACACGTTTTGTCACCCATAAAGTTGACTCACAAACCTTCTTATCCAAAACGAATCAACTCATTAATTATTTGAACCTGTTCATTTATGAGTATACTCAAGTTAACTCGCGACAATTCATTTAATTTTGTTTGGATATCATATTTGAGTTTTTCAATTCGTGGACTCATTGATATGACATTAATAATTTACCTATAGGTAAAGTTACATCAGAGGTCCTTTAAGTTATTTATTTGTAACAAGTTGGGCCTTCAAAAAAAATTGTTACAACTTGGTCATTTAAGTTATCAAACGCGTGTATCGTTCCAATTTTTTAACAGAGTGAATATGTTAATTATGGATGCAACTATTTTGAGTGGTATGAAAATGGTGAAGTGCAAACAAAAATACAATATTCACACATTTCTAAATATTCAAAGTGTGAGAAAAATGGATGTAGAAATCATCACAAATGACCAAATTGTTACAAAAAAATAAAGGATCCGCCTATTACAAAAAATAACTTAAAGAATCTCTGGTGTAATTTTGCCTTACTTATATTTTTATTATTATTTTAAATAAAAATATAAATTAATTTTTCATTACTAGCCACAATTTTGACAAAAAAAATTATATAGCACCAATATTATTACTAAACCAATGAGTTTAGGTAATTCTAAGATTAAGTGTTGTTTTTTATTGTCTTTTGTATCAATTCTAACTTACATGTTTTATAGAAATAATAAGTCTGGTGGAATTTTCTACTATTATCAAGTATTATGTCACTGGGATAAATTTTATTAGATGTTATATGATGGGTTTTATCCATTTTGAGTGTTAGAAATGAAAGTAATTGCATTGAATTGTATTACAATTTTTTTAATTGAAAAAAATTATCAATTTTTCATTTGAAACACAACTCACGAACCCAACACATAAATGAATGGCTCGGTTTTGTTCGGTTTTTATCGTGAAATTGTGTGTTTGACGATGAACTCAAACCATTAAAATTTGAAGAGGTTGGGCAATGAGTTAGGCCAAACCTGGTCCAATACAAAGTCATGTACACCCCTAGTTAGAAATAATTTTTTCTCAATGGTTAATCAATTAAAATTATTATTCTAATGTCATATTAAGACATTTTAATCAATAGTTGTGAGGGACATTCAATTGCAGATGCGCGAGTTCAGAATTTATGGAAGCTTTGATCCCATGTCTTTTGCATTGCATAGCATAAACATCTACATCATTTTGCATATCATTCTTCAACCGGCCAGAACTCTCATTCTGCCTTTATTCATTATTAGCCAGTTAATTCCCCGGTGCTCGTTCTGAACAAGTGTTGACTTTGGAAAGACGGCAAAGTGTTTGAAGCAGGCTCAAGCAGTGTCAAGAAGTCAAGTCAAGTTGGAAGTTGTTGGTAGTTATGTCATGGAACAACCCTCTAGAATGTTGACCCACCACCAGGTTTAACTGTGACGACTAACCCTCTATATGGTTTTTTTCCTGATGAAGATTCTCCACAAGTGAACAACTTTGCTCGACCCCAGTCTGTGCAGCTCTCTAGTGAGAATCGGGATTTACATGAACAGTTTGTCGTCCAAAGTGGACGTTCCTCTTCTTCTAATACTACAAATTGTCATGGTGTTGTTTTCTCTATGTAAAATTCCCGAAGGGAGGTCCCAATGATGAAAACTAAGGACCTGAGAGTTCTTGAGTTTGCTGAAAGCTTTCGTGTGTTAGACGAGAAACTCAAATCCTTGGAAGTTTAGGATACTTTTAGTCTCGACGTTTCAGACATCTGCCTGGTACCCGGCCTAATATTACCTCCAAACTTCAAAGCACCGAGGTTTGAGAAGTATAAGGGAGATAGTTGCCTGAGGCAGCATTTGGTGATGTTTTGCAGAATAATGACTTCATATGTTCACAATGATAAGTTAATGATCCATTGTTTTCAGGACAGTTTGAGTGAGGCATCTTTAAGTTGGTTCATACCCCAAATTTGTCCTACCAGTATATATTTCTTTCATTTGCATATCCATCCACTAACTTTATTCAGAAAATCAAAAGAGAGAGAAGTTGTTTGCCTATTACCTAAGATGTCTAGTCAGGAATAAAGTACGGTATTTTATTGAGGCTCATGTGGTTTTGACTTAATTTTAGCCAGGAGAGGGTTTATGTATTGATAAAGGCTAGGATTGCCAAATTATAACAAGATTATTAGTAACGTCAAGGTTAATGATCATCAGGGTCAATCTCACCCCTCAATTACGATTTTGGCTAGTCCTCTGTGTGAAGATCAAATTATCAGGATGTGATGGCAATCCAATCCGTTTAAGACGCGAAGATTAGTTTGTGGCTTCTCAAGGGCTAGCACATCTTCTCTAAATGCAATCATTTTCGTTTCTACTAAAAGTCAAATAACCAGTTCTTCATTTTCATCCATTTTTCAAAAATCTATTTCTCCATTCATTTTAAACCATATCCATTTTCATTTTCTTATATGTATCTATATTCATGATCCTTTTTTTTATTATTCATAAACCGTGACCATGTCCTTTTTATTCGAAATTCCAAATCCATTAATCCAAATTCACAAAGCCCACATTCATACCAAAATAAAAAAACATTACTACAAAAATGCCTCGTTTCTACTTTACAAGATGGATCAAAAAAGGCAGGGTTCAAAACTTTGAAGCCCATTTACAAAAATAAAAAAAAATGATTTCATGAGAATTCTACTGCAAACAAACATCACAAACCAAAAGTGGACTCAGTCAAGCCCATTGAAGCGTTGAGTTCTTTCTTCCACGCAGCCCATACACCCTTCATCATGCATTGAAATTAAATTAAAACCAACCATCTCCAGTTCATACACCCTCCGCAGCAAATACACAGTCACTTTAACACCACGACCCCACCAAACTCGCTAAAGCGCTGAAAAAATGAAGGCCATACAAACCTGCAAAATACAACCATATGATTTAATCAACGCCACTATTCCTTCAAAATGCAACACATAACAAAAGAGGGACAAACTTTTGATAACACAGAACCACATCTCCAAAACGACAAAATTCATTCTACCTGCAGATTTCCTTGCACTATAAATCGCGCAGCGCACAGCAACAACATTCTTTTTCCTCCCCATAGAACCCTCACACTCACCCTATAAATCCTACCTCTTGCTCGCTCATTAAAGAAGGCTGAAAAAGCCAATGAAATTCTGCCCATTTCTCTCCCCAAGTTCTTCTTCACTCACTTCAATCCACCTTCAACCTCTCACTCAACCCTAAAATCAAACCCAAAAGTAGTTCCAATCCAATACCCAAAAACATAATAAAAAACAGAAAGGGGTAGAGAAGAGATTTCGTAATGAAATAGAACCATATCCAATCAAAAGAAGAAGATTGAGATAACATAGAAGGAGGAGATTTGAGACAGAATCTGAACCTGGGCGAAAAATGGTGGAATGATTTGCACGACTTGAAGATTGATTTGAGGATAGGGTCGCGTGCGTATTGTTGAAGATTTTGTTCTATTCAAGCTTCGTGTTTTCACTTTGTTTGCTTTTGGATTATAAAAAAATGAAAGGAGTGATTTGATGATTGTGTTAGCTTGTGTGTTCCTTTTTCTTATGAATACAAGGGTGGTGCTTTAAGAGCAACGAATGAAGCTTATTTTAGCTGGTTGGGCTTGAAAGCCCGTTTTTATTTGTCACTTTTTTTGAGGGGGTAATCCATTTTTTTCCATTCTTGGAGAGGTGATGGGCTTTGGGCCCATATGATCCTCTCCCATTCCACATACCTTGCTCAGCTGCACCCCTATTAGCTTATATTCTCTTTTTTGTTTTTTTTGTTGTTGATTATTTCATTTAATTTAGTAGTGTTTGTTTATTTGATCTTGATCTTTTCACTTTGAATTCATTTTCGCTTCGTTTTTTGGTCGACGACGAAACTAAAAAATTACTATTAGTCAAATTATTGATAAATAGTAATTGATTTGAGACCATTTCCTTTTTACCGTTTCATTTTCGTCTTGATTTTCATTTTCGACTTTATTTTGTTTTTTGGTCGATGACGAAACCAAAATATTACTATTAGTCAAATTATTGATAAATAGTGATTGATTTGAGACCATTTTCTTTTTACCGTTTCATTTTCGTCTTTATTTTCATTTTCGAATTTATTTCGTTTTTTGGTCAATGACAAAATCAAAAAATTACTATTAGTCAAATTATTGATAAATAGTAATTGATTTTAGACCATTTTCTTTTTACCGTTTCATTTTCGTCTTAGTTTTCATTTTTGACTTTATTTCGTTTTTTGGTCGATGACGAAACCAAAAAATTACTATTAGTCAAATTATTGATAAATAGTGATTGATTTGAGACCATTTTCTTTTTATCGTTTCATTTTCGTCTTGATTTTCATTTTCGAGTTTATTTTGCTTTTTGGTCGATGACGAAACCAAAATATTACTATTAGTCAAATTATTGATAAATAGTGATTGATTTGAGACCATTTTCTTTTTACCGTTTCATTTTCGTCTTGATTTTCATTTTCAAATTTATTTCGTTTTTTGGTCAATGACGAAACCAAAAAATTACTATTAGTCAAATTATTGATAAATAGTAATTGATTTGAGACCATTTTCTTTTTACCGTTTCATTTTCGTCTTAATTTTCATTTTTGACTTTTTTTCGTTTTTTGGTTGATGACGAAACCAAAAAATTACTATTAGTCAAATTATTGATAAATAGTAATTGATTTGAGACCATTTTCTTTTTACCGTTTCATTTTCGTCTTGATTTTCATTTTCGAGTTTATTTTGCTTTTTGGTCGATGACGAAACCAAAATATTACTATTAGTCAAATTATTGATAAATACTAATTGATTTGAGACCATTTTCTTTTTACCGTTTCATTTTCGTCTTGATTTTCATTTTCAAATTTATTTCGTTTTTTGGTCAATGACGAAACCAAAAAATTACTATTAGTCAAATTATTGATAAATAGTAATTGATTTGAGACCATTTTCTTTTTACCGTTTCATTTTCGTCTTAATTTTCATTTTTGACTTTATTTCGTTTTTTGGTTGATGACGAAACCAAAAAATTACTATTAGTCAAATTATTGATAAATAGTGATTGATTTGAGACCATTTTCTTTTTACCGTTTCATTTTCGTCTTGATTTTCATTTTCGACTTTATTTCGTTTTTTGGTCGATGACGAGACCTCAAAAAGTCATCGTTGGTCAAACTATTGATAAGTGGTGACTAATTCGAGACCACCTTCTTTTTCTCTTGTCATTTTCTTCTATATCTCGATTTTATTGCATTTTTTGAATCGATAAAGTCTTTCGATTCACGAACGTTAGTTTTCAAGGTTGTTAACCTTCATTATTTCAAAGTTGTAGAAAATGATCATTGGATCATTTTTCTATACTTTGGGATCGTGAGAGGTTACCCTCGATTAATTAACATAAAGTTTGTGATTAAGACGAGATCTCACCCTTCTTTTATCAGTGCGACACGATTAAATTAGAGGATGATCCTCAATATCATTTCTCTATCTTATTTTTAGCATGAATATCAAATTACGCGACCTCCTATCGTTTGACTTTCATCATAAGTCGAGCTAAGATGGTTTAGTGCCATATTTCGTCCCGATTCAATTCATAAACCGACTAACCACTAACTTTACTTTCCGTCAATATACAACTGTTTTATTTTCAGTCAAATATACCTTGATTTAAATTCAGTCATTATATCTTGTTCATATTATTGTGGATATTATCTTGATTATATTGTTATATATCTTGTTATATTATTCATAATCGTTCATATTCATATTCATATTATTCATCTCTTATTCACTCATATCCGAAAACACTTAATAAATGATCGAAACGCTAAAAGCCTAAATTGGTGGACTGTTGGATCATTGGACTTTTTCAGGAACCCTAGCTTGGATGTTTTGTCCGATTTTTGCTCAAGGCTTAGTTTAGGACACATTACACACACACAGCTTCCTCTTGGGCTACTTGGCAATGAACCCTTTTATTTCGTGCAATCCTGTGTAACTTACATGTATCCCTCTCCCATTCCGATGTATGTTTCATATTTCTTTGATTGTGGTTTATCTTCTAGGGGAACCCTTAGGGTCTAGCGTAGATTAAACTGTTTTCAAACTAATTCTTGATTCGTCATCGAGCCATTTTCAAACACCCCACTGTAAGTCGAGTGCTCGTCCGCATTTTCCATCAACCTATCGCACATACCTTCACATTTCATCGTGGTTTCGATTGGGAGCACCCTTAGGGACTAGTATTGTTTCTCACAACCTAACCCTTGATTCTTCGTCAAGCCGGTTCCATTTTCTATCCAAACCCTTGACTCGTCATCGAGCCACCTTCAAACCCATTTCCACTCCACCACGGTTTTGAACGCAAATATAAGTCAAACCCTTGATCCAACGTCAAGTGAATTTTCTCAATAAACTATTAAATCAATTAACAACTATTCAATTCTTTTCAAGGTGAAAAGATGGAGTTTGAGCCTTTGATCTCCCTTTAGTTGTTTCGATGCGAGTTATCTTACTCGTGTGTGAGAAATTGACGCCTCTAAGTAACATTGCCTACTCAATAACTTTCAACCATCTGCCAACCACTCATTGTTCAAACACCTTTCAAACACAATCTCTTTTCAAGATAAAAAAGAGAGAGCCAAGTATTTGACTCTTCCTCCTGATTAATTGGGCCCGAGGAGCTTTTCTTAAGCTTCTAGTAATCGTCATCTAAACCTCATTTCAGCCTTCATCTTTTGGTGGTCATTACCATGAACTACGGACGCTCTGATTCTTCATTCCTGTTTGAATGTAAGATACGTAGGCACAAGATTGTGATGATCTTGGCGAGCTAGCTTCTACCCATTTTCTGTCTTTCCCTCATCCTTTCTCGTAGTCAAACTACGACGCTCTGGTTTCTCGTTCTCGTCTGAGTGAGCATACGTAGGCACAAGGGCCCCAATCCTTTGCGAGCACCCTATTTTTAAACCACCCTTTTTCCCTAGCTTTGTTATCCTTTTATCGTACCGTTTCAGATTTATGATTGAGAAGAAAATAATTAATCTTAGCTAACATTCATCACAATTCAAATTAAGAGGCTCACGTTGAGTACAACGGACGTGAGGGGTGCTAATACCTTCCCCTTGCATAACCGACTCTCGAACCAGGAACATCGGTTGCGACGGTCTTGTTCTGTCCATTCACTCTAAAAGGTTTCTCGATATTTTCCTTTCCTGTTTATTCGGTATAAATAAAGTTCAGTGGAGACTCTATCGAACTGCATTTCTGCGCCTTTAGCTCGAGGGTCGCGTATTCGAATGAATTTTTTGAGGTGCGACAGTTGGTACATGCAGTTAGAGAGTGGTCAAATCCGATCATGGTTGGACTTAGCTAAAGCTTTTCTGAAGCAGTACGAATATAATCTTGACATGGCTTCCAGTCGCATGCAGTTGCAAAGCTTGTCTCAAGAGAACAATGAATCCTTCAGAGGGTATGCTAGAGGTGGAGAGAATTGGCTTCCAGAGTGCAACCACCACTTCTAGAAAGAGAATTGGTTAACCTATTTATGGATACTTTGTAAGGTCCATGCCTGAATAAATTAATTAAAGGTGGGACATCAAACTTCTCTAACATTGTAATAGCAGGAGAACACATTAAGAGCGGCTTAAAGAGTGGAAAAATTTAGGATGTCTCGAGCAGTCAGAATAGTGAAACTGAATCCCTCAGTAACTCTCAAGAGGAAGACGAGGATGTAATTAATGCAATCATGGCAGATGTTGAGTATTCCCAGCAACCATTATTTCAAGTGTCATGTTATCCTTATGGACAGACAACCGTGCATAGGGCATCATATCAGAAACCTTGGGCCGCTCCTCATGTAAATCAACGAACCCATGGCCGAGGTTATCAGAATCAGCACCAAAATCAGAATAGGCCTCGCAACAAATTGGAAAGAAGGAATTCTCCTTTTCATCCAGTTCCCATGTCGTACAGCTATCTTCTGCCACATCTGATTCAAAACTCATTGGTGGAGCCTAAGACTCTTAGGCTTGTGCCATACACTTACCCTTCTAGGTACAATCCCCATGTGCAGTATGGATATCATGGAGGATCCATGGGGGATTCAACTAAAGATTGCAAAGCCTTCCAGGCCAAGGTATAACAATTGACTGACAAAGGGTACATATCCTTTCCATAAGGATATTTGGTTGTGAATGTCAACCTCTCATTTGTTTGAGTTCGAAGACTTTAAGGGTCATCTCTTAATGTCAATGGTCCAGACAGACAGACGTCCTTAATATTGGCAGTCCTTGGGCACCTTTATCATTCGCATTTGTAGTTTCTTTCCTTTTAATTACTACTTGTTTTTAAACATTGTTATTTTGAATGGTAATATTAATGAAGTGGTTATGCATTTTCTGAATTAATCATGTCGCATTCGCTCATTTTTATCATTTTTTTGTAAAGCACATACACATATACCTCTTATTCACTTCACTTTATCACTGTTGTTTTAGCAAAGATTAGAGGAAGGATAACAAAAATTGAATACTCATAATTGTTGATCGTATGCTTTCGGATAAAATCCTATTGATGACGTACAAACACTGTTTCAAATCCCTTAAACACCGGAGAAATAAGGAGTTAGTCCCTAGTTAGCTTCTTCGAGCCTAGAAGTAAGAGTTTCTTCGGACTTTCAAACCCTCATATCTTAACATGGGGCAGGGTAATTGTCATGTAATTTGACCAAGCATTCAAATTTAAAGAGAAGTGTCCCCATTCGAGGACCAGTCACATCATATCCCTCTCAAGAGGTCGTACCTCGACAACCACAATGGTTATACCTCACCAATCAGGAGTGAGACAATCATAACCCTTTCGGAGAAATCAAGACAACCAATGTCACGTGACTTGTTTCAAAGAGAAAAAGAAAAGAAAAAAAAGAAAGAAAGCCTGCTAAGTTGAAAAAACTTGAAAGTAAGTGACTTAGGCAAAAATTAGGGCATCCTGCTAGACTTCATAATCGGAAAAAAATTTCAAAAAGAATTAGTCCAGACAAAAATTAGGGAACAAAAGAATAAAAACAAAGGATCACAAAAGAAAAATCATCAAACAAGAACGAAGTCGTGTGACTACAGACACAGAAGACAAGAGGGGTAAATGTCACTCCGAAAACCTTGAGGATTCCTTAACCATCACTCCTACCATTTAATAAACTTTTTGAAAGGTGAGCACTTGTGCCAAGTTAGCTGAACATAGGATTGGAGATTATCACAAAGAATGGGTGGGTAATAATCAAACTTTGAGCCTTTCATCCTTTGTTTCAATAACTGTGAGTCAGACCATGTTTCAACCTTTAAAAGACCTAATTGAGGCAGGGTTTATTCTGAAAGCATACTACAACAAAGTTGCGTAAACGGACTCCTACAAGATTTGCTAATTTTCTTCTTATTATATCTTTCACTAGCTAAATTAGCATTGCGTATGGACTATTGGTCCATTCGCCATACACTATCACATCATTCTAATAATGATTGATTTTTCAAAATCTTCATGAACATCACATTAAAATTACCATTCGTGAATGAACAATTTTAATTGCAGGTCAGTAATTGACATTGAGGAAATTCTAACAAGTAGCAACCAAAGAGGACTGAATCATTCAGCATTCTGGATCAAAATCGAGTATACCTTATAGCCATATGGATCTGGGGCATTGAAATCCAGTCAGTATGGAATCAGTCAGTCTAAGGCCAGTCTCGAGCATTGGTTGATTATGCGGCAAATCATTTAAGAACAGGTTGATCAGAAGTGAATCACCTCGAGACTCTACCAATCAGGGGCAAGCCACCCAGAGTTTCAAGACTCATTCAGGACAAGTTAAGTCGCTTCAAGACTCATTCAGGGGTAAGCTACCTCAGGAGTATATTGAGGCCAACCACTCCAAGAGTCGGTTAATCGAGGAAAAATCTTTCATGGTGCAAAATATGTGGCAAGCCATCTTGAGGTCATCTCATGGTAAGCTACTCTCTTTTTAAGATGAACTTTCCCAAGGATCAGACTGGGGTAAGTTGAACTACACTGGGGCAAATCCTTTCCAAGATTTTAAGCTGCTCAAGGAAATTTTGTCCGCAACTGATGAGTTCAAGACGAGTGTCGGGGAGTCGTGCCATCACCCCATCATAACCTTAGCCTTCTGAAAAAGCCTTGCTACAAAGGACCTCCCTTCCATTGTTGGGAATCTTCATATCCTTGAATTTTGTCATTGGGTTTCATCCCACAGCCTGAACCTGTTACCTATCAGAACTTTGTAACCAAAATCACTTCCAAAGCCAGTTCTCATCTGGTAGACAACCTTTAAACCAGTTCCTGTCTGGTCACCCTTCCTTTAACCAGTTCTCATCTGGTAAACACAATTTCAAAGTCCAGTTCTCGTCTGGCAAACCATAAAGTCAATTCTCGTCTGACGCCAAACCACAAAATCAGTTCTCGTCTGATACTAAAATAAGAAGTCAGTTCTCGTCTAACAACTTAACCTTTTGCCACCAGTTCTCGTCTAGTAGTCTACCTTTTAAATACTGGTTCTCGTCTGATAGTTCCCCCTCAGAGTCCAATTTTATTGGTAGCCAAGAATAAATCCCTAAGAAAATCCAATCACCATTAATCTGGTCTCATACCTAAACAAAAAGCCTAACTGTATTTGGCACAATCATTCCCATTGGCTCACATTCCCCTACATAAGACTCATTTGATCTTACTTCTCCCTAGTAGGGTTCTCTCTGTAACAACCCAATTTTCAATAACTGATTAATGGTACTAGTTAATTGGTTTGTATGATTTATCTGATTTAAGTGAATTATTGGATTTAACTGATTTATTCTATTTGATAGAATAATGTGGATTTACTAGATATTCTCTAATTAATGATGAGATGGGATATTTTATGAGAAAATGAATTGGTAAATATTTTGAGAGAAGAAATATATTGAGGAGAAATAAAAGAGGAGGATATATAAAAGAAAGAAGAGAGAAAAGGAAAGAGATAGAAAGGAAGAAGGAAAAGGAGAGAAAGAAAGAGGAAGAGGAGAAAAGAGGAAGAAAAAGGGAAAAGCTTGGAAATCATCAAGAATGACTTCTAGCTCCCGATTAATCGAGGTAAGGGTGTGAAACATTGTTATCTTACCAATGCATGTGATTATGTATGGATCGTTTGGTTGTTTTCCTCATCTTCCATTCTAGGGCATAAATGAGTTTAATCGGTAGAAACCGAGTTTTAACTATTAAAAATAAGGATAAGTGGTAGAGTTTAGTCGAGGAGTGTTGTGCTAAGGCTACTAGAATGAGTTGGGATTGAATCGGGTAGATTTTGAGGAGTTTCGGAGTTTTGGACAGTGGAGAATTCTGAGTCCGCAGACCCTCGCTAGCTAGTTCGCTAGGCGAGCAGGTCGCGAGCATTCGTTGTGGGCCAATAGCGAACGGTCCCAGACTTGGACAGAATGGTTTTGGTGTTCTTCGCTAGTAGCGAAGGGGGTAGCGAGCATTCATTAGGCCTTCGCTGAGCGAGTGAGGTAGCGAATCAAGTCAGTGGCTTCTGTTTGCCTTCGCGAGCTTGTTTGCTAGGCGAACAGGTAGCGAGCACTCGCTTGGAGCTCGCTAGGCGAGCAAGATAGCGAGTGTGTCAGCATGTTGCTTTCTTGTGTTTTCCATCCAATGGTTATTTGTTTGGTTCAATTATGTTAATCCTTATATAATATGAATAGTTTGTGTATTATTGAGATGAGACGTGTTGTGGGTAGCCTTATGGCATGAATCCTAGATTGTGAATTATGGACTTTTGGCAATTGAATGCATTGTTTGAATTAAACGTGGATGCATGATGAATGTGATTGAGTTCGTTGCAGTTGGCACGACCTTGTGAGTGCATATTGATTTTATATGATAATATGTGAAGAATGCATGAGAATATATGTATATGTAGTGAATATATGTGCATTGCTTGGTAATGTGATAATGATGTTGAGAATATGTAAGTGTGCGAGATTCTTACTCACTGGGGTAGAATGACAAGGTTTCGTTCCTAGTGTAGTAATCACTGGGGTAGAATGACAAGGTGTCGTTCCTAATGTAGTGATCACCGAGGTAGAATGACCGAGATGTTGTTCCTGGTGGGGTATAAGCGATGTACCCATAATCCAAATGAGGATTTGTGAGAGTTGGTGAGTTTATATGAGTCATATGGTATGTATATGTGATTGTTGTATGAAAGTGTGAGATGTGGCCGTTTGGAAATTATGTGTATAATTATATGTACTTGTGTGAGGTGTAATGCGTAATTATATATGTTTGTGAATATGTATGCATTTCAAGAGTGTATGGATTCGTTTTGCATGTGAAGCATCATGATTGCATTCTTGTGTCTTGATCCCGCGTAGGATCTACAGAAACCTCGTGTGCCCTTGTGGGGTGTGAGCGATGGTTTATTTTTGATCCCTTGAAGGATCTGCAGAAACCTCGTGTGTCCTTGTGGGGTGTGAGTGATGGTTTATTTTTGATCCCTTGGAGGATCTGCAGAAACCTCGTGTGCCCTTGTGGGGTGTAAGCGATGGTTTATTTTTGATCCCTTGGAGGATCTGCAGAAACGATCGTGTGCCCTTGTGGGGTGTGAGCGATGGTTTATATTTGATTCCGTGGAGAATCTGTAGAATGATTGTGTGCCCTTGTGGGGTGTGAGTGATAGGTGAACATCATAGGCCCGACGGGAAGTTACTTCGGTAACGAGCGATGGTTCCATTTGGTTCTTCAATTGAACCTGCTGAATGAGTCGGTACCGCATTTGCATCCGCATAGAGTCGTGAGTCGGTCTCTATGAGTTGCATTTATCATCCTTATATGTGAATTGGTGAAATAAACATGTTGTGTATGTTTATGTGAACTGGTGAAGTAATTATCATTGTAAATGTTTATGTGAAAAGGACATGACTTGTAAAAGTATGATTGATGAATGTGCTTAATTAGGTAAGTATACATTGTGACATATATGGATATTATAATGAATTATGGTGAGAAAATGTGGAATATATGTATTTTGTACTTGTGCATTTATATATGATTATATGCATTGTTATTATGATAATATTTCTCACCCTTCTGCTGGAATGATGTCCTACATGACATCGTGTAGGTATCAAGTGTAGTACTGCTCGTGGTTGCAAGGTCGCTATTGGTGTAGATGTTTAGTGATTTAATTGTATTGGGTCGAGTCGTGCTCTGGTCATGTAACACTGGGATCGTTTGGGTTACGTTTCGGATGTATATTGTGTTGTTGGCCTCAGTGCCTAAGTGATGTTGATTTATGTGATAAACGCAAATATTTATTTTATGAAAAATTGTGATATAAATGAATGCGCTGCTACATGCAAATGAAATTTTGTAAAGTATGATTATTTATTTCAGTGTTATTGAGCATGACAAATGGTTTTTAGTAATTTGGAAGTGTATGTGTGACGCCCTTTGTGGATGCATGTTAATTTTGCTCTGATTATGCTTATATTTTCCGTGGGGTTTAGAAGGGTGTTACACTCTCTCCGAAAGAGATAGTTGAAGTTCTTACATCATCAGCAGAACATAGTGAAGTTTTTAATCTTCCTCCCCCAGCAGGAGTTCAGGAGGTTGTGTTCCCTAGCCAGGTTTGATTTGTACTCTCCAGCGAGTATTTAGAAGTTGACTACCTCAAATGAAATGATTTTAATATGCAAACAGGCAGCTGTTCAGCAGGAGACCTGTTTGTCTTTTGACAATAGAGTTATCTCCCCCACAGAGTCCTATTATCAGATTGGAAGCAATTTCACCAGCAATAGTATACACTTGTCCCCAGTAGGGTAAGGTCAAAAGATATTCCCCGACAGCAGGGTAAGCTCAATGTTATTCCTCGACAGGATTGGTATCCTTGACTTCTCTCTCCAAGCAGAGTTTGGTGTCGATTCCCTCAACAGGTATATCAACAGCAGGTTGATATCTCCAGCAGGTTCAAAGTCCAATGATCATTGGCATTCTTCTGTACCAAATTTCTGGGACAATTTCCCAGTAGATGTTACTCTCAATTCCCAGCAGAATGGAGTTTTCAGCAGAGGTTATATTCAAGAAGATTATTCAGTGTATCCTCCTCAACAGAGTTTGTTTGCTGATTGATCAGTGCATTTTAATGCACATTCTCTTATGTTTGTACTTGGGCATTTCCCTAGTTTGTTTGTTTATTTTACTGTTTTATTATGTTTTTAGAATTAAGCCTTTGTTTGCCTTTAATCTATTTTCGCAGCTTATTTTCAGCTTTAGCGGTTATTTGATACTTGTCTACTGTTCGAATTATAACTGGAGCTACGAGAATCAGATTTACACGTTATACTAGGTATTGGAAAGCTGAGACAAAGAGCTAAAACTTGTTTTAAGAAGAATCTGATTCGGAGTGTGGAAGGATTGAATAATTCGTTGAATTCAGGACCCGAATTCTGCCTTTAGGAATACTTAGTTTTTGGCCGGTTTTTTATGTTTTTCGACTCAGTTGGGTTAGAACCAGATTTTGTGATGCTTCCCTATACCTAGTAGCCTCCACGCTACTGTTCATAACCTTCTTTTAGGGATTTTACTTTTCTTGTTACGATTACGATGAAGAACTAATCATCCAGAGTCGATTTACTATAATCGTGTTTCCAACGCTTTAAGGTTTTTATTCTATCAATTCAATTGTGTTTCTATTTCAATTCTATTATATGAAATTGAATTTGCTTAATCTGTTATTTTGTGGAATGGTTTAATTTAGTTCATATAATTGTATTCCTAACTTTTAATCGCTTTTTACGTCGCTTAGTCGTTAAATCGCGTTTCTATATCGTGTTTGCTTAATTCACGATTGTGTGTTATCCGTTTGCTTAATCCAGAATATAGGAATATCAATATGTTTAATATCTTAGTGTGCTTGTCATTTGATATTGAAATCAAATAGAGATTGAAGCCGCTTAGGGAATTGGTTAGGAAAAAAACCAGTGATTAGCCAGAAACTGAAACAGTAAATCAACTTATTTTATAATTACTTATTTGAATTATTTTATAAATCGAACTTAAAACTTGATCGCGACTTTGCGTATTGGTCGGATTACAACTGCAAGTATACAATTTATCACGTAGTTTTAAAAGATTGTCGAACCCACAAGGACTAATAATCAACCTAGAGTGATCAATTGTTGCGGTGCAAAGTTAAGGCTTGAATTTTTTTTTGCGGTAAAAGGAGCTCAATTATAACGGGATTTGAAAAAGATAAAGAAACGGGTCCAAAGAATGATCTACGTGCTCCTAAGGGACTCCGTAGATCCCGAGTGTTAACAAAGGTCTCAAAGATATTATGTAGGAAAAGCCGGTTTAAAGATTCAATCTCACACTCTTGCACTATTGACCCAACCACACCTGGTAACCCCAAGATTTTGCTCTCGCTCGCTCGATAGTTAAAAGGCACACTTTGAAAACTAACAAAGCCTAACTGAAACTTAGAGCGCTCTCGCTGTGTTCAGGCTCAGTGTTCGGTATCTACTATCCGGCGATCACCTCAAACTCTTGCTCTATCGGACACGCCTTGGTGCGTTTCTCACTCTCGTGACAAAACTCTGTTAACCATTCTCTCGCTCTCACGACAAGACTGCCTAAATTAAGGTTAGATACCAGAACTGGAATTAAAACAATTAGGTTAAACACCAATGGTTTCTACAGACTCCTCTCTAAGTGACGATCTTCAATCTATGGACATCGACGGAATTACTCGTACATATTTATCTTTAAATCAACCATACTAAACATGTTGTAAATTAAAACACGCGTAATTGCAAATAATACGGAATTGAAAATGCAGTAAAGCATAAATTTAAATAACATGAGATAAACCGAAATAAAAATGACTTCAAATAAACTTCAATATTGATCAAAGTGTACAATCAGCAACAGAAATAGAAATACAATAGTGCAGCAATCACTCAGTATGAGCAATTACTGCTTTGGTAAGTGGATATATGGCTAAGTCTGAGGAATTTTCTGCAGCGCTTCTGCATGGTTTCTTGGATACATAAATTGACCTACAAGGGTCTATATATAGAGAGGGGCGGTGTCCAGGAGCTTTAAATTCAAAAACCATCAGAAGTGCCAAAACTGTTCCCGCGCTGAATGGCGACCTCCGTATGCATAATGGCAACCGCCATTTGCTTCAAACTGAGATTCCCTCCTTTTCTTGCACGGTGACCGCCTTCCTCAGGCCATGGCGAGTGTCATTGCCCTGAGGAGGCCAGAACTTGACTTTTTGGTGGGTTTTCTCCATTGCTTAGCTCATCTTTTGATCCTTTTCTTCTATGTTTCCGATATAACATCTATCAAGTAAAAACAGAAGAAAACATAAATAATCAACAACTAAAACGACAATGACTCGATAAAACAACGGATAAAAATGAGTGAAATAAATCAAAAAGTATGATACAAACTCGAGTCATCAAACTCCCCCACACTAAGATCTTTGTTTGTCCTCGAGCAATCGACCAACATAGTAAATAGAAAGTAAGCATGGTCTGAAACATTGGCACAACGAAACTCTAATCATACGCGGCTGCTAGGCTAATGCTCGATCGATATGTACTAAATAGTGAAAACAAGGATATCGTAACGACACATCTCCACATTTGTAGACAAATACTCCTTTCCTATGTAATACCAATTCAAATCATGAAATTATGACCAGACCTATATCCTTCATCCTATTTCACCTTTTTTTCATTCTTGCGCAATCACATTAAGCCCGTTATCCCTTGCACTTACATGGTATGCGAGCCTGTTTTTGTTATATGATCTCTATATTCAAAAAAAAAAAATCTTTTTCACACATTACGTTTTCTTTTGCTTACGAATTTCAAGAGTCTGAACCTTTAGGCTAAATGGCCGGGTGAGGACCACCTAACTTAGCGGGATCATGTCTTTCATTCGTTTTCTATAAAAATCACATTATTCAAATTTTTTGAGATCAACACATATTTGCATCAGTTAGTTACTTAGTTTGTACACAAGGATGGTGTTGACTGCTAGTATAAACTAATAAACAGGCTACTTCTAAGAAACTAGGCATAAGGTCTTGGCATAACATCTATTTAAATCAATATCACATACTTAGAGAATCTAAGGTGTAGGAATGGTACTGATACTTTCAAAACTTTCCCAAGTCTATCTAACACAGCCTAAGCAATCTATATACTTTCAGAGTGTCGTGCCATGAGTCAAATTTTAAATTGTGGTCAAAATAGGGGAGTTAACAGAAAATACGAAAAATGTAAAGCAATTATTGACTCAAACGCACATATGACTCAAAAAAAGAAACAACTAAAACTAAAAAACTGGAAATGACAGAAATTAAATAAAAGCAGTAAACGGCTCCTCCTCCACACTTAAACTAGACATTGTCCTTAATGGCCTAGTTTAAGGTGGAAGAAAGAGCGATGGAACCTGAAGAAGTTAGTGGTGGCACCCACGACCTCCATAATGGTGTATGTCCTGTCTGATAGCTGGGTTGTGTCGCTTGCGCGAAAATAAGGTGCCGGCATGACAGAAGAGTCGCCACCTTTCGTTATTTATCCCTCAGAGCGGGAAAGGGAACGATCGGAAAAACCTGACGAATAAGGGTAAGACAAGGTCATCGCAACCATTGTCTGGGTTCGGGAGTCGGTTACGCAAGGGGAAGGTATTAGCACCCCTCACGTCCGTCGTACTCGACGGGATCCTCGCTTGGGTGTTTACTTGGACGGGTTGGTTATAATCTATCTACCTATCAAGGCTGGCTGAAAAAGAAAAGAAAAATGACTCGGCAAAGCGTCGCGCTTTATGCCTACGTATTCTCATCAGAGAATGAGAAATCAGAGTCAACGTAGTTCGGCTAACTACAGGTTATGGGGGAAGGTTGCTCGCTAGGATATCGCATCCTATGCCTACGTACTTTCATATAGTATGAAAGATCAGAGCAAACGTAGTTCGGGAAACTACAGGAGAAAACTCAACTAGGAGGGAGACTATCAAGTCCTATTCGTTATCATGCCATGGATTCATCCTATGGTTGAGGTTTGAACAGGGAACTCCTAGAAGTTGTCATGCATATGTTTCAACCTAAAAGTCTATCATCAGATCCTTATCCAAGGAAATGAGAGTCCTAAGGGATCATGTCAATGATACACCAAAACAGACAAAAACATCAGCTTTAACAGTAAAATGCATGCAATGCAAGTGAGGGAGGAAATGTGTGTGGGGTGTCAGCCTCCACAAGCTCATCTCGACCTCAAGCCAGTCATGGAATAACAGTAATCATACTGAAGATCAACAACATGCTATCAAGCAAAAACAGTAAACTGCAATCATACAGATAAAGGAAATGAAGTGCCATCAGGCCAACAACACACATGAGAAAGAATCATCTACTCTCTAATCCTAACCCTAATCACAGAATCTGAACAGATCCAAGCAAAGCTCTCAAGCAAAACCCTAAACAAGAGAAATCATTCCCAATCTTCAAGCTTCAGAATAAGCTTACCAAAGACAGGGAGCTAAGCAATCAGACTCATAGTGTCTTCCTCAGGAAAGCACTAGGAGATGCATACTCAGGAGTCATATCCTACGTGGCTCAACCACTGTGATCAGTTTACGTTCCTCCTCAGGAGAAACTAAACTCACAAGCAGGCTCCAACATCACTGGATATTTAGAAAATCCTATCTGAACTAGTGGAGCTAAGTGAATAGACTCATAGGACCTTCCTCAGGAAAGTACTAGGAGGCTTCCACTTAGGAGTTGTATCCCATGTGGCTCAACAACATGTGATCAGTTTACATTCCTCCTCAGGATAAATTAAACTCACAAGTTGGCTCCAACATCATTGGATACTTAAGAAATCCTAGATCAACTAGTGGAACTAAGTGAATAGACCCATAGGACCTTCCTCAGGAAAGTACTAGGAGGCTTCCACTTAGGAGTTGTATCCCATGTGGCTCAACAACATGTGATCAGTTTACATTCCTCCTCAGGAGAAATTAAACTCACAAGTTGGCTCCAACATCATTGGATACTTAAGAAAGAGGTGAGAAGGAAGGATGAAAGTCATTCATAGTGCCTTCCTCAGGAAAGTACCATGAACTTCCTTCAAACTTCAGGATCTCAAACCTCACAAACAGAGGACAAGACAAGCTCTGGGCCTCTGAATCTTGATCTACAAGCTTCTCCTCATGATGCTCATCATCAATACCTCCAAGGCAGCACAAGCCCCTCAACAAATTCTTCAGAATGAACCACCAAGGTGAACAGATAACCCACTGAACAGATCACATCACCAGGCAACTTCAGAGCATACCTAAAAATACTAAACTAATGGGGAAAAATTTAACAAATATTCATAAGGGTCCTCAACACCTACTCATAACATCTACAAAGGTTTCTACCTAAAAATCAAGATAAAACTCAATCAAAGAAAGGAATCATCACCTATGTACAATTCTAAACCCTAATTAGACTATCTTAAGTCAACCCTAATTAAACTAATCAAGATTAATTCTAAAAAATCTAGAAAAAATCCTATGGGGAAGTATGACTCATCATCTAATTGCATAAAAAAGAATGGATTAAAAACCCTAAGGCAAGGTTCTAAAATAATTCCTACAAAATCACATACCAAATTAAACATACTAAAAAGCTATTTAATTGGGAAATCTATTAAAAATATTAAACCTAAAAATAAAATCTCAATTTTATTTTTATAATTTTCTATTCATTTTAATCTACTCATAGAAAAAAGAAGAATTCAAAAATCAATTTTTATCATTTTTTAATGAATTTTACAAAACAGAAAAATATTAAAAAGAAAATAAAAGAAATTAAATGAATTAAAAAAGGGGGGGGGCAGAAAGTAAAGCGCGCCAGTTATATTGGTTGGGCCAGCAAATAAGGGGGGTGGGGATAGAATTCTGGGCCCAGAACGCCCCTTTAATGAAACGACCGCGTTTCATTTATTTCAAACTTTCCCTCTCTTTTCTCAGACGCGATCACAGCCGTTGGATTGGGAGAATGAGTCAATCTTTGAAACTAATCTGATGGCTATCCTTTCGTCTTCTCCAAACACGAATTAGGGTTTTCAGACCCTCCCTCCATGCACTCTCATTCGAGCTCACCTATCTCTCTCTACACGCCACGGTTTGATTCGATTCCAAAACAAGAAATCACCTACTAAATTCCTAGAACACAATGGTACGAGCAGCTTCTCTTGATTCGCCCTAGATCGTTCTAACAGAATGCTTGAACACCTTGGCACCACCATATTCAACTGCTATCAAACTTCAGCAAACTCAAAGCTAAAGGTCTACAGATGCACTACACGTTATCCTGGTGATTCTAACCTAATCCTTATTACCTAAAACTCATCAAACAGCCAGCTATGGAAGATTCAAGAATCATGGTTCTGTTATACAACCTCACCAATCTTGCTCTAATTCTCAGGGATTAATCCTCTACCCCAACACAATCATTCTACACCTATAATATGATCTATCTAAGCATAAATAAAGAGAAAGAGATGAGTTCACCAACCTGTCAAGAAGCTATGGTGAGTGATGCTATGGCTCGAACCAGGGCTTGCAAATCCTTCAGGATGATCCTTTGATGATGGATAGCCTTCTGTTTGCACAATTCTTGAAGAAGAAGACTTGTAATGGAAGAATTCTTGAGTTGCTTCAACTTGAAGCAAGAGCTTTAATGGCTATGTATCCTTCTCTCTCCTCTGACTTGGCTCAATTTTCACCAACCTCTAACACTCCTTGATGCATTCTTTTTATAACAATTGTTGGATGCTTCTAGATTCATCTAGAAGGGTGTGGAAGTTTCATGAAAGTTCCATGATATGCCATGTTGGATTTCTCATATACCATGCTCCATGCCTTGTAATTTTGACTTAAAATACCCTTACATGAGTTATTAAGAAGGAATGTGTGAAAAACAAGTGCATTCTTGGCTTGTGTAGGGTTTTCTAACATTGCCTTCTTTCTTAAGTAACAAATTTCCAAAGGAACCTCATTTTTTAAGCCTCAAATGAAAATTCTATTTAAACCAAAGTTCTTAAAATGTTTTTTCCAATCAAAATGATATATTGGATGACCTATTTTGGATTTGTGGATCTCCCAAATCACTTTCCAATTTCAACTTTTCAAAGTTATAAGTCATTTTTAGTTCATTTTTGACCAATCATGGAATCTTGTGCTATGAGCTTTTTCAACAATTTGTGACCTTCTTTCTAGACTTAAAATCACATTTTGAGCAACTTTCATGTTTTAAGTTTTTCCATTTGAGGCTTGGAAATAGGAGTTTTAGGCATTGGCTAAAATGACCTATAACTGACAAATGACCAAAATACCCCTGCCTTGTTCAAACCATAAGTTGAGTTCCACAAATCCAATCAAGGACTTCTACCACTCAAATTAAAGCTAAGAAGATCCTCTTCAACATTCATGTTGACCAAGAAATCATAGGAATCCTCCTACTAGGGCAAAAGCTGTCTGCAAGTTGGGTGACTTTCAAGGACCCAGATTCACACACCTCTGCTGACCTGTAATTTGTCAAAACCATAACTTGAGCTCTGTAACTCCTATCAAGGACTTCCACCACTCAAATTAAAGCTAAGAACAAGCTCTACAACATTCATGTTGTGGGGAAGATGAGATTTCAATCACATCTAGGGCTAACACTGCCTGGAAGATAGGGATCAAATTAGGGTTTTTCCACTGACAATCCTCAGAAACCCTGACTTGAAAACTTCTCAAAATCTTCAATCATGATGAGTTGGTCTAGGAATCATCTTTATATAATCTCTATGCATCATTCCATGATCTCATGGCCCTTGGATTGAGTCTCAACCTTCTCCAAATCTTCAGCTGATCTAGGGTTGACCCAGTCAAAACCCTAATTCTACCATTCATGGTTGAATCTCCTGAATTCTTGCACAATGACTTCTCTGGGCTTCATGAAGGCTATCAAGGCATCTCATGAGCTTTCTCAAAACATCAAGTTCATTTTCAAAGTCTCAAAATCATCTGAGGAGCACCCACAACTTTCAAACTGTGAAGCACACAACCCTGGTTTCATCCCTTTCCTCTGAGGATCTCTTGAACTTTCTGATGAAGGTATCAACTTTCAAACACTCAATGAATGAATAATTGTTGGTCAAATTTTGGGGTGCAACAGCTGCCCCTATTCAAGCGGCTTGGACCTGACTGGGTGAGAAGCGAACGGCTCTCAACCATTCAAGGTACGAGACGGTTGAATATCGGTAAACCCGAAAATTTGCCAACTGCACGAGCACACGGTACTCTGCGGGGAACAAACCTTCGAACACTGCAACACTAGCTGCTCAACAACTAGCTGGAGAGATACTGATCTGACACCGCCGTCAGTTATCCTCGTTAAATTCTTCTGACATTGTCTTCAGACAACCACAACACCCAACATCACCGCTGGAGAACTAAATCTGACATCGCCGCCGGAAACAAACATCGCTCTGAGAGACACTCGACATTGCCGTTGTACCAATATCATCTCTGCTGGGGATTTAAGGAGTCTGACATTGCCGTCAAACAAACATAATCTCACTGCCGGACACAAACATAATCTGACCTCGCCGTCGGATAATCAAAATACCCAACCTTACTGTTGGACAACTATATCACTGAACAATTCTGACCTGGGGTTCACCCCTGGTAAATGGAACACTTGCGTATTTGAAACTACTCTGCTGGGAATGAGAGACTTAACCGAGCACACTCTGATCTGGGGTTCACCCTCAGAACCATAACGAACATCGGAATACTGCTGCGCACTGCCTGCCGTAGAACTTCAACACTAAAGATATATGAAACCCTGGCCCCTGGCCATTTCCAGCTTCAGCTAGAAAAAATATTCAAGTAACTCTGAATATAGATGGAACCCTGGCCCCTGGCCACTCCAGATCCGCTGGAGAATCTTCAAGTATTTCTGAAGAAAGATGAAACCCTGCCCGTCGGCTATTCCAGCTTCAGCTAGAAAAACATCCTTGACCTTCAAGGATGTAAACTTTGCCCGTCGGCAACTCTGCAGGAGGTATCTTCGACTTCAGTCTGAAGAAATGGTCCTTGGCCTTCAAGGATACATGGATATGCCTTCAGGCAACTCCGCCTATGCTATAGAGCATCCGAGACTTCAGTCAGGGATATACTTCGGCCTTCAGTCCGAAAAAAATGAATCCTAGGTCATTCATAACCTTGGGGAGAACCTTGCCCTTAGGCACCTTCGCTTCAGCTTAGGAAATCTGTGACTTCAGTCAAAGAAATGATATCCTGAGCCATTCATGACTCTATGGGGATTCAAACACTTTGCCTTCAGGCAAAACTCCGCTTCAGCTGGAGAAACATCTTCGACTTCAATCAGAAGACGTATCATTCACTTGATCGCAATCAATCATCACCTCAGGACAACTGACGTGGTCTTCAGACTCACACGAATCACTCTGTTGTATCTACAACCTTGGAACCTTGTCTTCAGCTACCTGTTGATTCTTCAACACGGAAATCTGGACTCACCGGAACCTTCTGATACCGCCTTCAGGCGCTTACGCAGTCAGTCTTCAGATTAGACAACACTGCTGGGGAAACATCTTCGACTTCAATCAGAAGACGTATCATTCACTTGATCGCGCTCAATCATCACCTCAGGATAACTGACTTGGTCTTCAGACTCACACGAATCACTCTGTTGTATCTACAACCCTGGAACCTTGTCTTCAGCTACCGGTTGATTCTTCAACACGGAAATCTGGACTCACAGGAACCTTTGATTCCGCCTTCAGGCGTTTACGAAAACCATCTTCAGATTAGACATCGTTGTTGGAGCAGACATATCATGCCGTTGTTCTCTTGACATCCTGTCAAGTCGTTGCTAAATAAAAGCAAACATGCCGGGTCACCAGACATAATTACCAAGTTAACAACTCTGTTGAGGAGAGAGGAGTGAGGGTTCACCCAAACAACCTTGACGACTTACTGGGGAAAAGGAAGAAGGGTTCACCCGAACAACCTTGTAGACTTTGCTGCAGAAAGACGAGAGAGTTCACCCAAACGACTTCAACAACTGCTGGGGAATAACGACAGAGCTCACTCAGACGATTCCTACCAACTTTACTAGGGAGCAAGTACTTCTGCACGGGGAAAGCGACAAATGCTCTGAACGGCTTTCTGGGGGAACGACCCTTCTAGGGAACATAGCCTTCGGGCTACAAGACACTCATGTCATTAAGTCCTCAAACTCACGGGGATAAACAAACTTCAGCTTGCTGGACAATCCTTCGGGATCTGTTTGGGGGAACCTTTCATCTGCCAATCATGATTGTGCTCGGCTGGGGACACCAATCTACCTGCCTGCTGCCGGGGAAATGCCAACCACCTGTGGGGGAAAAGACCTCCACTCTGTTGGGGGTTCCAGAAATCACCTTGAACAAACAACTCCGGCGGGCGCTTCCAAGAATCATCCTGAACTGACAACCTTTCTGGAGACTTTATTCTGCTGGGTACTTCCAGGAATCTTCCTGGGCAACTCTTGCTGGAGGCGCTATTGGGGAGCTCAAGTATCATACTAGGCGAACCACTCGGGAAACTGTATTGAGGTCTTAAGAGTCATCTTAAGCAAACGGCCCTGTTGAGGAATTCAAGCATCATCTTGCACTGAAGACTTCGCTAGGGATCTCAAAAATCATCCTGAGCGAGCGACTGCGGGGATCACACCGGGGTCTTTAGAATCATCTAAGAAAACAACCTTGTTGGGGAGAACATCAAGAATCGTCCTGAGCAACTGGTCTTTCGGTAGTACACCTGTACAATAAGGATGATAATGACCTAGATCATGCTTATGATGCATATGCTTCGGCGTTATGCAGTCATGCCCAATGCCATGCACTCATGCTTAATGCTATGCAATCGTGCTTAATGTTATGCAATCATGCACAATGACGTGCAATCATGCACAATAATGCGATCCCGTCAGCAAAATAAATGCCGAAGGGGGAATCCTCCTGTCAAGGAGAAAGAACCGCTCAGATGGAGGAATCGTCCTGCTGAGGAGAACGTGAACATGCCAATATCAACCGGGCTCTGTCTGGGGAATTGATCTTCCGCGAACTGCTGCAGGGAAAACAACTTCAGCTGACTGCTGCAGGGGGCGAAGCTCTACGAGAACTTGGATCTGCTGATATCAATCGCAAGAATGAATTGCGCAGCCGTCTCGGCTACTCTTCTGGGGATGACAACTCTGTGGGGAAACAACTTCAGCTGCTCCCCACTCCGCTGGGGAAAGTTGATCATGATCTGATCAACTTCCAAGGATTCGGATCTCTTGGACATCTGCAAACTCGGCTGAGGAAGGAGAAATCATTCTGCTTTGCTGGATAGAGTACGACTCTGGGGGAAGTACAGCATCGGCTGCCCCATGCTCTGCTGGGGAAAATTGATCATGACCTGATCAACTTCCCAGGATTCTGCTTTTCTGCGGACTCAGCCGGGGAGAGAAATCATTCTACTGCACTGGAGAGTACAACCCTGATGGGGAAACTCAATTCCGCTGGGGAAGAAAGAATCATCTGACTTCGGGGGAGAGTACAACTCTGCCGGGGAATACAACATCAGCTGTTCCAACACTCTACTGGGGAAGAGGGAAACACCCAACTTCAAGAGAGAGCCTGATTCTGGTGAGGAATTTCAATTCCGCTGGAGACTTCAGTCTGGCATCCCCAGTTACTGCATACTTCGGTATACGGCCAGCTTCCTACGAATCCTGTACTTGTGACCCGGTGCTGGGGAGAATCCTGCTTCAGCGACTTTACTGGGGAAATACGAGCTTCGGCTCCCGAACACTTCTATGAACTCTGCACTTGTGACCCGGTGCTGGGGAGACGACATCATGCTTCAGCGCTTGACTCAGCTGATGAGGTGACATTCCTTCAGGATGCGCCCGCTTGGGGAAGAGAATCACCTCTACCTGGGGAAGACATATCAATGCTCACTATTCTGATTCTGATTCTACGGAGAAGAGATTACTGAACTCTGCCGGGGAAGGAGGACTCATCCTGCTTCGGGGATATCAATCCTGGTCTGCCGAGGGTAATCTTGACCCTAATTTGATGAGGGGTAAACGCCATCTCAATCTGCTGTAGTCTCAAACTGTACAGGGGGAACGACCTCAAACCGTACATCTCTGCGGAGAAACAATCCTGATTCAACAACGCCAACACAGGGAATACAGGCTACCAATCATGGAACCAAGTAACAGGTTATGCTGCAGGATAGCAACCCAATGACCGCAAGGCTTCTTCAGAAGGTTCGGGTTTTGACGGGGTAATGACACGATTTCCCGATACTCGATTCTTGCTAAGGCGAACGAACTCATTTGAACAACTTGCCCCAGCGCAATTCAACTTGCCCCAATCCGACCTTTGGGAATAATTCATTCTGAGCCGAAAACAACTGGCAACAAGACAATCTTCAGAGGGCTTGCCCCAGCATCTGCACAACGGGAGGATTCATCCTCAACTAATCAACTTTCAGCATGGTCGGCTTCAATATCTCTGAAGTAGTTTGCCCCTGAACGAGCGATGAGCGACTCAACATGCTCTGATCGAACACTGGAGGGATCTGCCCTTAAATCGCAAGAATTCTGGATAACTGCCCCTGATTGGGTCTCGAGAAGACTCACTTCCGATCAACCGCTTCTTGCATAAACTGCCCCATAATCAACTGATGCTCCGGGACTTGTCCTCAGACAAACCAATTCCAGACTCACAGGAAGTCATTGCCCCAGATTCACAGGGCTTCGCAGCATACCATTCTGACCCAGACCTCTGGCGATTCAGTCCTGATTGACTATTCCTTGCTGAAGTTCCTTCGTATCAGCTACTAACCTGCAACTAAAATTGTTTATTCACGAATAGTAATTTTAATGCAGTGTTCATGCAAATTTCGAAAAAATGTTGTACTGTCACTCATTTACGTGTCATGCTAGTGAGTGACGAATGAACCAAAGAGTTCAAACGTAGTGCTGATGCGATCAGTGAAAAATGCAATAAGGATATGATTAGCAAATCATGAAGGAGTCAGGTTACTCAACCTTATCGTAATGCGCTTTCAGAATAAACCCTGCCTCAATTAGGTCTTTTAAGGGTTGTATCATGGTCGGGTTCACGGTTCGTGAAACAAAGGATATTTGGCTCAAATTATGATTTGTACCCATCCCTTCTACGTGATGTTCTCCGATCCTAAAGTCCAGTTAACTTGGCTCGAGCGCTCGCCTCTTCGAGAGGTATGTTTGAACATCGGGAACAACTGGTTAAAGAATTCTCAAGGTGTTTCGGAGTGACAGTTACTCCTTTTCGTTTTCGGCGTCTGTGTCTACACGACTTCGTCCTTGTTCGAGGATTTTTCTTTTTTTATATCCTTTCTTTTTCATTCTTTTGATTCCCTAATTTTTGCCTGGACTGACTCCTTTTGAGTTCTTTTCAATTTTTCTTTTGAAGTCCAGCGGGATGCCCTGATTTTTGCCTAAGTATTTGCTTTCTAGCTTTTTCTTTTTTACTTAGCGGGCTTTCTTATTTCTCTTTTTTCTTGGAACAAGTCGTGTGACGCTGGTTGTCTTGATTGCTCCGAAAGGATTATAACTGTCTCACTCCTGATTGGTGAGGTTTAACCATTGTGGTTGATGAGGTACGACCTCTAGCGAGGAATATGACGTGATTGGTCCTCGAAGGACAACACTCCTCTATAAGACTTGAACGCTCGATCAAGCTAACTGACAACTACCCTGCCCCGGGTTAAGATGCGAGGGTTTAAAAATTCCGAAAGACACTCCTACTTCTCGGCTCGAAGTGGTTAACAAGGGATTCTCTTCCTTATCTCTCCGGTGTTTAGGGGATTTGAAACAATGCCTTGTACGTCATCGGCAAAGTTTTATCTGACAGCAATACGATCATCGGTTATGCGTATTCAGTTTCATCATCCTCCCTCCGCTCATTGCTAATCATAGTAAGAAATCGGAGTAAATAAAATGCAAGTGTCAGTGCAATGCAGTAAATGAGTGACAACGACATAACTAATTCAGAAGAAATGCATAGTCACTTTATTATCATTACCATTCGAAACATACAATGTTTACAGCAAGTAGTAACTAACAGAAAAGAAACTACAAATGCAAAATGGTGAAAAGTCCGAGGACTGCCACTGTTGAGGACGTCTGCCTGTCTGGATCACTGGCTTCTGGAAATAACCCTCTGAATTTGCGAGCTCAAACAACTGAGAGGTTGTCACGTACAACCAAGACTCCATCTGGAAAGGAAATACACCCTTGGTCGATCAATTGCTGCACCTTCGCCTGGAAAGCCTTGCAATCTTCAGTTGAATGCCCCAGAGATCCACCATGGTAGCCACACTGAGCATGAGGATCGTACCCTGGAGTGTAAGGCTCTAGCACGGGTTTGAGAGCTTTCGGTTCCACCAAGGAATTCTGAACCAACAGCGGAAGAATCTGGCTATACGGCACAGGCACTGGATGGGGAGAAGCATTCCTTCGTTCCACGAGGTTGCGAGGTCTCTTGTGACCCTGGGGCTGGTATTCTTTCCGCCCAGGAGCAAGAGGTCGTCGTTTAGGCGCTTGCGTCCCTGAGCTTGATCCAGGTAGAAACTGCGAGCGAGGCGATTCAGTCACCAAAGGTCGCGGGACATATTCAAGATCTTTCCCAGCTTCGGGCAAAGGAGTGGAATCATCCACTTCTCCTGCAGGGTAAGGGATGAACTTTCCCGATGCTCTTATGCCGCCCGGCACAAGCCTAATCGCCCTTGAGTCGATCAGGTCCTGAATCTTATTCCGGAGAGCCTTACATGTTTCAACATGGTGCCCCGGCGCTCCTGAGTGGAAATCACAACGCACGCTTAGATCAACGTCTAGTGACCCCTCATCTGGCGGATTTAAGGTCCGAAGCTTGAGAACACGGTTCTGAACCAACAGTGGCAACAGCTGGGCATAACTCACAGGTAGTGGATCCACAGCTCTATCAAGTAGCTTCTTCTTTTGACCATAACCTTCAGGGTTATTCTGAGATGCTCGGCGTGGCTGATGACGAGACAGGCCTCGAGCTTCATGCTGTGTAGAGGGTCCATGAGGTCCACTTGGCTTCGGCACAGGTGGCACTGACGGTAATGGAGGAAGCACTCTGGTCTCTTCCTTGGGTGCTTGACCACTCTCCTTATTTAGCATGCTTCTCACCACTCCCATGAGAAAGCTCAACTGATTCTGCAGCTGCTGATTCTCCTCTCTGAGCACTTGCTGGTCCAGACGCACTGCCTGTATGTCATTCATGACCTGCCCCAGCTGGCTTTGGACTTTCCCTAGTTCAGCTTGTATCTGCTCCATTAGTCTGAGCTGCTTGATTCTGAGTCAAACCTGCAAACACAAGGGTTAGAAGACAAGTCCCGGCTTCTGCCATGCAAGATGAATTATGCCAATGCCATGGGTGTCTGTACGTTTAGGAGATCACCCCTAATTCTGGTGTCAATGTGCCAACATAGTGTTAATGCAGTGATAAGACTGGATCCATTCATGGAAGAAAATATCTCATATTGCTCGGGGCACCAGAATCAGGGTACGAAATGCGCCTACAGCACAGACACATGCTAATGGAATGCAAACATGAATATGCGAGCTAATGCAAAATGCAGTCATGCAACAATATATCCAGGTGGCTGCTGTGGAGATTCGATATCAACAGTCACTGATGAGAAGGAAACCCCGGTGTAAAACCACTGATCTGATCTGTTGTGAATAACCATCTGGTAGGATCGAGATCAAACTTCTGCTCTGACAAGAACGAAGGCCTGATAATAAAGATCCCGGATGCAAGATCAAGGAATATCTGTTGATGAAGTCGTCAGACCCCCAAATCAAAAATCTGCCCTATCAAGAACAAAAAATACAGCTGCTGACGAGATCTTCAAACCCCAATCAAAATCTGCCCTGTCAAGAACAAAATAACAACTGCTGACGAGATCCTCAGACCCCACTCAAAAATCTGCTCCATCTAGAACAAACCTCTGATAATAATCCACTGATCAAAGCCTGCTCTATCAAGAACAGACAAACACCCGATGATAAGATCCTCTGATCAAACTCTTGCTCTATCAAGAACATCTCCGCTACTGAGAACCCAACATAACTGATTCACTGTCAAGAAAACCAGGTGGTCTGGAGGTCAAAGTTCCCTGCAATATCCCAACCCCACTCACAAGTATGATGGACCTAATCCACGGACAAAGGTACGGCATCCTATGCGGTCGTCAGCGTCACAGACATTCATGAGTGACAATACGATTCCCAGAAGGAGTGGCATCGTCAAGTCATGAAGAGGCCTCTCTTAGCTGACTTCCAAATGATCGGTCCCCAGAGTCGACAATCCTCACGTCTGGACTCCCCTCAGATCCTCAGGACCGGAAAGGAGCACCTCTGCAAGAATCTCGTCTGAGCGCAGATTTTCGTAGGGAACTGTGCCTGTTCAACAGACAGGTTCGTCTACTACTTCTCCGCAACTATATCTAGGTGTGTACTCAAGCCCAGGTCCGGCTTTTCACTCACAGTAACATCCCTCTCCCACAGCAGCACAGATAATCATATCAAACTGGAAATAAAATGCGGGAAATAAAATGCGGGAAGTAAAATGCGAGAAGTAAAGAATGCGATAAATAAACGCAACCCAACAAGCAAACACACAAACGATAGGATTGACTCTCGTAGGGGATGGGAAACGGTCCCATCATAAGGGATGGGAAAAGGCCCTAGATGCTGTATTTCCCCAGCAGAGTCGCCAGCTGTCGCTTGCGCGAAAATAAGGTGTCGGCATGACAGAAGAGTCGCCACCTTTCGTTATTTATCCCTCAGAGCGGGAAAGGGAACGATCGGAAAAACCTGACGAATAAGGGTAAGACAAGGTCATCGCAACCATTGTCTGGGTTCGGGAGTCGGTTACGCAAGGGGAAGGTATTAGCACCCCTCACGTCCGTCGTACTCGACGGGATCCTCGCTTGGGTGTTTACTTGGACGGGTTGGTTATAATCTATCTACCTATCAAGGCTGGCTGAAAAAGAAAAGAAAAATGACTCGGCAAAGCGTCGCGCTTTATGCCTACGTATTCTCATCAGAGAATGAGAAATCAGAGTCAACGTAGTTCGGCTAACTACAGGTTATGGGGGAAGGTTGCTCGCTAGGATATCGCATCCTATGCCTACGTACTTTCATATAGTATGAAAGATCAGAGCAAACGTAGTTCGGGAAACTACAGGAGAAAACTCAACTAGGAGGGAGACTATCAAGTCCTATTCGTTATCATGCCATGGATTCATCCTATGGTTGAGGTTTGAACAGGGAACTCCTAGAAGTTGTCATGCATAGGTTTCAACCTAAAAGTCTATCATCAGATCCTTATCCAAGGAAATGAGAGTCCTAAGGGATCATGTCAATGATACACCAAAACAGACAAAAACATCAGCTTTAACAGTAAAATGCATGCAATGCAAGTGAGGGAGGAAATGTGTGTGGGGTGTCAGCCTCCACAAGCTCATCTCGACCTCAAGCCAGTCATGGAATAACAGTAATCATACTGAAGATCAACAACATGCTATCAAGCAAAAACAGTAAACTGCAATCATACAGATAAAGGAAATGAAGTGCCATCAGGCCAACAACACACATGAGAAAGAATCATCTACTCTCTAATCCTAACCCTAATCACAGAATCTGAACAGATCCAAGCAAAGCTCTCAAGCAAAACCCTAAACAAGAGAAATCATTCCCAATCTTCAAGCTTCAGAATAAGCTTACCAAAGACAGGGAGCTAAGCAATCAGACTCATAGTGTCTTCCTCAGGAAAGCACTAGGAGATGCATACTCAGGAGTCATATCCTACGTGGCTCAACCACTGTGATCAGTTTACGTTCCTCCTCAGGAGAAACTAAACTCACAAGCAGGCTCCAACATCACTGGATATTTAGAAAATCCTATCTGAACTAGTGGAGCTAAGTGAATAGACTCATAGGACCTTCCTCAGGAAAGTACTAGGAGGCTTCCACTTAGGAGTTGTATCCCATGTGGCTCAACAACATGTGATCAGTTTACATTCCTCCTCAGGAGAAATTAAACTCACAAGTTGGCTCCAACATCATTGGATACTTAAGAAATCCTAGATCAACTAGTGGAACTAAGTGAATAGACCCATAGGACCTTCCTCAGGAAAGTACTAGGAGGCTTCCACTTAGGAGTTGTATCCCATGTGGCTCAACAACATGTGATCAGTTTACATTCCTCCTCAGGAGAAATTAAACTCACAAGTTGGCTCCAACATCATTGGATACTTAAGAAAGAGGTGAGAAGGAAGGATGAAAGTCATTCATAGTGCCTTCCTCAGGAAAGTACCATGAACTTCCTTCAAACTTCAGGATCTCAAACCTCACAAACAGAGGACAAGACAAGCTCTGGGCCTCTGAATCTTGATCTACAAGCTTCTCCTCATGATGCTCATCATCAATACCTCCAAGGCAGCACAAGCCCCTCAACAAATTCTTCAGAATGAACCACCAAGGTGAACAGATAACCCACTGAACAGATCACATCACCAGGCAACTTCAGAGCATACCTAAAAATACTAAACTAATGGGGAAAAATTTAACAAATATTCATAAGGGTCCTCAACACCTACTCATAACATCTACAAAGGTTTCTACCTAAAAATCAAGATAAAACTCAATCAAAGAAAGGAATCATCACCTATGTACAATTCTAAACCCTAATTAGACTATCTTAAGTCAACCCTAATTAAACTAATCAAGATTAATTCTAAAAAATCTAGAAAAAATCCTATGGGGAAGTATGACTCATCATCTAATTGCATAAAAAAGAATGGATTAAAAACCCTAAGGCAAGGTTCTAAAATAATTCCTACAAAATCACATACCAAATTAAACATACTAAAAAGCTATTTAATTGGGAAATCTATTAAAAATATTAAACCTAAAAATAAAATCTCAATTTTATTTTTATAATTTTCTATTCATTTTAATCTACTCATAGAAAAAAGAAGAATTCAAAAATCAATTTTTATCATTTTTTAATGAATTTTACAAAACAGAAAAATATTAAAAAGAAAATAAAAGAAATTAAATGAATTAAAAAAGGGGGGGGGGCAGAAAGTAAAGCGCGCCAGTTATATTGGTTGGGCCAGCAAATAAGGGGGGTGGGGATAGAATTCTGGGCCCAGAACGCCCCTTTAATGAAACGACCGCGTTTCATTTATTTCAAACTTTCCCTCTCTTTTCTCAGACGCGATCACAGCCGTTGGATTGGGAGAATGAGTCAATCTTTGAAACTAATCTGATGGCTATCCTTTCGTCTTCTCCAAACACGAATTAGGGTTTTCAGACCCTCCCTCCATGCACTCTCATTCGAGCTCACCTATCTCTCTCTACACGCCACGGTTTGATTCGATTCCAAAACAAGAAATCACCTACTAAATTCCTAGAACACAATGGTACGAGCAGCTTCTCTTGATTCGCCCTAGATCGTTCTAACAGAATGCTTGAACACCTTGGCACCACCATATTCAACTGCTATCAAACTTCAGCAAACTCAAAGCTAAAGGTCTACAGATGCACTACACGTTATCCTGGTGATTCTAACCTAATCCTTATTACCTAAAACTCATCAAACAGCCAGCTATGGAAGATTCAAGAATCATGGTTCTGTTATACAACCTCACCAATCTTGCTCTAATTCTCAGGGATTAATCCTCTACCCCAACACAATCATTCTACACCTATAATATGATCTATCTAAGCATAAATAAAGAGAAAGAGATGAGTTCACCAACCTGTCAAGAAGCTATGGTGAGTGATGCTATGGCTCGAACCAGGGCTTGCAAATCCTTCAGGATGATCCTTTGATGATGGATAGCCTTCTGTTTGCACAATTCTTGAAGAAGAAGACTTGTAATGGAAGAATTCTTGAGTTGCTTCAACTTGAAGCAAGAGCTTTAATGGCTATGTATCCTTCTCTCTCCTCTGACTTGGCTCAATTTTCACCAACCTCTAACACTCCTTGATGCATTCTTTTTATAACAATTGTTGGATGCTTCTAGATTCATCTAGAAGGGTGTGGAAGTTTCATGAAAGTTCCATGATATGCCATGTTGGATTTCTCATATACCATGCTCCATGCCTTGTAATTTTGACTTAAAATACCCTTACATGAGTTATTGAGAAGGAATGTGTGAAAAACAAGTGCATTCTTGGCTTGTGTAGGGTTTTCTAACATTGCCTTCTTTCTTAAGTAACAAATTTCCAAAGGAACCTCATTTTTTAAGCCTCAAATGAAAATTCTATTTAAACCAAAGTTCTTAAAATGTTTTTTCCAATCAAAATGATATATTGGATGACCTATTTTGGATTTGTGGATCTCCCAAATCACTTTCCAATTTCAACTTTTCAAAGTTATAAGTCATTTTTAGTTCATTTTTGACCAATCATGGAATCTTGTGCTATGAGCTTTTTCAACAATTTGTGACCTTCTTTCTAGACTTAAAATCACATTTTGAGCAACTTTCATGTTTTAAGTTTTTCCATTTGAGGCTTGGAAATAGGAGTTTTAGGCATTGGCTAAAATGACCTATAACTGACAAATGACCAAAATACCCCTGCCTTGTTCAAACCATAAGTTGAGTTCCACAAATCCAATCAAGGACTTCTACCACTCAAATTAAAGCTAAGAAGATCCTCTTCAACATTCATGTTGACCAAGAAATCATAGGAATCCTCCTACTAGGGCAAAAGCTGTCTGCAAGTTGGGTGACTTTCAAGGACCCAGATTCACACACCTCTGCTGACCTGTAATTTGTCAAAACCATAACTTGAGCTCTGTAACTCCTATCAAGGACTTCCACCACTCAAATTAAAGCTAAGAACAAGCTCTACAACATTCATGTTGTGGGGAAGATGAGATTTCAATCACATCTAGGGCTAACACTGCCTGGAAGATAGGGATCAAATTAGGGTTTTTCCACTGACAATCCTCAGAAACCCTGACTTGAAAACTTCTCAAACTCTTCAATCATGATGAGTTGGTCTAGGAATCATCTTTATATAATCTCTATGCATCATTCCATGATCTCATGGCCCTTGGATTGAGTCTCAACCTTCTCCAAATCTTCAGCTGATCTAGGGTTGACCCAGTCAAAACCCTAATTCTACCATTCATGGTTGAATCTCCTGAATTCTTGCACAATGACTTCTCTGGGCTTCATGAAGGCTATCAAGGCATCTCATGAGCTTTCTCAAAACATCAAGTTCATTTTCAAAGTCTCAAAATCATCTGAGGAGCACCCACAACTTTCAAACTGTGAAGCACACAACCCTGGTTTCATCCCTTTCCTCTGAGGATCTCTTGAACTTTCTGATGAAGGTATCAACTTTCAAACACTCAATGAATGAATAATTGTTGGTCAAATTTTGGGGTGCAACAGGTTGTCATGTGGGACATGCTGGACACAGTCTGCAATACGGGTTACCTTTCTGCGCAAGCCTGCCATCTCGGAGACAGCGTCTCTCAAGCCCAACTCGGTTCTGTCCATAAACTCATATTGGCGCCTCTGCATCTCATGCATCATTGCGTCACATTCGACGTCCCTCTCTCTACTGCCTGAGCTCCGATAAGATGTCATCCAACAATGAGCAAATACCTGCAAAATCAGAAAAAGGTGCAGTGTGTTCTTGGGAGCTAGACCCAGGTGTGTCAGCAGTGCGTCTACGAGTACGGGGCTGCTTGAAAGGCTGTCCCGCAACCTCACGATATTGTCTCTCAACATTTTCCTCCTCTAAATATGGCGCACCTAAATCAATCAACCAATTAGTGCGTTGGCGCACATCTATACACTCAGAACAAGGTAAAGAGAAACCTCAGAACTCACTGGTACGGACCATAATGTGATACTTACCACTAGGAAAACTTTTGACAAGCCGCATATGACGGCAAAATTCAATGTCGGCATAGAGGCAAGGTATACTATCGACAGTTTCTAAATCGGCCTCTAAGTCTAAAGAGCAGGCTATAGCAGTGATGATACCGCCAATGCAGATCGGACCACTAGTTCTATTCGATACACTGACAAGATAGGATAGAAGGAAGTGTGGGGTTCACAGGGGTTTGAAGGGGAGCACAATGAATAAAGAATAGATCTTTTGAGTTCGCATTGTCGGGGTTCTCACGTCCAAAGATGGTGGAAGCAAGAATATGGTATAAGTATCTGATGGCTGGGTTATGGATGGTGGTTGTGGTGTTGGTAATTTGGTTCCAAAACTGAAAAGCTTCGCCCTCCCAGTCACTTCCTAGAGGTGCTTGAGTAGCAGACCCCTCGTTGGTGGGAAAACCAAAATATTCCGCTGTCTATTCATGAGTTAGCGAATAATCGACATTAAACATTCTGAAATGAATGGTTCCGATGGTGCGGGAAAGGTCATGGACATACCGGAGCGACCTAAGAAATTCATAAGTAAGCCTAACGGAAGAAGCATTAAACATGGAGCAGAAATGAGTCATACTGAGGTTCCTGAGCATCCAAGAGACGCTTTGGTAGAGACCCAAGGTAGGAAGAGCTTCCGGGTCAGGGTACCTTGTCGCATAGACGGGTCGCCTGGAGAGTCTGTGAAAGTTTGTGCGCATGGTATTTCCGAGCACTCCTTTGGGGAACTCGATGCCCATGTAATTGATTTTTGTGAAGTTCAGTGGTTTAAATAGGGATTGAATGATGAAGTTGGATGATTAGAAGTTAATGTGGGATGAGGAGGAGTTTGTGGGGTGGTTAATGTGCATAGGGGACATGCAAGGGTGATAAGAATGGAAAAATGAAGAGGCAAAACATATTTTAAAAATTTTAAACAGTTATGGCCCCAGGACCAAACGGCAAGCGCCGTTAGGCTTATGGTAACTTCCATGTGCCTCAGGCACGAGTTTTTGATTCTGGGCTTAGCAGAATGTTGTTCTGCTGGCAAATTTTTGGTGTTGTCTTGTTTTCTCTTACAAACAATGAAATGATACACTAAAAGGAATTATATAGGGCTTTAGAACACTTAAAACAGAATTACTTAAAAGAAACTTGCACTAAACGAAACTGAAGTACATTACAACTACACGTCGACATTCTGGCGGTATACACTGGAGTGAAAATTAACAGTACAGACAATACGGGAATGAGAAACACTATACAGAGAAATAAACTATCCTAAGAAAAATAGGGGAAAAGATGCATCTTGACATTCATCTATGGTGTTGTGCATGGGAATAGACCATCTGGAACAAATGGTCCAACTCTTTATGGACAACATCCATAAGTCTAATAAAATTGATTATGAGGGATGAAATATCATTCCTAACGAAATCCAATTCGGGTTGGATGTAATTGATAGTGGCATCTACATTGATAGTTGGATCAGCGGGATTAATCTCGGAACTTTGAGTGACAGAGGCAGACATAATAGTATTACGATTCTCGTAAGCTTAGGGAGAGACGGGAGGAGTCAGAAACTCATCAGAGACTCCAAGTCATGGAGGCAGTTATTCTTGTTATGCACACTTGTTTTTTCATGGTTGGGTAGGGTAAAGGTATGAATGAAAGCATTATCGATAAGCAACTCAAATTCAACAGGACCAGGATTTGGAATTATGCGTCGATTGAAACAAAAGTTAATATCCATCAAACGGACGTCGCCGAAAGCAAAGGAACGACTCAGATGATACCTCATTCCAATTGCATCAACAATCATCGTTACCAACCCACCTATTAAGAACGGCTCAAAAGAATCACGAGTAAGACGGCTAAAATTTCCAAGCAGGAACGGGCCAGCATTGACAGGTTTTCCTTGGGATGCACAAAGCATGATATACAACTCATCCTTAGACACAGAGGTGTTGTTCTCTTCCTTACCAAAGAAAGTGTGAGCAATAATCTTATGAAAATATCTCCATCTTGGATTGTGGATGCTCTCAGAGAACATAGCATTGGGTCCCGCGTTACCGTTTCCAGATAAGGTACCCCAGAATTGTCGAAGATCAAAACTAGTAAAGGCGTCAACAGGAGTTTTGGTTACAACATCGGGCTCATTAGGGAAACCTAACAAGTCAGCAAACTTATGATGTGTGAACCTATATTTGTTTCCAAACAACCTGAAAGTAGTCAGTCCACGACCAAATTCGTACCCGCGGTTGGGATCGAAGTAAAGAGAGCTAAGGAACTCCAAAGTCAGGTTACTATAGATGTTGAATTTCTTTTCTAAGGCAAAGTGGGCCCAACCTATTTGGCTCATAAGGTAAATAACGTTGTCCCGAATACTAAGGGTTTGCATAGCAGAATTATCAGGGTAGATGGACAGACCAAAATCTCTTTGAGACAAAGCCTCAAATTGACATCTCTGGACATCATTCCTGAAGGTGACAGTATGGTTCTCGAATGTCTGCATGGGCTCAGGTCAAAGGTATCCTAGAGAGGGTTATCCTGGAGATCGAAAGAAAATAATACACTATTAGGGAAATAATATTATTAAGCGTTAGTGTAATTAAGATAGAGATACTAATGGTAAAATAATAATAGCGACAACATTGGAATGCATGAGAGATAAATTCTATACTAAATCATGATACAATGCCCTAAAACTAACAAAATAAATAGCAAGAACTAAAGATCCTGATTTAGCTCCCACAGAGCGCTCTGTTTAATGTCAGAAGATCGACATTAGATCTGAAAAAGGCGTCATTAGTCAGGAAGAGCGGGAGGCTCTTTCAACCTGTAGTATGTGCAGAATTCCTTGTTTTCTACTGAGTGGTATTGCTTGAGTCTTTGGCCGTTCACGATGAACGTCTCATTTGACTTTCCTTTAATTTCAACTGCTCCACTCTGTAGGACTTTTGTAACTTCAAAAGTACCAGACCACCTAGAACGCAATTTTCCAGGAAAAGGTTAAGTCTAGAGTTAAATAAAAGAACAATATATCCTTTATTAAACTCCTTCTTCGCTATCCTTTTATCATGCCATTTCTTGGCTCTTTCTTTGTATATTCAGGAATTTTCATATGCGTTTAGTCTTAGTTCCTCTAGTTCATGGATATCCAGAATCCTTTTCTCGTCGGCTCCTTTATAATTCATATTTAGGGTCTTAATGGAAAGCTTTGTGCTCAAGTTCCACGGGCAGGTGGCATGATTTTCCATAAACCAGCTTGTACGGTGTGGCCCCTATAGGGGTCTTGTAAGCTGTTATGTAAGCCCACAGAGCTTCATGAAGTTTAGTAGACCAATCCTTCCTAGAGATTGCAACTGTTTTCTCTAAAATTTGCTTGATCTCCCTATTTGACACATCCATTTATCCGCTTGTTTGAGGGTGATAGGGTGTCTCTACTCGGTGTCTTACTTCGTATTTAAGCAATAGTTTCTCGAAGACATTTGAAATGAAATGAGAACCGCCATCACTAATGACAATTCTTGGTACACCGAATCTGGGAAAGATTATGTTTTTGAAAATTTTGACCACCACTCGTGCATCATTTGTAGGAGAGGTTATCGCCTCGTCCACTTTGATACGTAATCAACTGCTACAAGTATGTATTTGTTTCCAAAGGAATATGGAAAAGGTCCCATGAAATCAACGCCCCATACATCAAAGACTTTAACTTCTAAGATTCCTTTTTGCGGCATCTCATTGCGTCTAGAAATTTTACCAATGCGTTGACACTCGTCGCAGTTCATAATAGCGATGTGGGCGTCCTTCCAAAGGTTTGGCCAAAAGAGGCTAGATTGTAATATCTTTGCGCACGTTTTTGACTTACTGGCATGTCCTCCATATGTTGTGGCATGGTTGTGGGATATGATATCCGCTACTTCCGATTTAGGGACACATCGATGAAATATTCCACCAACGCCTCTCTTAAATAGTAGGGGTTCGTCCCAATAGTAGTGTTTGAGGTCATGGAAGAACTTCTTCCTCTGTTGGTATGTTAGATATGGTGGAAGCACTTTAACTGCTAGGTAGTTAACAAAGTCAGCATCCCATGGCAACATGGTTTTAGTACAGATTGCTTTTACTGCTTCATATGTTTCTGCATAGTTAAATAACAAGGAATATTCTATAGTGTCGCCTTCGCTTTCCAATTGGGCTACTAGTCTTTCGTAAGGGAATGCATCGTCTATAGGCACTTCTTCGGGTTCCAGACCCTCAATCTTAGAGAGATGGTCTGCTACCATGTTCTCTGTGCCTTTCTTATCCTTAATTTCCAAATCAAATTCTTGCAAGAGCAAGATCCATCTCAAGAGTTTTGGTTTGGCATCCTTCGTAGTCAACAGGTACCTAATCGCAGCATGATCGGTATAGATAATGATTTTTTCTCCTACTAGATAGGAACGAATTTATCTAGGGCGAATACAACTTCTAGGAGTTCCTTTTATGTGGTCGCATAGTTCATTTGTGTGTTGTCCAGGGTTCTACTTACGTAGTAAATATCATGAAGCTTTTTGTCCTTTCTTTGACTTAAGACAGCGCCTATAGCGTAATCGCTAGCGTCGCACATTATTTCAAACGGTAGACTCCAATTAGGTGGTCGCATGATGGGTGCGGTAATTAAAGCACTCTTCAGATGTTCAAATGCTCCCAAGCATTCTTCATCGAATATGAATTTGGCTTCTTTTATTAGTAGTCCAGTCAAAGGCTTTTTAATCTTAGATAAGTCTTTAATAAATCGTCGGTAAAAACCGGCGTGTCCTAAAAAACTTCGTACTTCTCTAACTGTTTTGGGAGGTTGAAGATTTTCTATGACTTCTATCTTTGTTTTGTTTACTTCAATACCTCTTTCAAATATTACATGCCCAATGATTATACCCAGTCGCACCATGAAATGACATTTCTCCCAATTCAACACAAGGTTCACCTTAACGCATCGTTCAAGTACCATCTCAAGGTTTGACAGACAGTGTTCAAAACTTCCCCCACACACAGAGAAATTATCCATGAGCACTTCCATTATGTCGTCTATGAAATCTGCAAAGATCGACATCATGCATCTCTAAAATATTGCGGGAGCATTACACAATTCGAACGACATTCGCCGATATGTATATGTGTAATAGGGGCAAGTAAATGTAGTCTTTTCCTGGTCATCAGGATGGATAGGTATTGTTGCACCCCAAAATTTGCCTCACCTTTTTCTCACTTGGTTTATGTTTCATTGCATTAGCATACCATTGATCTAGCATTTGCATAGCATAGCATTGTTCATATAGTAGGGGATCAAGTGTGGTTTATATCAAGAGGATCCTATCTAGAGGTCTTGTTCAATCTTGAGAGGTCACCAAAGTCATCAGGGAGTGGGTTGTGTCCTTGAGAAGTTTGGTTGCTTGTGTAGGGTTCATCTACTAACCTAAGGACCAATTGAAGACCATCAGTGGATTGTGAAGCCTTGACCATGGATAGAGTGTGGATAGAGCTCATGGAGTGCCTTGAGGGTCATGGTAGAGCTCAGTCAAGTCATTATGCTAAGTGTGAAGAGCCATAGTTGAGGGTGTTGCAATTAGGGTTTTTGTCTGGTCAACCTTGAGTCAATTGTGCAATTGAAGAGGATCAAAACCTATTTCTAAGTATTTGTGATCATGGAAAGTGTTTTTGAGATACATGATGTGATATTCAAAGATCAATCCAAGAAGAATTCAAAGTGTGAGGAGTTGCTAAACTAGGGTTCTCAGGGTAAAATCCCCTATTTAGTGCCTGACTTCAAGACCACTTATCTCAAGATACAAGTTTCATCTCAACTTTTGGCTAACATGGAACTTGTAGAGCATGTTCTTAGATTTAATTTGAGTACTAGAAGTTCTCCATTGGATTTATATAACTCAAGTTATGATCCAGACAAGTTACAGGTCATCAGATGAATGTGAAATTTGTCTGCAAAAGTCAACCAACTTCCAAGGAACTTTTAACCTAGAAGGATGTTTCTACTCAATTTTTGGCCAAAATGAAAGTTGTAGGTCTTGATCTTATCTTTCCAAATTGTACTAGAAGTCTTCCATCTAATTTGTAGAGCTCAAGTTATGAGGTTTACAATTCAGGGGTATTTTGGGAAAGTGAGATTATAGGTCATTTGGCATCATATGTCATTTTCTCTATCTTGCAAGCTTCAAATGAAGTTTTTTCCAACACAAAACTTGCTCAAAATGGCATTTTTAGGTCAACCATGTATTAAGGATGTATTGATTTGGCTTAGAGTGAGACTTGGTTTGAAGGAAATTGACAAAAGGGGAATTTAAAGACTTTTATGCGAAAAAATCCAAATTAAATCATGTGTGTTCAAACAAGACCAAATGTGTGCTTATTTTAATCAGAAACATCATTTTAAACACAATGGCAATATTAGAAATTTCATTTGAGGCATAATTCATGGTGTTTCAACTTGATACTTCATGAGGAAGAAACATATCCAACCTTGGCCATGGGATGGAGTTAAGCTCTCAAATTGATCCATACACTCTCCACAGTCCACAAGGATTGCAATTGAAGCTTCTTGGAGAAGGAACTAGTGTAAATTCGTGTTTTCCATTGTTAAAATTTTGAAGAAAAAGTGGAAATTGGCTCTCACTGGTTGGGCCTCCAAATCACCAAAATCACTTCTATTTAAGTTCAGAAAGTGATTTGGATCAAGGTTGGTGGTTATTTCGTGCTAGAGCCAGAGATTGCAGAGTGAATTTTCAAGCTTCAAGTGAGAAATCGAATTTCAATTCTAGAGTAATTCAAGGCAAATTGAGGATTCAATCATCTTCAGCATCAATCATAGAGTGTATCTGCACAGTTTGAAGCCAAGGATCGTGCCCTAACTGCTCCAATTTGAAGCTGCAACTCAGGTATGCAACTTTCAAAATTGTTGTAGATTCATGATGATCTAGCATGTTTTAGCATGAGGTTAAGCTTTAGGAAGATGATTAGATGGATTTTAGATCACAATTGTGGAGTTTAGAGACAAATTAAGGTGTGAGCAATTTTCTGTTTGGATGCGAATCTCCCCGATTATTGAGAGTTAACATGATCTATATAGCTTATGATGATCTATAAAGTGTAAGGAGAAGATTTATGGCTTTGGATTGAGGTTTGGTGACACTTGAGAATTTGGCATATTTTCTGTTTGCGTTCGTGTTTGAGAATGTAGTGAGAATTAGGAGAAAAGGACATGGTATTTGGAATCGGCGTGAAAAAACAGAGAGATCCATATAAGATTTGCCTAGTTTCCTTGATCTGTAACTGATGGGTCGCCGGAGAAGACGGTGGCTCATCTACCGGAGCCACTGTCTGGTTCACCTGAGAGATCTCCCTCTAATTCCAGTTCAAACGAGGAAGACAACCCCTCAGCCCTTAGATTTGCTTGAAACGAAAACCTTGTATTCTCATCCAACGATCATGATTTGTTCTCAGAATTGAACTTGGACCAAATGAAAAGCTGCATTTCATTTATGCGTTGTCACCACGTGAGCCCTCAGATGTGCATACAAAGTCCACAAATCTTGCGCTCCTCATTATTTCCCAGCTTTTATTTTTGATTAATTGATTTTTTATTTTATTTTAATTGCTTTGTCATTTTAAATTCATAATAAATCCAATTTTGATCAGAAAAATATGATAAAAATATGTGGATAATCTAGATTTAATTTCTTGTTTTTTGACATGCTTAAATGTTATTTTCATGCAATTTTCAATTTAATTTGATTTTTTGCATTTTCATTAATTCCTTAATTTTGGCTTATTTTCTCATTTTCTTGCTAATTTTTGTATGGCTGTTTGGTATGGAATTTGGATGAGATTTTTTGCTGGTTTCTAGGATAGAGATACATGATCCCTTAGGAATTATTTCACAATTTTTTAGATGACTTTAGGACTGGTTTTGTGTTAGGTTCCCATGACCTTCCATTTTAGGGTTTCCCTTTGACCCTTGGTGATTTAGGAATTCTTTAGTACCCTTAAGCATAATTTCAATCCCTGGTTTTTGTACCATAAGTACCTAACACATGTAGGTTCCCTTAGAAAATTTTATAGGATTTTAGGAGATGATTTAGTATTTTTCATAGATTTAATGCTTAGGCTAGTTTTAAGATGCTTTCAACATAACACTTGCACTAGTAGAACTTCAATGGTGGCCCATAGCATTAGATAAACTTTCCATTCCTTTTGGATAGTGTTTTAGACATATAGAAGCTTATGTTTTCTTGATTGTGGTACTTGATTTTGGTGTTTATACCTCATTTTAGTAGCTTTCTTGGAGCTTAATCAATTAGGGTTTAGGAAGAGCTTAGTTTGATTTCTCTTTCTTCAAATAAACATGGATTGCTTCCTTTGGAAGGATGTGTGGCATATCACAAGAGGTAGAACCTTTGAGGATGCCTATCTCAGATGTATGGTTGAGTGTCATGATGGATTCCGTTGGTTTCCATCATACTTCCCATCATCATACGATCTTCTTGATGTTAACCCTCTTCTCTCTTGTTGGAGCTTGAAGTTGGAGCTTTCTTTTCTTTCTCTTGAAGATGGCTTGGACTTGGAGTTGGCTGCAGACTGTTGGTTTGTTTTGCTGTTGATCTGCTTTGCTGCTTGTCTGCTGTTTTTTCTGATTGCTTGACTGTTGCTTGTGTGACTGTTTGGTGTGTTGCATTAGACTAGGCCTCATGTAGATGTTTCTATGCCTAAGATCATCCTAAAGGTTGATCCTAGCTCCCTTTGCTTGTCTGCATTAGAGGTTGAGTCTGTCTCCCTCTGCTTGACTGTTATTGCTTGGCTTTGCTTGCTGGCTTAAGGTTGAGTCTGTCTCCCTTGCCTGTGTGGTGTGTTGTCTTTGGGCTTGCTTGCTCTAGAAGTTGAGTTTGGCTCATTCTGCTTGTCTGTTGCATTGCATGCATTTTATTTACAATTATTTCTTTACAGTTTGTTTCTTTTGCTGTTGCTTTCCTTTGCCATGTTCCCCTAGGAACTCTTACTTCTCTTGTTCAAGAGAAGTTATGACAGACATTAGGGTTCTAACCATGCATGATAACATTAGGTAGTTCCCTCCTAACCTCAATCATAGGATCAACTTTGCATGACAACTTTAGGATTGGATCAGTTCCCCCTTATTGCGTCTTTGCTCTTCTCATCTTCAAACAAATTAAAATACAGTAATAAAGGTTAATTGATGTCGTACGCTACGAGCCTTAAGCTACTTGAGAAATATTTGTTGGAGAGTTTCTTTTCAACAGCTTAGAAGTTTAGTATGGCACCCTTTGGGTGACATGCGACGTATTCACTCTCAGGTCATAGTCTTTAGTGCAATATCAGTTGCAAACATCCATAAAAAGATACTTCCTCTAAAAAACAGAAAACAAAGATCAAACATCTTTTTATCCTCTTGGACCTTTAATCCTTGGATACCCTTTTCATAAGGAGAGTTCTGTTAACTCCCGGTTCTACCGCAAACGGTAAAGGCCTAAGTCTCCGTCGAGCGAGCTGCATACACCAACTGCTGGAACCATCTGTTAACCCTACTCGGATAAAAAAGACAAACCTGTGTCTCTTATTGTCCCGAACTACGTTTGCTCTGATCTTTCACGCCGTGTGAAAGTACGTAGACACGAGATGTGATATCTCGGCGATCAACCTTCCCCCGTAACCTGTAGTTAGGCGAACTACGTTGACTCTGATTTCTCGTTCTAGACGGGAATACGTAGGCATAAAGTGCGACGCTTTGCCTAGTCCTTTTATTTTCTTTTCAGACCATACTTTTAGTGTAGATAGATTAAACTAACCCGTTAGATAAACACCACAAGCATGGATCCCATCAAGTACGATGGACGTGAGGGGTGCTAATACCTTCCCCTTGCGTAACCGACTCCCAAACCCAGACAATGGTTGCGAGGACCTTGTCTTATACCTTTTCGTCAGGTTTTTTCCGATCGTTTCCTTCCCCGTTCTGAGGGATAAATAACGAAAGGTGGCGACTCTTCTGTTTTGTCGGCACCTTATTTTTGCAGTAGCGACAGGTATTTGAAAGAATCCTGAGTACCCATCTAAGTAACAGAAATGTGAATGTTTGGCTAGTCGTTCAAGCATCTGGTCTATGAAGGGTAAAGGAAAATGATCTTTTATAGTAGCCTTATTCAGCTTCTACAATCTATACATATCCTCCTTCCATTTTGAGTTTGTTTTGCTACGGACTCACCCTTTTCGTTAGTCACAACCATAACACCACCCTTCTTTGGTACGACATGTACTGGGCTTACCCAGTTACTATCAGATATCGGGTATATGATTCCTGCTTCCAATACCTTTTGCACTTCTTTCTTGACTACATCACCTAAGATAAGGTTCAACCGTCTTTGATGTTCTCTAGACGTCTTACAATCTTCCTCCATCATAATGCGACGCATACATAGAGAGGGACTTATCCCTTTTAGATCAGAGATGTTGTATCCAAAATTTGAGGGATATTTCCTTAAGACTTCCAATGGTCTCTTTGTTTCTAATTGTCCCAAATTGGTATTAACTATCACGAGTTTTTCTAGTTCAGTATCTAGGAATTCATATCTCAACTCCTTGGGTAATGTTTTAAGTTCCATAAATGGTTTCTTAGGGGATGGCATTGGATTGGGTGTAAGCGCTGGGCATTCTCTTAGACTTTCATCTTCATATGGCTCATGCTAATTATCGTCCTCGAATATTGGAGGGGTTGGAATCTTCAGTACTTCTATGTACCTTGTTGATTCCTTCTCCATTTCTTTCACGAATTCGTCGATAATGACTAGAGAGCAGCATGTATCATCTAAAACAGAGGATTTTAGAAATTGGGCTAAGATGAATTCAATTTTTTCTTCCCCTACCTCGAAGGTTAATTTTCCTTTCTTCACATCTATTATAGCTCCATCTGTTCTTAAGAACGGTCTACCTAAGATGATTGGTATATTAGAATCTTCCCTAATGTCCATTATCACGAAATTTGTCGGTATAAAGAACTGACCTTTGCAAACTGGCACATTTTCTAGCAAACCTACTGGATACTTAACCGAGCGGTCTGCTAGCTGTAGAGACATTTTCGTCGGCCTAAGTTCTCCCAAGTCGAGTTTCTTACATGTGGATAAGGACATTAGGCTAACACTGGCTCCTAGATCACATAATGCTTTATCTATGATAGACTTTCCGATTATGTAAGGTATGGAAAAGCTACCTGGATCTTTTAGCTTATGAGGCATGTTATTTTGAAGTATAGCGCTACACTCGGCAGTGAGCATAACGGTTTCGTTGTCTTCTATCTTTTTCTTATTTGACAGGATCTCTTTGAGAAATTTAGCATATGAAGGCATTTGTGTAATAGCTTCTGTGAATGATATTCAATTTCTTTAGAAGCTCTACAAATTTCTTGAATTGTCCTTCGTTTTTGGATTTAGCTAGTCTTTGAGGATAAGGTATAAGTGGTTTGTATGGCAGCGGAGGCACATAAGGTGTTTCTTTCTTTGCGGCCTCTCTGCTTTCATCTTCCTTCTCCGTATTTGGTTCTTCTCCCTTCACGGTTTCCTATCACATATTCCGGTGCATGGCTAAATTTTGGATTCTCAAATCAACGGGTCTATCGTATTCTGTTCCGCTTCGTAAAGTAATAGCGTTAGAATGACCTTTTTGGATTTGGTTGTGGTTGGCCAGAAAATGCTCCAGCGGGGGGCTGCTGTAGTTGATTGTTGTTGGGCTACTTGAGTGATTTGAGTTTCCAACATTTTGTTATGAATAGCCACAACATCAAGCTTGCTTGACAATTATTTCATCAGTTCGCTTGTGTTAGCGTTTTGATTAGCGAAATCCCTGTTTTGCTGGGCTTGAGCATTCATAAAGTTCTCCATCAGGATTTCCAGACTTGAATTCCTAGGTGGCTGTGGCAGAGCGGATTGCGCTCCTTTATGAAATCCGGGTGGAACAACATATGTTGGTTTCGGTGGCTGTAGAGCATTGTTATTCTTATACAAAACGTTTGGGTGATTTCTCCAGCCAGGATTGTAGGTGTTTGAATATGGGTTCCCTTGAGCTTAATTCACTTGGTCAGTTGGAGTACTAGCCAACACTTGACATTCAGCATTTGTATGCCCAGGGTTCCCACAAATTTCACAATTTGGAGTCACCGCAGCTGCAGTAGTCGCTGGTGGTGCTATTGCTAAATGTTCGATCTATTGAGAAAGTGCGTCCACTTTAGCATTGACTCGGTCTTTACCGTTAACTTCGTGCATTCCCCCTTTCGAAGTTGGTTTCTCTACACCAGTGTGTTCACCTCCCCATTGGAAATGGTTTTGAGCCATAGTCTCTATGAGTTCATAAGCTTCTGCATACGGTTTATCCATTAGAGCACCTCATGCGGCTGCACACAGGTTCATTTTGGTGTTGTAAGATAGCCTGCCATAAAAGGTATGTATTATCATCCATTCTTCAAGTCCGTGGTGTGGGCATATCCTCAACATGTCCTTGCATCTCTCCCAAGCATCGAATAAGGATTCATTGTCTTTTTGCTTAAATTCGTTGATTTGAGCTCTCAGCATAGTTGTCTTGCTTGGTGGAAAATATCTGGCTAAAAAGACTTTCTTCAACTCGTCCCATGTCGTCACTGAATGGGATGGTAGAGACTGGAGCCAAGCTCTAGCTCTATCCCTCAATGAGAATGGAAAAAGTCTTAGTCTTATTACTTCTTGACTGACTCCATTGGCTTTTACAAAGTCATCCGTAGCATTACCTGAGAATTGGTTTTGTTAAACTGCTAAAATTAGCGAAGGTTTCAGCTCGAAATCGTTACAATTAATAGTTGGGGCAGAAATGTTATTGTGTGGCTCTTCTTGTGATGGAACAACGTAATACTTTAGAGGACAGTCTCTCGGTCCTTCGGCCATGTTTCGTTCTGGTTCTGATTCGGTTTCTGAATCTGAATAAGGAAAAATAGGTTCTGGGATGTTATGTCTCTGAAGGAAATCTTTGATTCGGTGTCTCAGAAGTGTGTAACGTTCAATTTCATTGATTGGTTGTTCCAACCCTTCGCCTCGTGAGCGAGTGTCTAGCATACAATCGACTAATCGAAAAGGAAAATAACATAAATTGCCTTAGTTTATACTGTGCAACTGAATTATCACAATGACGCCAAAAATTTGATCGCGACTTTGCGTATTGGTTGGATTACTATTGCAAGTATGCAATTTATCGCGTAGTTTTAAAAGATTGTCAAATCCACAAGGACTAATAATCAACCTAGAGTGATCAATTGTTGTGGTGCAAAGCTAAGCCTTGAATTTCTTTTTGAGGTAAAAGGAGCTCAATTATAACGGGATTTGAAAAAGATAAAGAAACAGGTCCAAAGAATGATCTACATGCTCCTAAGGGACTCCGTAGATCCCGGGTGTTAACAAAGGTCTCAAAGATATTCTGTAGGAAAAGCCGGTTTAAAGATTCGATCTTACACTCTCACGCTATTGACCCAACGACACCTGGTAACCCCAAGATTTTGCTCTCGCTTGCTCAGTAGTTAAAAGGCACACTTTGAAAACTAACAAAGCCTAACTGAAACCTAAAGTGTTCTCGCTGTGTTTAGGCTCAGTGTTTGGTATCTACTATTTGGCAATCACCACAAACTCTCGCTCTATTAGACACACCTTGGTGCGTTTCTCACTCTCGTGACAAAACTTTGTTAACCAACCTCTTGCTCTCACGACAAGACTGCCTAAATTTAGGTTAGATACCAGAACCAGAATTAAAACGATTAGGTTAAACACCAATGGTTTCTACAGAATCCCGTCGAAGCGACGGTCCTCAATCTACGAACTCCTAGGGAATTACTAGTACATATTTATCTTTAAATCTACCATACTAAACATGTTGTAAATTAAAACACACGTAATTGCAAATAATACATAATTGAAAATGCAGTAAAGAAGAAATTTAAATAACCTAAGATAAACCGAAATAAAAATGACTTCAAATAAACCTCAATATTGATCCAAGTGTACAATCAGAAACAGAAATAGAAATACAACAGTGGAACAATCACTTAGTATGAGTAATTACTGCTTTGTTAAGTGGATATGTGGCTAAGTTTGAGGAATTTTCTGCAACACTTTCGCACAGTTTATTGGATACATAAACTGACCTACAAGGGTCTATATATAGAGAGGGGTGGTGTTCAAGAGGTTTAAATTCAAAAACCATCACAACTGCAAAAACTGCTTTGCAAAAACTAATCTCGTGCTGAATGGCGACTGTTGTGTGCATAATGGCGACCGCCATTTGCTTCAAACTGAGATTCCCTTCTTTTCTTGCACGGTGACTGCCTTCCTCAGGCCATGGCGAGCACCATTGCCCTGAGGAGGCCAGAAGTTGACTTTTTGGTGGATTTTCTTCATTGCTTAGCTCATCTTTCGATCCTTTTTCTTCTATGTTGCCGATATAATACCTATCAAGTAAAAACAGAAGAAAACATAAGTAATCAACAACTAAAACGACAATGACTCGATAAAACAACAGATAAAAATGCGCGAAATGAATTAAAAAGTACGATACAAAGTCGAGTCATCAAACCCCCCCATAAACCTTTTCTTTAGTTAGTTGAAATAATACAAGAATCCTCGAGATACGACTCGAGTCATTGTCGCTTTACTACTTTTCAAAAAATACACGTTTTTGATCCGTGCGCGATAGCGGATCGAATTGGCGCCATTGCCGGAGATTCTTGTTGATTTTAGCCAATTTTAGAATTTTAGTTTACAGTTCTGTTAGAGTTTTTTGTTTTTTAGTTTTACTTATTGATTTTTCAGGGTTGCAGTACAATGGTAAGTATTCCAGCCTAATAGGTGAGTTTGGATGCTATTGTTTCAATTTGATCTGAATTTTTTCCAGAAAATCAGAAAAAAATCGACAAACAGTACTCCTTTAAAATAAAATTTTAAAAGATTTTGACCCTAAAAATCACAAATTCCTTAATTTTCTATTTTATTTGATTTATTTTCTATTTTCATATTTTCAAAAAAATCTGAAATTTTATTCTGATTTGATTTGATTTTTAGTTATATTTTTATAATTTTTAGATTTTATTTTATTTGCTTTTCTATTTTTCTATTTTTTTTAATAGGGACATTGTTGGTATTCTCTAAATTGTTGTTCTATTACTGAATTAGTTTTATGATTTCTAATTCTTTGGTAATTTAATTTCCCTTTTGTTAACATGGCTGAACAAAGAACATTAAGAGAGCTTGTTGCTCCTGATTTTCATTATAATGGTTTAAGTATTGAATATATTGATGTTGATATTTCTTTTGAATTGAAATCTAGTTTAATACACTTGTTGCCAAGGTTTAATGACCTTGCAGGTGAGGATCCAAATAAGCGTATGAAGGAATTCCAAATTGTATGCTCTACACCTTCTGAACCTTCACTAGAGGATCTTGTCAAGTAAATGGCTATAAATGATCTCAAGTTTCAGCAACGAACAGATTCTAGTATTCAGACTTTATGGATACATATTGGACAACTTGCTACTATAGTGAATGCCATGCAGCAAGCTCAAGAATCAAACCAGCTACCTGCCCAAACAGTAGTGAATCCAAAAGAGTTACTGTCTGATTTAGTTGATGGTACTTATCTTGAGTTGTTATCTGACTTTCCATCTTTATTAGATTATGATGATACTTACTTTTGCAATTTATATACTGACACTAACGTTTGCTCTATTTGTGTTGAGATTAATGACGCCTTGCAGGTTAACATTTTTCCTACATATGGAGTTGTTGAAGTTGTTTATACAGCTGAAGCTCTCGACATCACGGCTGCCCCAACCAAACATTCCATTGAACAACCATCTTCTGAACCACTTCCTGAGGATTTATAGTATTCATCAAAGCTTCAATTTGAGCAGGAAGAAAAGTTATTGCAGGAACATAAGAATGGAATTGGATGGACCTTGGTTGACACTCGTGATTTTAGCCCATCTATAAGTATGTGTATGGTCTCAATTGAAGATGGAAGAAAAGCAGTGAGGCAGCTCATTAATCCTTTGATTCTTGATGTTGCAGAAAAAGGAGACCACTTTCACGTGCCCATTCGACACTTTTACTTATCGAATATTCTTCTTTGATCCTGGAATAAAATGTGAAGGCACTAATAAATATTTCAAGGTCAATGGATGCTACCCAAAGCTATTGTATGAGATCCCCACTTTGGAAGAAGAGAATGTAGAAGAGCTCTCTTTGGGAAAGGCTGCTTATGTGATCACTTATCCGCCTTGACTCTTCAGGTGCGTTCTTTCATTTCTCTCACTCTTTTTTATATTCATGTTCTTTCGTTGAGGACAATATATGCTTTAAGTGTGGAGAGGGAACCATTTCTTTGTTTTCTTTTCTTTTCTTTCACCTTTTGTGTGTTTTCTATAATAAAAAAAGTCTTAGAAACATAATGCATCTTTTGAAATTTGTAGGCTATAGATTAATTTGAGGTTAGATTGTGGAGACTTGGGAAAATTTATAATATCGGTACCGTTTTAACACCTTAAGTCTTCCGAATATGAAAATCGATTTAAATACTTGTTATGACATAGCCTTGAGTTTTCATCCTTCAATATCTCTTAAGTAGTTTATCTAGCAGCCAACACCATCTAGAAATCATACACTAAGTAATTAAGCTAATGCAAATAAGTGAATGATTATGTGCTAAATCAGAAATCTAAATAGGAATCCTCCTTTTAAGTTAGGTGACCCTCACCCGGTCACTTAGGCTAACAGTTGTGAAACCTTAAAAAAAATATTATTGCTGCTATTTAATTGGTTAATTTTAAATTGTTGACAAGATATTTATCATAGTCACTAACAAGCTTATTGACCATGTGTGTTAATAGATAACGGGCTTAATGTGATTACATCAGAATGAAAGATAGAAAAAAGGAGGATGAGTAAGTCAGACTTAAGCACAATAACATGATTCAAATTGGTTTGTATAGGAGAGAGGCTTATGACCGTACAATAGAGGATTTGTGTTCTTATGATATCCTTAGTGTGAAAAATTAGTAATTATCGATACAATCTTGACCGAAGAAGAGTTTGTAGCCTAGAATGAGTGTCTGAATGCTATTGTTTTTCATGAGTCTTGATACTATTTTGCTCGTAGTGCAAAAGTTCAAGTGTGGGGGAATTTGATCAGAGCATTTTAATGCATACTCTCTTATGTTTGTACTTAGGCATTTGCTTAGTTTGTTTTGTTTATTTTACTATTTTATTATGTTTTAAGAATTAAGCTTTTGTTTGCCTTTAATCTATTTTCGCAGCTTATTTTCAGCTTTAGCGGTTATTTGATACTTGTCTACTGTTCGAATCATAACTTGAGCTACGAGAATCAAATTCATGCGTTCTACTAGGCGTTGTAAAGTTGAGACAAAGAGCCACAACTTTAATTTTTTATGAAGAAGCTGATTTGGAGTGTAACATCATTGAATAATTCATTGAATTCAAGACCTGAATTCTGCCTTTAGAAATACTTAGTTTTGGGCCGGTTTTTTTTTTATGTTTTTCGAGCCAGTTGGGTTAGAATCAGATTTTGTGATGCTTCCCTATACCTAGTAGCATCCGTGCTACTACTCATAACATTTTCAGGATTTTAACTTTCTTGTTACGATTATGATGAAGAACTAATCATCCGGAGTCGATCTACTATAATCGTGTTTCCAACGCTTTGAGGTTTTTATTCTATCAATTCAATTTTGTTTCTCTTTCAATTATGTTCTATGAAATTTCATTTGCTTAATCTGTTATTTTGTAGAATGGTTTAATTTAATTTGTATGATTGTATTCCTAACTTTTAATTGCTTTTTATGTCGCTTAGTTGTTAAATCGTGTTTCTATATCGTGTTTGCTTAATTCACAATTGTGTTTAACCGTTTGCTTAATTCAGAATATAGGAATGTCAATCTGTTTAGTATCTTAGTGCGTTTGTCATTTGATATTGAAATTGAGTAGAGATTGAAGCCACTTAGGGAATTAGTTAGAAAAAAACCCAGTGATTAGCTAGAAACTGAAACGTAGATCAACTTATTTTATAATCACTTATTTGAACTATTTTATAAATCGAACTTAAAAACCCATTGATCGCGACTTTCTATGTCTAATACAACTTAACTGCAAGTTCACAGTCTATCGCGTAGTAATAAAAGATATCGATCCCACAGGGACTCGTAATCAAACTAGTGTTCTCGGGAGTTACTATGTTTAGCTAGGTAGATAATGTTTAAGGGAATAATTTCTGTCACTAAAGGGAACTAAAAATGTTACTTGAATTATAATTATGTGAATCTATATGCAGTAATTATGTTCTTCGGGGATTTGACAAGCTACCGGTGTATGAAATATTTTTCAGAATTTATTTAAGCAGAAAATAGTGATCTGAAGACTTTCGTCTCACGATGGTTGTTGACGCTAGTCATAATTCTAAGGGCCGAATGTACGCTTTCGTTGTCCCGTTCGGGGTTAAAACTACTTTTTGGAAATCTCTAAGTTCTAATCCATTTTAAAGTGCTTTCGCTGTTATTAAAACAAATGCCTAGTGTTTACTATCTGGTCTTACCGCAGCTGTCGCTTGTTGGTTCGTACCTTAATTAATTTCCCACTGTCGTGGCAAAACTACTTTTAAATAAGCTCTCGCTTTCGCGACGAACGTTTATTCAGTAAATAAGTTTAAACACTCAGACCATAAACAACTTTTGAAAAGGAAAGTTTTCAACCGGTTATTATCAAATCCCGTCTGAATTATTATTACATATCGATTACTCTAATTTAGCTAGACATGGATTTGGGAAAGGTAAAACATAAATAAAAACAGAAACTTAGAACATTCATAGTAATGAGAATTAAAGTTACAATTAACGAAATAATGAAAAACCTGTAACGTATCCAATTGGCTTTTGGCCAAATCCCAACGATGTCGGCAGGATTATGTCTTCAAGCCAATAGAGCGCACAAACGAATATTGTCGAAATGGAAATACAGGAATAAGGAAAGGAAACAAAAAAAAACAGAAAGAATAAAACTAAATTTTTGCTCTGGAAATAAATTTGGGCAGCACTTCGTTGTCTGAATGCGGCTCCCTTTCTCAGCTCCCCTCCTTCCCCTTTTATAGAAGTAGAATTCTAACGGTTGTAATTTGAAGAAGGTGGACTTGGAGGCAGAAATATCAGAAAGTAGTGGTCCATTATTTGGGACTTGGAACTGCATTTTGCACGTTCATTTGAAGTTGTGCATTTTTGCCTGCATGACGGTCGTCATGGTGTGTGACGGTCGTCACCCGTGTGACGGTCGTCATGGAGGTGCGACGGTTGTCACAGCAGCAAAATGTGCATTCTGCATTTTTCATGTTGTTTTCATCTGGTTTTCGTCCATATTTCATCTGTAATTGCTTCTTTTCTTCATATTGCTTTGTTTAGACATGATCATCAAATACCTGCAAAATATCAGACCAATAACATGGAAAGAACCCGAAATCGGATTGAAAACAGTCAAACATTAGTTGAATTATGCATCAATATATATATATATATACGATTTTGTGTTATCAAACTCCCCTAAGCTTGAATCTTTGCTTGTCCTCAAGTAAAACAGGAAAAAGTCGGCAAGCACGAGGCAGCTTCCTCATTCACAAAGTTGGGAAAAACCGGGATTCTTAGTAGGAACAAAACGAGTACGGTGACAACACTGGACTACAAGTCTTCGGAGGTCTCCTTCTTATGCAAATCGGTCCCAGTCATGCTATTGTAACTTGGTATCAAGGTTCTCGCGTCAAGTTCACCCTGTTTGTTCTAGCGCAATCACATTAAGCCCGTTGTCCATACACTTTCATGGCAAGTCATCCTGTTAGTGAATATGATCTCATTTCTGTTTTGATCTTTTTCATTGCTCATAAGCTTATACCATTGATTTTCCAATGAGTTTTTGTACCGTTGAGCTAAATGCTCGGGTGAGGAGCACCTAACTTAAAGGGAACATGTCTCTATACTTGGGCTATATGGCTTTCTTTTCATGATTTTTCATCTTTTTGGAGATCATACACTTATTTGCATTGGTCGCTCGCTTAGAAGTGTTTTAGGATGGTGCTGACTGCTGGTATAAACTACTTGGGGTTGAGTTTGCGTAGAAACTTGAAACTTTGGTACACGTAGGTAGTGAAACCGACTCGCATAAACCGGAGGTCTAAGGTGTCAGGACAGTACTGGTTTTGTTAGAATTTTCGTCTCGGAGTTTCAAAACTTGGTTTGAACTTGGGCGCATTCTCGTGATGCTTTTGCTTTTGAGGAATGAACGAAAAAGTTTTTGTTTATGTCGAATAAAGTGGGGATGTTTGCGTAACGGAAGAAGATATATGAAAGAGCTTTTATTTGCTAAAACGTGAAAATGTTCGAATTGAAATTATGGAATTAAAAGTACAAGGGAATGGGAAATAAATGCTCCGGTCCCACACTATCTCAATCAGTGTCCCCACTGATTTGAAAGAATGCGAGAGGGAAATACAAGGTAAATGAAAATACAAAGAAACTGAAAATATAGTAAACAAATAAGGAAAACAATAACTAATCACGGCCTCTGCCTCGGTCACGTCCTCTGTCGCGTCCTCTGGCTCTGACTTGGTCGACTCGGGCCTCAAAATTCAGTGCTCCGGTATGATAGACGTAGTCTCAGAGTCCTTCGAACTGTAAGGTAAGATTCGCCAAGTTTTCAGTGATGGTATCCTGGTCGGTTTGGAGTTGTTGCATTTGGGTCTGATGCCAAGCTTCGAACTGCTCTGCTCGCTGATTCTGCTGCTGCATCATAGTGAGTATCTGGGCCTGCTGGTCGAGGGATCGGCGAAGGTCTTCTTCAGAGTAGTCGGGCTCTGGACGATGGCGGCGGCGGCGGTAGGATGTGCCTTCAGAAGGAAGTGGTTGCGATGCCTCCAGTTGCTCAGGTCTGTCCAACTCATCTTGCATTTCATCACCAGAACCTTGGGTGTGGGTCTGAGTTGGAGCAGCGGTAGCAGCAGGGGCATTAAGGTCAAAGAGCCAGTTGGCACGATCCTGTGGGTGCATCTGGGTGCGTGATGGCAGGATGATACTTTTGACAGTTTTTCCACGCACAACCGGGTGGTACTTGCCATCGGCCCTGGAACGGATGAGGTGAGAAGCTCTGTAGTGGTCGGTGTCGAGGAATACCGAGGGAATGGCATGGAGATGCTGGAGGCGGTCACCGAGGTTCAGCCCGAGTGCAATGGAAGTAACAATCCCACCAAAGTAAAATGGCTTAGAGCCACGGTTACAGTTGGCCTGAATGTGGGCCAGGAGGAACAGAGCGGCGTTGATGGGCTCGGAGTTGAACACACAGCGGAGAAAGAAGAGCTCTTTCGAGTTCACTTTATGGTTGCTATCCCGTGCGAAGATGGTGTTGCTCAGAGCTCGGTGGAAATACCGGATGGTCGAGTTGTGGATGTGCGTTGCATGCAGAGAATCCCAGCCATCGGCATTGATTCCGGTTAACTGGTACCAGAGCGCAAAGGCTTCATGCTGAAACTGTTCGGTGAGGCGGCGGTGAGCATTGTCACCGCGAGGGAATTGTAAGATGTCGGCAATCTGGTTCTGGTTCAGTTGATAAAAGAGAAAAATTTGAAGTCAGGATTTTTAGAAACAAAAGGCGGTAAAAACAAAAAATAAAAGAGAAAAATAAAATAAAAATTAAAATAAAAGAAAGTAAAAATAGTAGCAATTTTAAGTTGATAATTTTTGTTAAAGTTTCAAAGTAGAATTTTAAATAAAAAAATGAGAATGAAATACAGTAACGAGGGAAATACGGGAAAATTGGGTTGCCTCCCAGTAAGCGCTGTTTTTAACGTCTAAAGCCTGACGATAGCTTGGTGACAAGTTATTCGGGTGTTTGAGCTGAAAGCTCAAGCAATGCTATACTGCAGACTTGAGGGCTGTTTTCGTTCTTATTATAATGTTTTAGACGTTGCCCGTTTACGATAAACGGTGCATTCGTCTTATCGGTAATTTCAACAGCTCCACTCTGAAGTACTTTAGTCACTTCAAAAGGTCCAGACCACCTAGATTTTAGTTTACCTGGGAAGAGTTTTAATCTTGAATTAAATAGCAGTACGATGTCTCCCACACTGAATTGTTTCTTGACTGAACGTTTATCATGCCACTTTTTAGTTCGTTCTTTGTAGATACGGGCATTTTCGTAAGCGTCCAATCGAAGTTCTTCTAATTCTTGTAAGTTCAAGATTCGTTTTTCTCCTGCCTCGGTGTAGTTGAAATCAAGTGTCTTAATGGCCCAGAAGGCCTTATGCTCTAATTCTACAGGGAGATGACAGGATTTACCGTAAACTAATTTGTAGGGTGTAGTACCTATTGGTGTCTTAAAAGCGGTCCTATAAGCCCATAAAGCTTCATTTAGCTTTGATGACCAATCTTTCCTTGAGGTAGCGACAGTCTTTTCCAATATCTGTTTTATTTCCCTGTTCGAGACCTCTACTTGTCCGCTAGTTTGCGGATGATAGGGTGTAGCTACTCGGTGTCGGACTCCATATTTAGAAAGAAGTTTATCAAATATTCGCGATATGAAGTGTGATCCGCCGTCACTAATGACGAGTCTGGGTACACCGAATCTAGGAAAGATTGTGTTTTTGAAGAGTTTGATTACTACTCGTGCGTCATTTGTTGGAGCAGCAATGGCTTCTATCCATTTAGACACATAGTCTACAGCGACGAGTATGTAGTTATTACCAAAAGAAGGCGGGAATGGTCCCATGAAATCTATTCCCCATACGTCAAAGATTTCTACCTCTAAGATTCCTTTCTGAGGCATTTCATCGCGTCGTGAGATGTTGCCAGTTCGTTGGCATCGATCACATTTTAGCACAGCGATGTGAACGTCTTTCCAGAGGTTAGGCCAGAATAAGCCGGCTTGGAGAATCTTAGCGCACGTCTTGGATGTACTAGCATGACCACCATATGGTGCTGAATGGCACTGGGAAATGATATTTTCTATTTCTTCCTCTAGGACACAGCGACGATATATGTTGTCGGCCCCTCTTTTGAAGAGTAGAGGTTCGTCCCAATAATAGTGTTTCAGATCGTGGAAGAATTTCTTCTTTTGCTGATAAGTGAGATCCGGTGGAAGCATGCCTGCCGCTAGGTAATTAACGATGTCAGCATACCAAGGTAATGTGACTTGGGCATAGACGGCTTCTACGGCTTTTTCGAGTTCTGGATCTTCCGAGATTAAGTTAGGCATGTCACTTTCTAATTTGGCTATCAGATGTTCATACGGGAAATCGTCATTTATCGGTACTGGTTCATGTTTGATGCCTTCTATTCGGGATAAGTGATCTGCAACAATGTTCTCGGTTCCTTTCTTATCTTTGATTTCTAAGTCAAACTCTTGTAATAACAGGATCCATCTCAATAATCTTGGTTTGGCATCCTTTTAGCTTATTAGGTACCTAATGGCAGCGTGGTCTGTGTATATGATAATTTTTGCTCCTACTAAGTAAGAACGGAATTTGTCAAGCGCAAATATAACTGTTAAAAGTTCCTTTTCTGTTGTAGCGTGGTTCATTTGGGCAGGATCTAAGGTTCTATTGGCATAGTAAATGGCATGGAGTTTCTTGTCCTTCCTTTGTCCTAGAACTGCGCCTACGGCATGATCACTCGCATCGCACATGATTTCGAACGGTAGTCGCCAATCGGGTGGTTGCATAATCGGTGCGGTGATAAGGGCTGATTTTAATGTTTCGAATGCTTTTAGACAGTCGTCGTTAAAGACGAACTCAACATCTTTCATCAACAGGCCGGTCAAAGGTTTTGTGATTTTTGAAAAATTTTTTATAAATCTTCGGTAGAAACCGGCATGTCCTAGAAAACTCTGTATTTCTCGTACGGATTTTGGAGGTTGGAGGTCTTTTATAATTTCTATTTTAGCTTTGTCGACCTCGATCCCTTTATTTGATATGACATGTCCTAGAACTATTCCTTGTCGGACCATAAAATGACATTTTTCCCAATTTAGGACGAGGTTCACTTTTACACAACGTTCTAATACCATTTCTAAGTTTTGTAGGCATCCTTCGAAACTTTGTCCACATACCGAGAAATCGTCCATAAATACTTCCATGATGTCGTCTATGAAATCTGCGAAGATTGCCATCATGCATCTTTGGAAGGTTGCTGGAGCATTACAAAGTCCGAACGGCATTCGGCGGTAAGCAAAAGTACCATAAGGGCATGTGAATGTAGTCTTTTCTTGGTCATCAGGATGAATGGGAATTTGGAAAAATCCTGAATAACCATCTAGATAGCAGAAATATGAATGTTTGGCTAATCTTTCCAACATTTGGTCTATGAAGGGTAAGGGAAAGTGATCTTTTCGTGTGGCTTTGTTAAGCTTTCTATAATCAATGCACATCCTGCTTCCAGTCACGACTCTTTTTGTTATTGATTCGCCCTTTTCGTTCTTAACTACTGTGACTCCTCCTTTCTTAGGTACGACATGAACTGGGCTAACCCATTCACTATCGGAGATTGGATAGATGATTCCTGCATCTAGCAATTTCTTTACTACGTCTCTGACTACAGTGCTTAGGATGGGGTTCAGTCTCCTCTGATGCTCTCTAGAGGTTTTACAGTCTTTCTCTATTGTAATTCGATGCATACAGATCGAAGGGCTTATACCTTTTAGATCGCTTATGTTATAGCCTAACGTGGTGGGGTACTTCTTTAGGACTTCTAATAGCCTTACGGTTTCTAGTTATCCTAAGTCGGTGTTGACTATCACAGGTCTTTTTAGTTCATCGTCTAGGAATTCATATCTAAGATTTTTGGGTAATGTTTTAAGTTCTAAAGATGGGTTCTTCAGACCTGGCATATGGTTTGGGGTCAGTGCTAAGCTTTCGCTTAGGCTGTCGTCTTTATACGGTTTACGCCAATCATCGTCTTCAGAAATATCGGGTATTTGAATCTTTATTATTTCTGAATACGTGGTCTCTTCATTTTTCAAGTTCTCTTATGCATTCGTCAATTACATCTACTAAATAGCAGGTATCGTCTATGGCTGGTGCTTGTAAGAACTTGGTGAGAATGAACTCTATCTTTTCTTCTCCTACTTCGAATGTTAGCTTTCCTTTCTTCACGTCTATAATAGCTCCGGCTGTAGCTAGGAACGGTCTTCCTAGGATAATTGGGGTTACAGAGTCCTCTTTGATGTCCATGATTATGAAGTCGGTTGGGATGTAGAATTGTCCTATGCGTACTGGAACGTTTTCCAGTATTCCGACGGGGTATTTTACTGATCGGTCAGCTAATTGTACGGACATTTTGGTTGGTCTTAGGTCTCCCATATTCAGCTTTTTGCATATAGATAAAGGCATAACACTGATACTGGCTCCTAAATCGCATAGAGCTTTGTCTATTACGAACTTTCCTATGACGCAGGGTATGGAGAAACTACCTGGGTCTTTTAATTTAGGAGGCATGCGGTTTTGAATAATAGCGCTACACTCTGCAGTAAGTGTAACTGTTTCGTTATCCTCGATCTTTCTCTTATTTGACAGGATTTCTTTGAGAAATTTAGCGTATGACGGCATTTGAGTTATTGCTTCTGTAAAAGGAATAGCGATATTCAACTGTTTAAGGAGCTCTACAAATTTCTTAAACTGTCCTAAAGTTTTGGAGTTTATTAATCTTTGAGGATAAGGGATAGGTGGTTTATATGGGGTTGGAGGTGCTTAAGTTTTTTTCACTTGCTGTATCCTCCTTCTCGTTGTCTTCCTTCTTCTCTAACTCGGATTCCTTTTCTGCTTGTTCAGTTGGTTTTTGTTGCATGGCTGAGTTTTCGGTCCTCGGATCGATCGGTTCGTCCAATTCTTTTCCGCTTCTTAATATTACAGCATTTTCTTGACCTTTTGGATTCTGTTCGGGTTGTCCAGAAAATGTGCCAGCGGGTGCGGCAGCAGAGGCTTGTTGTTGAGCCACTTGTGATATCTGTGTTTCTAACATTTTGTTGTGGGTGGCTAAAGCGTCTACTTTTCCGGTCAGCTGTTTAATTTGCTCGCTAGTGTGTATGTTTTGATTCAGGAATTCTTTGTTTGTTTGAGCTTGAGTAGCTATGAATTTTTCCATCATCAACTAGAGGTTTGATTTCCTAGGTGCAGTCTGAGCAGCAGCTGGTTTCTGATATCCTGGCGGAGCAGTAGGCATTTGCAATGCATTATCGCTTTTGTAAGAAAAGTTTGGATGATTTCACCAACCTGGGTTATAGGTATTTGCGTAAGGATTTCCTTGAGTATAATTTACTTGGTCTGGTGGGATTCTGGCCAGCAATGGGCATTCGGGCGTATTATGAGTGGCGATTCCGCATAACTCGCAGTTTGGAGTTACGACAACGACAGTTGCAGTGGGGTTAACGGTCAGACTGTCAATCTTCTGTGCTAGAGCATCTACTTTAGCGTTGAACTTTTCAAGGCTGCTGATCTCGTACATCCCACCTTTCGCTGCAGGTTTCTCTGTTGGAGTGTGTTCACCTCCCCATTGGCAGTGGTTCTGAGACATGTTTTCGATTGGTTGATAGGCTTCGTCGTATGGCTTATCCATAAGTGCACCGCCCGCGGCGGCGTCTACCGTTAATCTGGTGTTGTATAAAAGCCCATTATAGAAAGTATGGATCGTCACCCAGTCTTCTAGACCATGGTGAGGACATGTTCTCATCATATCTTTGAATCGTTCCCATGCTTCGTAAAGAGATTCTGTATCTTTTTGTCGAAATCCGTTGATTTGAGCTCTAAGCATAGCAGTTTTGCTTGGCGGAAAATATCTTGCTAAGAAAACGTTCTTCAACTGTTCCCACGTCGTAACGGAGTTGGATGGTAAGGATTGTAACCATGTCCACGCTCTGTCTCTAAGAGAGAAAGGGAAAAGACGAAGTCTTATTGCGTCTGGAGTTACTCCATTTGCTTTCACTGTGTCTGCGTATTGTACAAACTTCGTTAAATATTCGTTTGGATCCTCAGTTGCATTTCCTGAGAATTGGTTTTGTTGTACAGCTGACAGCAATGAGGGTTTCAGCTCAAAATCGTTTCGAGTAATAGCTGGGGCAGCAATGCTACTTCTAGGCTCCATCTGAGAGGGTGTAGCGTATGCCTTCAGCGGTTTGTTTTGAGGTCCTTCAGCCATCTTTGATTCTTCTTCGGATTTGGGAATGGGAGTGAGAGGATCGAGAATGTTATGTTTTAGTTGGTACTCAATGATGCGACTTCTTAAATGTAAGAAGCGCTCTAGTTCTGCGACTGAAGGTTTTAAGATATCGCCTTGTGGGCGATTACTTGGCATACAATCGACAAAACCAGTAAAGGGAAAATAAAATTGTTAACCTAGTCTATACGGCGTAACAGAAGGTTACACTATTGACTAAACGGGTCCCCGACAATGGCGCCAAAAACTTGATCGCGACTTTCTATGTCTAATACAACTTAACTGCAAGTGCACAGTCTATCGCGTAGTAATAAAAGATATTGATCCCACAGGGACTCGTAATCAAACTAGTGTTCTCGGGAGTTACTATGTTTAGCTAGGTAGATAATGTTTAAGGGAATAATTTCTGTCACTAAAGGGAACTAAAAATGTTACTTGAATTATAATTACGTGAATCGATATGTAGTAATTATGTTCTTCGGGGATTTGACAAGCTACCGGTGTATGAAATATTTTTCAGAATTTATTTAAGCAGAAAATAGTGATCTGAAGACTTTCGTCTCACGATGGTTGTTGACGCTAGTCATAATTCTAAGGGCCGAATGTACGCTTTCGCTGTCCCGTTTGAGGTTAAAACTACTTTTTGGAAATCTCTAAGTTCTAATCCATTTTAAAGTGCTTTCGCTGTTATTAAAACAAATGCCTAGTGTTTACTATCTGGTCTTACCGCAGCTGTCGCTTGTTGGTTTGTACCTTAATTAATTTCCCACTGTCGTGGCAAAACTACTTTTAAATAAGCTCTCGCTTTCGCGACGAACGTTTATTCAGTAAATAAGTTTAAACACTCAGACCATAAACAACTTTTGAAAAGGAAAGTTTTCAACCGGTTATTATCAAATCCCGTCTAAATTATTATTACATATTGATTACTCTGATTTAGCTAGACATGGATTTGGGAAAGGTAAAACATAAATAAAAACAGAAACTTAGAACATTCATAGTACTGAGAATTAAAGTTACAATTAACAAAATAATGAAAAACCTGTAACGTATCCAATTGGCTTTTGGCCAAATCCCAACGATGTCGGCAGGATTATGTCTTCAAACCAATAGAGCGCACAAACGAATATTGTCGAAATGGAAATACAAGAATAAGGAAAGGAAAAAAAAACAGAAAGAATAAAACTAAATTTTTGCTCTGGAAATAAATTTGGGCAACACTTTGTTGTCTGAATGCGGCTCCCTTTCTCAGCTCCCCTCCTTCCCCTTTTATAGAAGTAGAATTCTAACGGTTGTAATTTGAAGAAGGTGGACTTGGAGGCAGAAATATCAGGAAGTAGTGGTCCATTATTTGGGACTTGGAACTGCATTTTGCACGTTCGTTTGAAGTTGTGCGTTTTTGCCTGCATGACGGTCGTCATGGTGTGTGACGGTCGTCATGGAGGTGTGACGGTCGTCACAGCAGCAAAATGTGCATTCTGCGTTTTTCATGTTGTTTTCATCTGGTTTTCGTCCATATTTCATCTGTAATTGCTTCTTTTCTTCATATTGATTTGTTTAGACATGATCATCAAATACCTGCAAAATATCAGACCAATAACATGGAAAGAACCTGAAATCGGATTGAAAACAGTCAAACATTAGTTGAATTATGCATCAATATATATATATATATATATATATATATATATATATATATATATATATATATATATATATATATATATATATATATATATATATATATATATATATATATATATATATATATATATATATATATATATACGATTTCGTGTTATCACCCATATAAACCTTTTCTTTAGTTGGTTGAAATAATACAAGAATCCTCGAGATACGACTCGAGTCATTGTCGCTTTACTACTTTTCAAAAATACTCGTTTTTGATCCGTGCGTGACAGCGGATCACTGATCTTCCCATCACTTCTCCTGATGGAGTGTTCTTTTGCATATCATTAGCATATTTGCATTGCATCCTCCCAAATGTGCAACATTTCCATTTTGTATGGTGCATTACGCCATATTCAAACATATGCATCCGAAGCATAAGTCAGATTTGATATCATTGTTTCCAGACATTTCTCCAGCAAATAATGATATGACTCAGGAGATTTTGTGTTACTTTATCCCCACAAAAATTATCGATAGATGTGTTCATCTTAATTGTACCCCTCAATAGAGTTTGTTTGTTTAAAATTTTCTTTTCCCTAGCAGAATCTTCTCTTTAGGTCGTAAGTCGGTTGATTCTACTTCATGTATATCCTTGTTGCACTTCAACTTTTGGTTGGTATCTTTTGTGGGCCGTATCCCAACTTTTGGTTGGTGTCTCTTGTGGTTATCCTAAATTTTGGTTAATACCCCTCTTGTTTCATCCCAACTCTTGGTTGGTATCTTTCATCATGAATTCGCCTTCGGTCGGTATCTCGGTTATTCTAACTTTTGATTAGTACCCATTGTCATCCCAACTTTTGGTTGGTAGTCTTTATTGTAAGTTCGTCTTCGGTCGGTGTTCTGGTGATTCTAACTTTTTGTTAGTAGCCTTTTATCCCAACTTTTGGTTGGTACCTCATTCCAGTGATTCTAACTTTTGGTTAGTAGCCTTTATCCTAATATTTGGTTGGTAATCCTTATTGATCATCCTAACTTTTGGTTGGTAGTCTTCATTGTAAGTTCGCCTTCGGTCGACGCTCCGATGATTCTAACTTTTGGTTAGTAGCCTTTTATCCCAACTTTTGGTTGGTACTTCTTGTTTCATCCCAACTTTCGGTTGGTACTCTCTCCAGTGATTCTAACTTTTGGTTAGTAGCATTTATTCTAACTTTTGTTTGTTATATTTTGATATCCCAACTTTTGGTTGGTATCTTGTATTTGTTCACTATCCCAACTTTTGGTTGGTATCTTGTATTTGTTCGCTATCCCAACTTTTGGTTGGTATCTTGTATTTGTTCGCTATCCCAACTTTTGGTTGGTACCCACTATCTTTAAGTCCACCTTCGGATGGCAACCACTTTACTCTGTATATCCCCACAATCTGCAAATTTCTGGGTTCTTTTGATATTCAACCTCTCTGTACCTTGAATATCTGAAAGTCGTTGCTATCATTCCTTCAGGTCCAAGTTGTTTGAATAGGGGCAACTTTAGCACCCCAAAATTTTCCCTCCCTTTTTCTAACCTTGACTGGCTTTTGCTTCGTGCTCATTTGCATCATCATTAGGTCATAGTTCATAATCATAATTTGTATGGGTCTTCTAAGATATAGGATCACGAGTTTCTTTGAATAAAGTCATCAAGTATCAGGCTTACATTCTTCAAGAGTTGTCAAACATCAAGGGCATAGGGTTTCATCACTTCCTTGGTTCGAATTTATTGGCAAGGTTATGTTCGAGGTTAGGGTTTGCCTTTCATCATGGATATGAGATTAGGTTTATCAGGGACGATGACATAGTTTCAAGTCAAGTGTGCTTGTTCAGTCACAATCAAGATCGGATGGAAGTTTGACCTAATCTTGGTCAAACCATCAAGAAATTTCTTCAGTTGCAAGTTATCTGTACCATTGGTTTATTTTTATAGTGGTGTGTGTCCAAATTCAAGTTGTCATGTGTGGAGGTTATCAGGTTATTAAATATTGGTCCTGAATAGTTTGGTGTAAAAGTCAGGATGATCATCAGTTTAAATTGTGCTCCTCTGTGGATTTATTTTTCCGGTGATTTTTTCAGATAGATTCAAAGTGATTCAGGATTCTCTTGATCGGAGATTCAAAGGTTATCTTATTCAGATGATTGGTCAGTGCTAGTTGTGCCTATTTAATCAGAGGTTGTTGGAAGAGTTTCAAGTGTGGTTTTTAGATTAAATTTAGTCAACGTGTGTGTTGGTGGAAGGTGTTGGTGGAGGATTATTCAGGTTCATCAAATTCAGATGCAATTTCAAATATCCATTTGTAGATGTCCAAAATTATTTTCTATCCAAGTTTTAATTCATTTATCCATTATCAAATTTATCCATTTTCCCTATCCATTTTCAAATCCAATGTTCAAATTCATTTCTATTCCATGTTATCTATTTTTAGCCATTATACCATTAACCATCTTAAACCATTTTATTTTTTATCCATATTTCCAAGTATCCCTTGTTTTAAATCCATTGTAAAATCCACATTTATTTTGTTAATCATCCTCTTTTATCCATCTTTAATTCAATATCCATCATAACCAAACATTTCCAACATTCATTGTTAATATTATTAACCATTTTATTTCATTCTTTAAACCATTTTAAATTCATTTAATCCCCTTTTCTCATGTCCATTTCCATTGCAAAATCCATTAAATCATTGTCCATATTATAAATCCATAATTCAAACATACATTCAATACCATTTTTCATTTCTTTATCTATTACACAAAAATCATTCAAATGTCCATTTACGTTTCACATTCAATAAGGCCCATCAAAATTTTACAAGAAAAAATGCAAAGAGGCCATACTTCATAAGCCCACACCAAAGCCAATTCCATCACAAAGTTTATTAAAAAAATCCACCTTTCACCAAGAATTACAGACAAAAAGAAAATGAAAAAACAACAACAATTATTGTACATAAACGGTACAACCTGCCACACACTACCACTGTTGCAACCTGCATTCCAAAACAAACCTTCATAATGCTGAATACAACAAAACCAACACGCCACAACACATCGCACTCGTGTACTACACCAAAAGAAAAATGGAGACACATGAATTGAAATTCACTGCTCCAAACGGACCATCTATACCATACATGACCCACCAATTTTCTTCATCCTTTTTTTCACGCAGCAGCGAAAAAGGCCAACAAGAACTGTCATGATATCTACCTCACTCACCCTCTTCAAATCACTGCCACTCAAACCCATTCTCAAATCATCACAGAACTTTGAGAGGAGAGGACCCTCGTTGTAACTCCCCCGTTTTTTCCCGCAACCACCCTTCATTATTTTGCAACAACCTCAAAACCTCACCCCAAATTAACAACCTTCATTAAAAGCTTCACAACTCTTCTTTCATCCATACAAATCACCCAAAACTCACAAATTTCAAATTCATTCCCAAAACAGAATAGAACAAGAAGGGGAAGAAGAAGTGGAGAATGAGTTGAAACAACCACTTAAAGTCCATCAACCAAACAAGAATAAGAAGAAGAAGAGAGGATTGAGCCAAACAAGGATCTCAAACGAACAAACCTGATGCAAAACTAAACGAAGCGACGAAGCCAGAGCGAGTGAGAGATGGTCGGAGATTGAGACAGACCGGGTCGCACGAAGGTTGAGGATCTTGCTTCGTCATGTTTTATTTTTTCTTCTTTTCTACTTGACATATCCTATTTCATTGTTTTAAAAGAAAAAATGTTGGTATGGTGAAGCTGATGATGTTTTCGCTTTGTTCTTTTTCCCGTTAGAAGCCACTAATGAAGCATTTAGGTTTAGCACTTGGGCTTCATTTTAAGTCGTGTTGTTGTTGTTGTTGTTGTTCTGGCAAATGGATAAATGGGTCGTGAGACCTATCATGATTCCATCGAGTTGTTATTTTTCCTAGAATAATTGTTGCTCCCCCCTATTTCTTTGTCTTTATCGATCTAGATTAATTTTTTGTTTTTTTGTTTTGTTTTTTGTTTTTAACATTAGATTTTAGTTTTGATTGTAACTTTGTGTAAAAACGTTTTTCTTAATCTTGATGCTAGTTAATTAATTTGATTTTTGGTTAATTTGATAATTGTTCCTAATGTTTAATTTTGATACTTGTTCTTAGTTAATGTTGATAATTAATATTTGATTAATTTCTTTAACTAATTTTGTTGATAGTTACTTTGCTTAAGTATTAATTAATTTCTTTGGTTAAGTGTTGATAAACATTAATTATAATTTTTGTTAATTAGATTTTTTTTGTTTATTTCTTGTTAAATATTTGGTTAAAATTTCTTATTAGTTTGTGAGTGGTTTTGTTTAGATTGTTCTTAATTTTTTGATTTAATTCTCACTTGGATTTAATTTTCATGACTTTTTTAGATTAATTTTTTTTAGCTACATCATTGGTTTTTTATAAGATTTCTTGATGATAATGTTCATGATTTTCTTGATACAATTGTGTTTATTTCTTTGGTATTACTCTTAATGTTAAGTTCCATTAGAATCTTGGTGATTAAATTTGGTTTTTTTTTCTCGATGATTCTTGAATCGTCTTGATGAGATTAGCGCTCTGATACTAGAGATATTTGTGCTTGTTTGATTTTGTTTATGTTTGAATTCTCATTGGTTGATATTTCTAAAATTCTCCTTGCGCACAAGTTGATTTGAATGTAGGAAATGATGTTGACGTATACACTTTTGTTCTGAAGGTATGAGTTATTAAGTGTCGTTCTTGTCTGCTTGCTGGAATTTACGACTGTGTTGTGCTGAAACATTGTTGTTGTTGCTGCTTCTGGATTTGGTTTGTACTTGTGTAGCGAAACTATGTTGTTGATATGAAGCATATTTAGGATTTAGCATTTTTTATTACCACTTGTTGTTAATTAAGGAGTCTTCACTCCTAGTTGTATGATTAACTAGTGTGTTAATTCATTTAATACTTCGGTTTTGTTTGTTACCATTTTGTCATACTTTGTGGTGAGCGAGGAGTCACTCAGTCTTGCCTTTTGGCTGAGATCAGGACATCATTCTTTTGGTTGAAGACGAGGAGTCACTCAGTTGTGTTTCTCAGCTGAGATCACGACATCAGTTTTGTGATTGATTAGTATGGTGTTTACTTGTACTTGTTCACATGATCCCTTAGGATTCCTAGTCCCACTTAATTTATGATTAAGGTGGGAGTAGGATAGACATTAGGCTCTCAATCCTTTGCATGATAACAATTAGAATACTCCCTCTTTGACCTCAACTATAGGTCCATCATTTGTATGATAACATTAGGTAGACTTCCCTTTTATCTCAATCTTAGGGCCATCGTGTATGACAACATTAGGATCCAGTTTCCCTTGGTGTTTTCTTTTTACCCCTTTGAGTCCTTTCTCATCTCATCTAAAAACAATTCTAATACACTTAATAAAGACGATGAACATTGTACGCCACGAGCCTTAAGCATATGAGAAATGATGAGTGAGGGGTTTCTCATTACTTGTCTAGAGTGTTTAGTGTACCTCCCGTCTGGGGACGATATGTGACACATTTGTTCCTATATCATAGTCTTTAGAGCAACGCTAATCTTAAATCAGTTAATTCACTTCTCTAAAACTCACAAATAAAATTCAAACCTTTTGATCCTTCAGGATTGTTCTTCCAAACTAATTTTCAGAAAAGAGTACATTATTTTTTCGTTCTACCGCAATCAGGTATCAACCCTTATTGCTGGAATGAGAGCTTAACGTCGCTCATAAAAAAAACACTTAACCAGTCTTTGGTTTAGTTTCCCGAACTACGTTTGCTCTGATTTCTCATACTAGATGAGAATACGTAAGCACAAGACGACGAAGTCTTGGCGAGCACCCTTTTCCTTTTTTATCCGTAGTTACCCGAACTACGTTTGCTCTGATTTCTTATACCATATAAGAATACGTAGACACGAGACGACAAAGTCTTTGCGAGCACCCTTTTCCCTTTTTATTCGTAGTTGTCCGAACTACGTTTGCTCTGATTTCTCATACCAGATGAGGATACGTAGACACAAGACGACAATGTCTTGGCGAGCAACTTTCCCCCCTTCACCCGTAGTTTTCCAAACTACGTTGTCTCTTACTTTCTCATTACACGAGGGAATACATAGGCATAAGGCGGCGATGTCCTATCGAGTTTCCTTTTTCTTTTCCCTTTCCCGTCTCCGTTTAGCAATAGTTTTTGGATAACACATCCTTTGATTAGACAACAAGCGTGGATCCCGTTGAGTATAATGAACGTGAGGGGTGCTAATACCTTCCCTTTGCGTAACTGACTCTTGAACCCAAGATTTGGTTGCGACGACCTTGTCTTTTCCTTTCTTTTAGGTTTTCTTCGATCGTTTCCTTTCCCTCCTTTGGGATAAATAATGTTTGGTGGCGACTCTTCTGTTTGTTTCCGCCGATTATTTTTTTCGTAGTTGTGACTCACACTAAATTAAACCATATCATATACTTTTTATATACAATATTAGAATATTATGTCAATATTCAAATATAGGAAGATGAATTTGAAAATTTTTCCTTAAGTCCCACATTATGTGTTAGTTGAAAAAACTCCTTAGTCTCAATTTGCTTAGGTGAGATATCTTAGCTAGCCCACTTCATCATATTAGGAAATTCCATATTTCATTCAAAAACACATCAAAAACTCCTTTTGTTGAGTTTTTCCTTCTCATAACTTTGTGTATTTCAAATTGCCAAAGCGCCAACTTCCCCCCTTTCTTTCTACTCGTTGAAATTTCCAAGTATTTTCTTGAATTCTCTTTAGAGAATTATTTTAATTTCTCCTCATTTGAGTTGAGAAATTACAAGTATTAATTTTTGAATTCTCTTTGGAGAATTATTTGAATTTCTCTTGTTTGAGAAATTATTTTGAGTGGTCAAATGACCATTATTGAATTCTCTTGGGCGAATTATTGGAATTTTGGTTTGAGAAATTATTACGACTATTCGTTATACCAGATATTGCAAGTTATGTTTATACCATATTCGAATGATCATTGTATCATCAGATAGTGTATTTTTAGACCGGTTATCTACCGTTCAAATAGTAATCATACAATATAGAACTGAGTTGTTTTATCCTAGAAGAGGCGAGGTAATTTGACTGCTTTGCATAATTTTGGATAGTGTCACTAAATGTCTTAAAGAGAGCGACCTAGTCTGCGATTCTACCCAATAATTTGTTCTGTGGCTGATTTTCAAAATCGTGAAACAACAATTTTAAGATGTTTTGAACTTACATGGCTACCGACAAAATTATTAGTACTTTTGCGGTTGTCATCTCGAACAAACCGTTCAAGTTTGAGGGAAGTCACCTCAAACGCTGGCAACAAAATTTGCAATTTTTATAGAAAATGTTTGTCAACATTCTGACCGATGACCTTCTTGTTACTCCTTATGGATCAAGCAAATTAACGGTAAGAAGTTTGTAGATTTAGATGCAATACTTAATAGTGCCGAAGTAGAATTTGCTGCACATATTAAAACGAACGATTTCCAACTAAAAAAAATTGCCATATGGAAAGATAATAATTATCTATGCAAAATAATATTTTTAATGGACTCGCAGATGATCTGTATAATTATTACAGAAATTGTGATGCTGCAAAAATGATTGGAAGACTCTGAAAAAGAAGTATGACACCAAAGAAGCTAAAGCAAAAAGGTTTGTCGTTAGCTTATATCTAAAGTATTAGATGGTATAAATGCAAGGTTCATGGAGCCTTAATGTTACGGACTTCAAAATATTTCTTATATGATCATCACAAAAGGTATGTGTTTAGATGAACAATTTCAAATTGCCCCTTAGTTTGAAAGTTTTTAAAATTTTTGCTTCACCATAAAACAAAAGAATTTTTTATTTAGAGTTTGATTATTCACCTTCGAGTTGAAAAAGAATCTTAGAGACAAGATTAAAAAGAAAAAGTCTTGGTTGTTTCAAACAACAAAAAGAAATTTGGTGTAGTTCTGAAGTCATTAGGTAAATGATTAAAGAATTAGAACTACAATGTTGTGAACCAAATTAAGAATGAGAACCCTTCAAGGGTCCTAATTACTCCAATTGATAGGCAACCACAACCACGACCACAAAGAAATGACACAGGTGTTTTCTCTTACTTCAATTGTAGAAAACCAGGTCATGTGATTAAGAAATGTAAGATCAAGTTTAAACCTTGTGTTACCCCTAATGCATATGTTAAGCTAATTGATGAGCAATTTATTGCTTTGATCACTAAAATCAACATGATCGATGAATTTGATGGTTGTTGGATGGATATTGGCTTTTCTCGTCATGTCTTTATGATCGTGCAATATTCAAAATATACACGAATAAGAAAGTGTTGTTGGAAGTTGTCCACACCACTAATGTTGTTGGTATTGGAGAAGTGGAACAAAGTCCACCTCTGAAAAGACTTTAATTTTGAAGGATGCCATGTATACTTTAGAGATTATAAATAATCTTATTTTTGGTTTTCTTATGAAAAAAGGCAGGATTTAGTTAGTCTATTATGGTAAATTTGTACACAACCACTAAGAATAATATTTTTGTGAAGTTGCAATATTTAAGACTTTTGAGAATGAAATTAATTTAGTAAGAAGATTAAAAGACTTCGTAGTGATAAGGGAACTGAATATGATCCCAGTTTATTTAATGAATTTTATAAACAATATGAAATTGTACATGAAACGACTGCACTTTACTCTTTTAAAATGAATGGTAAAGCATAAAGAAAGAATATAACTCTTATTGAACTTCTTGTTGCAATTATGTTGAATTATTGTGATGCTCCTCACTGGTGGGGGGAAATTTTGTTTACTGTTTGTCATGTCCTAAAACGAGTTCCCAAGATAAAAAGTAAGATCTCTCCGTATGAGTGTCTTATTTACGAACATGGTGCTGCCTGACTTATGTCAGAATTCTGGATCCTAAGCGAGTCAAACTCACTAGTAGAGCCTTATCATTTTGGGATGCAGATTTGTGGCAAAAAGCTATTAACTATGAGATAGGTTCTCTAGAATCTAACAAGACTGACACTTAATAGACTTGTCTCTTGGTTGCAAATTAATTAATTATAAATGAGTTTCAAAAAAGAAACTAAAACCCGATGAAATTATTGATAAGTACAAGGCCCGCCTTGTAGTCATAAGTTTTAGGCAAAGAGAAAATATAGATTTGTTCGATATTTTTTCACCTGTCACTTCAATTACATCCCTTAGGATATTGATTTTAATAACAACTATTTATAACTTAGTGGTGCATCAAATGGATGTTAAAATAATTTTTTTAAATGGTGACTTAGAAGAAGAAATCTATATGGACCAACCAGAAGAGTTTGTAATACATGGGCAAGAAAACAAGGTCTGTAGTTAGATAAATCTCTGTATGGTTTAAAACAAGCTCCAAAACAATGACATGAGAAGTTTGATAACTTAATGATGTCAAATGGGTACAAAGTGAATGAAAGTGACAAATATGTTTATTATAAATTTGAAAATCATATTTGCACTGTCATATGTCTCTATGTAGACGACTTACTCATATTTTGATCAAACCTTTTTGTAGTTAATGATTTGAAATCAATGATGTGAAACAACTTTAATATGAAGAACGTTGAAAAAGCGAGTGTGATTCTTGGAATCAAATTCATTACATCTGAAAAGGGAATTTCTTTGGATCAATCTCATTATGTTGAGAAAATCTTAAGAAAATATAATTACTTTGACTATAAATTTGCGTGCACACCGTACGATTCAATTCAAGTATAAAACTATTTAAGAACACTAGTAATAGTGTCACACAAGCTGAATATGTGAGCATAATTGTCAGTCTCAGGTATGTCACCGATTATACTAGACCCGACATTGCATATGTCATAGGATTGTTGTACAAGTTTACTGATAAACCGATGAGCATTGACAAGCTATTAAGCAAGTCATGCAGCACCTTAAAAAGACCATAATTCCCAGTTTCCATTATTAGAGATTTTCAGATGTACTTGAAAGATACAATGATGCATATTAAAATACCTTATCAGATGATTTCAAAGCAACTAGTGACTATATATTCAGTACATCTGAAAGAGTTGTATCTTAGAAATTAAAGAAACAAACTATCTTGTCTCAGTCCACGATGAAGTCTGAGACGATATTATTAACGATGTACTAGATACTAGATTATTCATGTCAATGTTTAAAATGGTAAAAAAAAAATCTTAATTATATAATTTAAAAAATAATCAATCAATATTTTTTCTCTATTTTTATATTTTTTATTTTTATATTTTACCCTCTGATTCTTAAGAGAAAGAGGTTCTTCGTTCCTTAGCAAGTGCTCGTTTACCACCCGAGACCAAATTTGATTATTAAGTAGAAGAAAAAAAATTAAAAAAATCTTTAAAAAAATTCAACCATCTAATTAATACTTTTAATTGAACAAAATAAAATAATAATTAAAAATTCCACAGTTAGATTTACAAAATTTATTGAATTATTAAACAGATTAACGTACTCTAACTCAAAGTTAACAAAAATAAAATAAAAAAAATAAGCAAGAGGGACATTGAAGAAAAGTGTGAAAACGAGGAGAGGCATAGTCGGCAGCATCCATTAACCCAAACAAAACACGAATCCCAAACAAGCTCAATACGCACCGTTTCGTTACGCACGAGGCTTCTTCTTCATTTTCTGGTAAATTTTCACATTTTTTCTACTTCTATCCATTTATTTACCCTAATTTCTTCTCAATGACCTTTTCCAATGCCATGCCATGCCATCATAGTTATATTTGACTTTTTTAATAATCGCTTTTTTCTTCAATTAATTAATTAATCTAGAATCCCTTTTTTCTACTACTTCTCTCCCTCCAACAAACAAGAACCCTTTTTCCTTCTTTCTCTCCATTCCCATTCATATCTCTTTTTCATTTCTCATTCATTCTCGTTTTCTCTCAGATTCTCTCTGCTTTTCCATTATTCTTCCATTATTCAAGGTTAATTTCTCTTTTCCTTTTTCTTTTTCAATTTTCAATTTCCAATTTCAGCTCTTCAATTCATTTTTTCCTTTTCATCCCTAATAACCTTAAATTAGAAAACCTCCTTTTTCTTTCATCTTTTTATCTCTTCATGTTTTTAATTTTTAATTTTTAATTTTGTTATTCAGTTAAATGTTTTTTTTTAAAAATTTTATTTTTCTTCATGTTTCATGTTGTTAATTCAGTTTTGTGCATCAGGGTTTCATCTACTTTTCTGTGTTTTAACAGTTTTAACTGTTTCTGTATCACAAAAAGCAGAATATGAAACTCAAGAAAGATAGATACTGGTGTAGCTTTGAGAAATCTATGTGTATGATCTTGGATAGTATATGTTATTAGCTTTAAAAAGTGCTTTTTTTTTTTTAATTTGATTTTTTTATTGTAAATTTTTACTTAAGATTGTTGGTTGAAGACAAGTTTTATGTGGAAGCTTTGAGAGAGATGAAAGGATACGATTGTGGTGGGACCCAGTATATGCTAGATTCCTTTTTCTACGCTTATGAAATTGTATTAATTCTTGAGGGTGATTGGTAGGTTTTGATCACTTGCTGGTGTACACTACTAGTACATAGCTGTCACTATGCTTTTACTTTCATTTAACTTGTGTTTTTTTTTTGTATTGCTTGTAAGTTATTCAGATTGGATTTGAGATTTATTGTAGCTTTAATACTTGTCATACTTTTGTTTTTTGTTTTGAATTGAAGTTGATTCCAAGAGGAATTGTTTTGTGTTGTCTTTTTTAGGAAGGAGCCAATGTCTGGAGTTACAAAGGAGGAAGAGTCGGGTAGTCCTAGTTGGGGTGCTTCGTTTTTTATGCAGACGACCGAAGATGTGGCTAAAGCCGTTGCTGCTGCAATGAATACTCCTAGGCCGTCTGTTATATATTCATCGAAAAATGAACAGGGTGGTAGTCAACTTCAAAGGCTGCAGCATCAAGTTACGAAAATGATAAAAGGCTTTTCTCGCCCTCCTGAAGTTAAATATGCGAATTATAATCCGGAAATTTTGACGAGTCAGAAGCGTCAATGGGCTGCTAACTTTCATTTGCAGTACAATGTAATGTTTCCTGATTCAATGTTCATTCCACCCTTTTGGTTTTATTAAACTATATAGGACTTTAGCTGGTTGTTATTGTAGGATCTTTTTGGATAATTCTTTTTGTTGTTTTCCTTGTTTTAAACTTCAACTTCAACTTTAAGCATAGTATCTGTAGACTGTATGTGTTTCTACTAGTCACATGCTACCGTTAGTTTTGTTTTAGTCTTTACACCATTTCTTTTTGACTCCACACGCAAACTCATAAACTAAGTGGCCCATAGATAGTTCCAACTCTTATACACTCTGCTTTTTTTTGTTTTCTTAGGATCATAAGTCTTGGAAAGAGCCAACTAAGTTGTTTGAAAGTATGGTGGTTGTTGGACTTCATCCTAATTCTGACGTTCAGGCGCTGCAAAGGCAATATTTGGTGAGGAGGTCTGAAGGCTCTAGTAAATTGAGAAGTGCACTTGGTTATCAAAATCAATCCCGTGTGGAGCCCAATGTTGAACCTCAGGTTTTGATCATTGGATACAGATATTGAATTATTATTAGTACTGTAGTGTTTATTCATATTGTATCTATCTTGTGCTTGTAGTGGTTATATGTTTATACCGTATTACTACTATGACCACTTCAACTTTCGTCAATCACTGCCTTATTATCATTATTATTGTGGTTGTTGTTGTTGCCTTCTAATGTATCAATATCATGAATTTTTTTGCAGGTCTTATTTGTTTATCCTCCAGAAAAGCAGCTACCTCTTAAAGAAAAAGATCTTCTTTCTTTTTGTTTCCCGGGTGGACTTGAGGTTAGGTCTAAGCTAGATAAACATTTATGTCTACTCATATTCCTATCTATCATTGACATTACTATCATCACCATTTTTACACTATATTCATAAGAGTAAGATCAACCCAGGTTGCATCTAGCATTGGGAAATTATTTCAGCACAAAAAAGTAGTGGCAGATTACCTCTAGATCACAAAAGCTTTCAAATTTTATAGTGTATGCATGTCTATCTTCTGTTGTTATTTTCTTTTGCTTTAAAGGAGTTTGGATTTATTGCTGTCATTATTTTGAAAGCAAAAAATGTAGTTTGGGCCCCGTTCTTGGTATAGCTAAAGAGGCAAAGGCTGTGAAGCATGGGGTGGGGATAGAGTAGAGGGTGTAGGGCTTTACTCTCATGAAGGCTTAAAAGACTAAGAGAACATCATCGTGATCATTGTGATCATAATTCATATTTTATAGTATTTAAAATTATTGCATTGATTTGTGTGTCATCTATAGGAATATATTTTTACCTGCTTGCTGTAAGATTTATTTATTTTAACATGAAAAAATTCTGTAAAGTTTTACTTAGGTTTTTATTTTTCTTGGATGTGATTTTAGGTTAATGCTGTTGAGAAAACCCCTTCCATGAGTGAGTTGAATGAAATTCATTTCGGGCAGGTATTTACGTAATTTTATGCTTCCGTAAAGCTTACGCATTATGCATATTATTTTCTAGGTCAGTGTTAGGTTGATATTTTAATTAGTTAACAAGTCATGCATCTTCAACTTCATTGTATATAAAGACATCGCATGATAGAGTTGTAAGCTTACTCTGTACCGGTTGCTGAGCCATTTATGTCCCTTTACTAAAGCTTGCCATGCTAAATGTTTTGTAAATTGTAACTGATTGTTGTGTTGCTGCAATTGGCTTGTCATCACTTGTTTTTGTCAGATATTATGTTAGATTTTTAAATCAAAATTTCATATATTTGTAAGTAGTAATGCTAATTTATTTGATGAAGTTAGAGGAATATCTTATGGTTTTAAACACGGATGGTAATACCAATTGTCGTGTTTGTATATTGTTTTTTTCAGGAACATCTTAAACAAAGGGATCTGTCATTTGTATTTAGGTTACAGGTAACTGAAGAGATTTAATCCTTACTTTTTCTTCCTTTGGCTGTTTTTTCAAGTGCTTTGATGACTGACTATATGACTAAAAAAAAAAAATTACATTTTAAGGATGGAGATTGGATCACAGGAAACTTTTTTCATAACATGTTATGGAACTATATTAGAGATAACGGGAAATATTCATGTGCGTTCTCAATATTTCTCTGCTCCAATGGATCTTCTAAATTATTTATAACTATTATTTTAAAAATTATATGAAAAAGGGCTATTGGTAAAAAATTCTGCTTATGATTTTTAATCAGATAATGGTTTAACTAACAATGTTCAGAGTGGCTCCTAAGTTACTCATTATTGCTCATCTCATCTGTTTAATTGATCCTTTTCTTCAAACATTTGATAGATTGGCTCTTAAAGCGTCCTTTATTTAGTTTTTATTTTTCATGTTGTACTCATTCCTGTACTGACAATATTACATATTTGTACTATTTTATGCCTAGGGTGCTGATAATTCAACACTTTATGGGTGTTGTGTCTTAGTTGAAGAGCTAGTGCATAAACCCTCTGGATTGCTTTCCATGATTTCGGATAAGCAGGCATCCAACTCTTCTTTGAGACGCCATATATTAACCACACAAAGATGTTACTGCATTCTCTCAAGGCTCCCATTTTTTGAGTTGCACTTTGGTGTATTGTATAGGTGGGTAGTTTATAATAATGCTGAGTTCCCTCCCATAATGAGGGGTGATTTGTTGAAAATATTTGCAATCTTATTATCATCTATTGTATTATGGTTTGGAATATTTGCAATATCAATCTCATTGTCATGTATGCTACAAAGCAGAAAAGTGTTCAGTGAACCCTTCTGATTTGGTGCCATTAAAATGACTGAGCAAGACTTGTAAAGCATTAGAAGAATCCATTAAAAATGACTTTGCTCTAAGTGGTTTTACTGAAAATATGATTTTTGATAGAACCCTATGGAGTTAATTGATCCATGTCGCCAACTCAAAATTGTGGCATAAGACTTGTTTGTTATTGCTGTTCTGGAAATTCGACTGATATTTGAATTATGCAAATACACACACACATTGTATTGTTATTTTTGATATTCAGAGTTGTTTTCTTTCTAGCATATCAGTGTTTGCTATGGCATTCACTTATCTTAGTGTGTTGATATCTCTGTAGCATCTTCATGCAAGAAAGGCTGGAGCGGTTGACAAAAAGTGTTGAGTATTTTAATGAATTTCCTGAAGGTAGTTATGAGGAAGAAAACTTGGAAGGAAATTCAGAGCGTCTTTTGGTGAATGATAGGCTTACAGAAGACAAACTTGATGCAAATCCAAGAATTTCTCAATCAAACCTAAGCAATTCCCAACCCAAAAACATCGAGGATGATAGTAATCACCAAGAGAAACAAATGGTTAATGAGGAGATGCATACACTTAAGGAGGGAGCAGACGATGTCAATATCGTGCCTATTCATCCTGAAACTGATGGAGAAATCATCAAAGAAGTGTCTCGCCTTACAATTTCTGAAGATAGTAATATGTATGGCAATGCTTTGGCAACAAACAAACAGCCAGAAGATAGGCGTTTACCAAATGCTATTTTGCCCCTCCTTCGGTGTAACCAGTATGAAAGCTCCGAATCTTCCTGCAGGTACATGACATTGTGATTGTCCAGTGCCTCTGGCCAATGACTTTCACATGAAATAATGGTGCATACTGTGCCATTATCTATCTTACAAGTTATTTTCTTTTGCAATCACATCTGAAATGACTAAAAATAAGAACCAGTTTTATACATTAATCTGTTCTGTATTTTGTTTAATGAGCTTTCTGTATAGGTTCAAATAACTGTCTGTTGCTTATTGCTTGACTTCATTTGACAGCACATATGTTAATGGATTTTGTTTTATTTAAGTGGGAGGCACAAAGTAGTCATTCTTTGTTACTTATGCTCTGTGGTGTATCTCATACATGCCTCATTGAATGACTTGATGTGGTTTAATATAGAGATAAATGGAATCTCTGATTTGTATCAGCTTTGCTGTAGTTCCTCTTTTCTTGGGATGGTGGGATGGTTGCGTTTCTAAATCTCTTATTCTTTTTCTTAATATTTTTCTCTCTAACGAACAATCTTTACTATCCAAACAAATTCTTTTGTGTTGCAATTATCCCTTTCTTCTAAGTGGTTCATCTAAAACATTTAGACCCTGTTTGGATAACCAGCTTATTTGCAGCTTATACTATAAGTGCTTATGTATAAGCTTACATAAGCTATTTCTGCAGAAAATGATAAAATAATGTTAAATTGTTTTTGTATATGCTATAAGCTGTTTTCATAATATATCTCGGAAAACTCATGAAAATAAGCTTTTAGCTTATGAAAAATGTAATAAGCTGTTTTCATAAATTCTCCCTAACAGTCTCAGAATTTATGTCAATAAATAAGCTAATCCAAACAGGCCCATATTCTGCTTTATGCATAATCTTCCAAATTTCACCTTGTAAACATAGAAATGTTGGGAGTTATTTATCATCCATTTCTTATAATGCATTTCAAACACATGGTCTGATTTATGCAGTTTTCAAGGTTCACCTTGTGAAGATAGAAATTTTAGGAGTGATGCTGATGATACTGAGACAGAAGAGGCTTCATTCTCGGGACAAGAAGATTTAAATGACTTTCAGGAGATTCTTGAATGGGCCAAGGTTTGTAATTGTAAATACACCTAGTGTTCTCTGGTGTTTTGTACTGATAATACATTACTGATGTTATTATTGCTGATATTATTTTACCAATTCACAGGCTAATAATTGTGGACCGTTACAAATTATAAGTGAGTATTATCGTTTTAGTTGTCCTACAAGGGGATCGACACTTATCTTTCATCCTTTGGAGCACCTTCATTCCTTGGAATATCACAGGCCAGATGAGAATGCTCTTTATCTGTCCGGTTCACTTATTGACTTGAAATCTTCTTGTACGGGTATGAAATTAGCTGAGGTATGCTGGAATAAATTTTTGATTAGACTACATTACTATTATTTTTACCTTTTGTCTTCTGGGTTGTCATGTTTGATGGTCATAGTAAACAAGTACTTCATTTTTGGTCTGTTATTTTCAGGCACAAAATTGTCTTCTGGTTGCAGAGGAGGCAACTGCATTATCTATATGGGCTGTAGCGTGCTTATGTGGTACCTTAAGACTTGAACATGTGAGTTCTGTTTCTGCCGATGATTTTATGGAATCCATTTTCCTTTACCCTATGTAAACATTATCATGCATGCCTCATGGTAACATCTTTTGAACTTACGGGTTTTACATAACGAAAAGAGAGAAATGAGTAATTGGAAAACCAATCATTTGTGATAAACTAAATAACTATATTATATATCAACATAAGATATTTCATATATTCTAACACACTTCCTTAAGCTAAGCTTAATAAGCTTTAAGCAAATACAAAGACACAATCAGTTTCAAAAACCACAACTTTTATGAACACCAAGCAAACCAAGGCACAATAAAATAGAGATTGAGGCAGATATAGGGAACCTTAACCAGAAGCACTCAATGTAACGGACAAGGGTGTGTGAATAAACAGAGGCAAAAAAGATGCCTATGAACAAAACTGAGAGCAAAAGGGGTCCAAACAGCCTAAAAGGGGTCCAAACAGCCTAAAAGCATTTAAACAGCCGGAAAGAAACTACCAAAAGTGGGACCTACGATGTGTAGGGCTGGGAATGGGTCAGGCCGCCTGAAAGGGACCTATGGCCTGACCTACTTAAGTCTCTGCTTAGCCTGGCTCCTTTAATAAAAAGGTCATGCTCAAACTCTTTAAAAACCTTTTTATTTAAACATGCCAGACTCAGGCTCTCTAGAAAACCTACTAGGCCTATATATAATAATAATAATAATAATAATAATAATAATAATAATAATAATAATAATAATAATAATAATAATAATAATAATAATAATAATAATAATAATAATAATATTGATAATAATAATAATAATAATAATAATAATAATAATAATAATAATAATAATAATAATATTAATATTATTAATAAGTTCTCAAGAAAATTGTAAAATGAAGTCTTATCACAAAAATAATTTTAAGATTTTTCTATTAGCCATTTTAGACGCAGGTCAATGTTTTTTTTTTGAAGTCTCAACATAAAATAGGCTTTTAAACAGACTTGTAGGTCTCGTCAGGCTTAAAGAAGGACAAGCTCTGGCTTAAAATAAAGTCTGTCAGGTAGACTTAGACCTGTCTCTTTTAAGTAAAGCTTGAGTTACATTATAACAATGCTGACTTTATTAAAAAATAAGGATGCTGACACACAACAGTAGCATAGAAACTCAAGTACACAAGTGTACAAACACGAGCTAGCAGAAGTAAAGAGGGCCTGTGTTACACATTTACAGGAAGATCCATAAAACCTAACAGTGCTGCAACAAAAATAAAGAGGGTTGAACTGTTTCTGAGCCACAGTCATCAAATGAAGGCAGATGCATGTAAAGGAGAGCTGGGTAAAAGCAGTATCACGAGCCAAAAAACTGTGATCAAAACAATCTACCTCAGACAGTGGCGGAATCACGAGGAACACAAACAAACGCCACAACCCAAACAAATATAATAGTGACAAACAGAAACATACGGTTAAAAGTCCAACATCGGAAAATATATGGCTTGAACATTTATTTTAAGTGGAGACAATTATCATCTTATAAGTCGGTTTTGTAAGGTTGAGTTAGGCCCAACCACAATTTTAAGTTGGTATCAAAGCCTTGGTTCAAAGATCCATTAGGCCACCTGCCATCGGGTTTCTGCTATTAGACTACCCACCATTTATATTCATGCACCAAACCCAATAGTGCTGTGCGTGAGTGGGTGGTGTATTAAGAGTCATACATCGGAAAATGTATGATCTGAACATATGTTTATAAGTGGGGGCATTCGTCACCTTTTAAGCCAGTTTTGTAAGGATGAGTTAGGTCCAACCCAAATTCTAAGATGATATCAGAGTCTGCTTTATGATCCGCTGGGTTGGGCCATCTGCCATCAGATTCAAATATCTATTATAACTATTGTTTCCGATTTAAAAGAGGTGACTTAGTTATTGATTTAGTAACGTTAATGGCTTAATTTTAATGTAGTTGGCCACTAGAGATGAAATGTAGCAATCTGAGCATAACAGTTTCATAATGATTGTCTACTTACAGCTAGATGATGTTGGTCTGCAGGTGTTAACATTCTTTGCAGGAGCTCTACTGGAGAAGCAGATTGTAGTTGTGTGTTCTAATTTGGTACGTGTTCCTCAAATTATGTTAGTAATGATCTTGTGTTGACGATGAACCTAGCTCTTCAATTTGTATATTGATGTATGTGTCAGAGCCACTTTTTATACACAATTATGGTTTAGTTCTTTAGATTCATTAATATTAATTTATTAAAATGCCACTGTTAGGGATGATAAATAGTACTTGAACTTGTAGTGTAGTAGTCATTGTGAAAATCATGCTACTCTTGAAACCAAATCTCATCCCATTTGAATCATTGATATTTTCATTGAAGTTTTTTATGGAAACATTTTTCTTCATGATCAGGGAATCCTATCCGCGTCAATTCTATCAGTTATTCCACTCATCCGACCCTACCAATGGCAAAGCCTGCTAATGCCGGTATGATTTCTCTCCCTTCACATTTAAAGTAAATATTAATTTTCATATTTTTAGCATCTCTTCTCCACTTGTATTTAATGAGAACATACTTTCCAGGTTTTACCAAATGACATGCTTGACTTTCTGGACGCTCCTGTCCCTTACATAGTGAGTATCCAGTTCATTCTTAAAGAACAATATCTGCTTCAAATCATGCAATTATTATTATTTATTACTCATTTGTAGTATGGATTTATGTATACTTAAATCCATGTTCGATTGCTGAATGCATGCTCTTTGTACACAGGTAATTGCTACATAGATAAATGATATCAAATATATTGCTTTGTAGCTTGTAAAACCCATTTAGTATTATATTTCATAAATTGGAGCATAAAATTAGGTCTGTTACTGTTGTTGTCAATTTGGTTCAACTGTTGTTATTTTGCTCTTTTTCTATTGATAGTATCATTTGTGACATCTGACTGGTTAAAAAATTAATTATGCAGGTTGGTGTTAGGCACAAGACAAATGAAGTTCAGTCAAAGTTAACCAATGTTATTCTGGTTGATGCCAACAGAAACCAGGTGTGTAATCTTTCTGCATTTTCCAATGCCAATAAAATCACGTGATTCCTCTCCCCCAATTATTATATAGTATTTATCTACTGAAAATAATATACACATCCTTCTCTTTCCTATTATCTTTAAAATTTAAAAATTTAAAATTCATGGATGCAAATGGATGGAAGCATAACTGCATATGCTGTTGTATTCATACAACTGGATTAATACAATTTGCTTGTGATATGCATGCGCGCTTCACATTCTGCCTTATTATAGTTCAAATCTCCATTTGTATACCTCTTTACTTTCTAAATTATATAGATAGACATGGTTTCTTATACTTTTGTTTTTAAATAGGTGAAGTCGCCGTCACTACCTCAACTGCCAAGACATAAAGAGCTAATGTCTTCTTTACGTCCTTATCATGCAACCCTTGTAGGAGAAAGTTACTTAGGTAGGAAAAGGCCGGTGTATGAATGCACGGAAATGCAGGTGTGTCCTCATGAATCATCTCTTCATTATACCATATTCACTTATTGCTGTCACTCTCCCGTATGGCATCTTGAATACCACAGATGTTCACTATTCTTGGATTTTATACATGACACGGTATATAACAGCCATTTTTGAAAGGCTTGTTATCTGTTTGACTAAAAAGTTCAATTTTATTTTAAAATTTCATCTAGTTGGTAATAAGTTTGTAGGATATTTTCTGTTTGAAATTGTTAACAATCTTCTCAACATATCGTTTTATATTCTCATATTTTTTGTTGTTTGTCCCACAGATAGAAGCTGCCAAGGGATTCTTATCCGTGTTAAGGTCTTATTTGGATTCTCTTTGCAATAACATCCGTTCTCATACAATAACCAATGTACAATCAAATGACGATAAGGTCTGTATTTTTGTCACCATGTTAAACATTATTGGCAGATATTATAATTTTACTAAGAGATAGAGGTTCATATAAATTTCAATAAGAAAAAATACATACAATTAAAATTAATAATTAAACAAGCTTTAGTTAATTTATGAATTGTGATGGTAAAGTATAAAGACATGATTTCTTAACATTTACATGTATTTTAAATAAAATATTTTAGAAAGTATTTTTAAGTATCATGGCTTGTCATTCAGGTATCCTTGCTTTTGAGGGAAAGTTTCATTGACTCATTTCCTTACCGTGATCAGCCTTTCATGAAGGTATGATTTGTGGACTTTAAATCAACCCTTATGTTAATTTTGCAAACAAATTGCGTTCATATATACTTTCTGGTTGTTTCTCATTTGTTGCTTTGTGTAAACAGCTTTTCGTCGATACGCAACTCTTCTCAGTCCACACAGATCTTGTGCTCTCTTTCTTCCAAAATGAATAGGGATGAAATGCAAATAGTTTTGGAAATATTACTTTCTTTGTAAAGCATTGCACACAATTTCAGTGCTGTATAATTTCTCTAAATTATGAGGTAAAATTTTGTCCCCATAGATGCAGTGCTAAATTTCGTTCTCTGTTGTCCCCTAGGCTTTTAGTACAACATGTACATAGGCAACTGAGAGTTCAATTTTCATTAGGGATTATAGGTGCTTTCATTTAACGTAAATGAATTTTTTGTATACACATGTAAAATCAGTGTTTATAGGATAGGACCAATGTTATTGAATTGTGGCTATGGTGTTGCAGAGTTTCATTAAACAACACAATGTCTTGGAAATTTATCTTTAGCTGTGTCCAATCATTAGAGAGAAAATTCATTGCAGAAGTTCTGTATGATATATGTTTCTGTCATTGTTGTTTAATGGACGAAAGAGATTTTCTTATCCCATTCTATGGGGTGGAAAAATATCTTATGAAAAATTCAAAATGTTCTTTAGATTTTAGAGATGTATCTCCGAATGCATGCATTTCACGTTAAAAAGTATTTTACACGTTAATTATTTCGGCGATACATCTCTTTTTAGTGTTTGCAAAGATGCATTTTTGTATCCTATTAAAATAGTGTAGGTTATGTTTGTTTTATAGTTTACGCAGATAAAAGTGATGATTTATAAATGTTTAGAATTCTATTATTTGATGAGATTTAAACCATACAATTGATATGCAAAACATAACATATAAATTTTGATGGTCTAAAAATGACATATAAATAAAGTTGAAATATACGATAAAGTAGAATGAAGTGAAAATAAAATACAATCTATAATGAATTTAAAATATAATTACTATATCTTATTGCATTATTGCGTATGTTAGACTCTTTGGGCTCCACTATCCCTGTTCTTTGATGTTGTTTCTGGTACATCAATGCCTTTCATGTATCTATCATAATGGCATCTAGGATTTGTCTATGCGATGATATCTAGGCAACACATCATGTGTATGATCTAACTGTGTCTGCTCTTCCTCTAATATTTTCTAACGAACTGGTTTAAGTGGATCTCCTAGAATAGCCTGCACCATATACAAATGTGACACCCTGAAAAACTACTTGATGTACTCGTCGACATAACTCCAGTTGCTTTTACTATGGTACTTCGTGCCTCCTCTGGTACCATATGACTAAGATAATCATTAAACATGACATCCATCTCACTACATGTCATATTAGGAGGAGCAAAGACAAAATGGTGTCTGAGAATAGCCTGAGTGTAGTCGAACTGCCGCATAACGCGCTTAGGCAAATAAGAAAATGTGAGACGTGAGCCGCAAGCCAACCATTCAGAGTATAACACTATGTCGTCAAATGGTCGCATTCCACGACGATTAACATAGATGTTGAAGTGCATATCCTCGACAACCAAACGATCAAGATATATTTTGAACGACTCTATCATCTGGTTTCCTCTGGGTGGGGTAAATGCAGAAGCACACGACGTATCTTTAGTGTAAGTGTTAGAGAAAGCCTGAAAACTGTTGGAACACACGAATCATTAACTCGTAAGGACATTTCAAAAATGTAATGAAAATGACACAAACATTAAAAAACCAACAAATATTACCATCAGTAGTGTGACGCTGCATGTGACCGACTTTGTCTTCCACGCACAGTTCTCTAATCTTCAAGTACAAGTAGACCAAACAAGTGGTCCCTAGTTATACTCATGGATTTGCTCGAAGTCCTCAAAGTACCGTAAGTAAACTACATCCATGCAAGTGGTACTCTTGTTCACAGAAATCAAAGTGCCAACCAAATATAACAGATATGCTCTCATAACATAGGAGATATGGAGCCTCACCTCATCGTCATCAACTCTACCTTGCTTTGCTCTAATGATCTCTTATGTGTATACCTTTCTCAAGAATTCAAACCTAGCATGAGCCCCTTGGGTTTTTTTCAAACTCCCTCATGGAAACCTCTGGATCAACTTCAAGATAGTCTACCATCATCTCGAGTGTCTCGTCTTTGCTAATTTTTCCATGATCTAGAAGTTTCCCCCTGACCGGAAGATGCATCAACCAAGCGGTAGATGAAATGACAAAGTCTTATTGTGCAATCTCTCCACGAATGCATTAAGCATCCCGTAGTTAACCGCAATATAACCGGTCATGCACAAGTCCTTCATCCCAGTTAGGCACAAAGCAGTCTGAAACCACTCCTCATTCAGCTGAGGCAAGCCAATAATCTTCTACCGATGGTTAATAATCTTCGACGGATCACAGTCTTGAAGAAAAATAAATCGATGTCAGAAACTTATAATGTAATAATAAACGTAAATTAAAAAACTCAATCCAACTAATTTTACCTCTCTATCTTAGATATATCTGGCAATATGGTCTGGGTATAGGGGCAAAAGTGACAAGTCTACAGGGTCTCCTTCAAATGTTTGAGGTGGCTTATCATCTTCAGCAGCCTCACCAGTTGGAGGTGGCATTGGCTCAGCAGCCTCATTAATCAGAGGTGACACTGGCTAAGAAGCATCATCAGTCGTAGGTGGCACAGGAGCCTTAGGTACCACCGGTGACTCGGGTACCTCTAGCGCTTGAATAAGTGAAACATGTCGGCTACGAGAGTGATACGTTAGTAGGTGAAACCTGTCTCCTACGGAAAGAATAAGATGGAAAGCACGAGTCTTAAAAGTAGAGATGCCTTAGCATGGCTATAGTGAACAAGAGCCTCTGAAACCCGACTCTTCTCCCTTCGCATCAATGCATGCTGTGCATTTCTCCCGTGTCTCAGTCTATCGTCTCTATAATCCATAATGCGTGTAAGTAAACCAGAATATTAGTACAAACAACACTATAAGCAAGAAAAAAAATAGTGATAATTTTCGAAGATCCATCTTCGGTTACTGGAAAACTAAATGTTGAAAAATTCCGGAGATGCATCTCCATAGTTTTCTGCAACTTCCAAGTCCTTCAATGGCGACAATGCAGATATACAAACTCAAAAATAATAGTTTGATCGTTATTTTCGACCAACGCACATGTTTTATAGTATGTATAAACTACCATTCATACAATTTCTACTCATTTCTTACCTAAATTATTATTTTATTCTCATTTACATAAAAATTCAAAAAGTTGATCAAAATATCAAAACTTACAAACTTATACTTTACTTCAGTATTGAATGATGTCTCTAATGTATTTGATGTTGACTGAATAACCTTTGAGCTTGATTGTTTGATTTTGGGCTTGATTGATGGAAATTATTTTGAGAGAGTTTGAGAAAGTTGAGTTTTTTAGAAATGAGGAAGGAGAAGGGTTCTGACGCGACTTAAGTTCCAATACTTTTCAGAAATGCATCTCTGAAATATATTAGAAGATATATCTTTGATATATTTTAACGTTAAGTCAGAATTCGATAAACTTAGAGTACATCTGAAAATATATATCTGAAAACTAAAAGCATTTTAGTATTTTCACGTGTTAGCTTAATAATATATACAATGCATTAGGAAATTTCCTAACGAAAAATCAGATGTATTCCCTGTTGCTAAGTTTGAATAGGCTAAACACAAATATACAATTCTCTTCTATCAAATTTATGAGATTAAGAAGTTATTAAATTAAAAATGTTATAAATAATATTAATTAAAAAATATAGAAAAATTATATTGAAAATTAAAAATTCACACATTTTGAAATGTTTTATTAGATAGCTCATTCAATTTAAAAGTGGAGGGTATGCATCAATAGTAACTGCACAGTATCAAAATAAAAAATTTATACATTTTAAAATGTTTTACATCATTCAATTTAAAAGAGGAGAATAAGCCTTTTTCGTTACTATATAGTACTCCTCTTCGTTAGAAAATTAGACACCCTTATACGTAGGTAGATCTTTTTTCTTTTCTTTTTACACCAGTGTAATGAAAATATTTTCAATTGGGTCTATAGAACACCTTAATAAGTCTTTTGAGCTCCAGCAAATGGATCGAATTCAAATTAGATTTTTCACGTTTCTTTTCCCATCCTTTATATATAACTGAACAAATACCTTCTGAAATTTGAAAACATTTTATAACACATAAATCTTTCTTTCTGCCCACCTATTTTGTTTGTTGAAGTAATATTTGTTATTATTATTTATTAAATTTAAATTTTATAATTCAAATCACTAATTTTATTTATTTATTATTAATATTATTATTATTATTATTATTAAATTTTTTTTGGCGTCATCCTTTTATTTCCCTACTAGAAAATTGATTACTCTATGTAATGAACAAATTAGTGATCAGATTTATAATATATAATAATAATTATTTTTTTTATCGATCCGATTGTAAAATCTAAATTCAGTTCAAATTATGAAATTAGAAAATTGTTAACTAAACAAAATATTAAGATTTTAAAACTACAAAATTTCTGAAAAAAAGTTCTAAAAGAACAAGATCCCTTATTTTTTATAGGAGAATCATATTGCTGCTCTATGTTTTAGTCTCTCTTTTGTAATGAAATGTATCATATGTATTTTTTATATTATATAATTGATTTCTTTTTTTTAAATTTAAAAGATAATTTTTATAAAAGCTTTTTTTTAAATAGTAATAAAGATTATTTCTCTTGTTTATTATAAATTTGAATATAAAAAATATATATGGTTCAAAAGTACTTTCAATTTAAATTTTATTTTAATTTTCTTCTTTCTTTCGTGTATGTAATATGAATTTTTAAATTAATTTATATGTTAGATTTAATTGGAAAATACAAAGTTTGTATATTTTTTCAATGTTTCTTAAATTTTTTTCGCGTGATGTCAACTTAAAACACAAATGGAGACATTTTTGCTATTTTCAAGTTGTGTAGATTTGAAATTAATTCTGTAATTGAAACATTAAATTGAACTGGTTTGAAACGAGTCGGCGCTTCACCATACCTAAACTTGATGTTGTCACATGCACAACATTATTTTGTCTTCGACGTCTTGTCTCCGGTTCACGTTGTTGGATTGCTTGAGTCACCGATATGGGATTTCTAGAGCTTGCAAGATCTTGCTTGCGTCCGGTTCACGTTGTTGGATTGCTTGAGTCACCGATATGGGATTTCTAGAGCTTGCAAGACCTTGCTTGCGTGAAGATTTTGTTGTTTTTGTTGAATTGGAAACTTGATGGATCTGGTGTTCTGTGTTATCAAATCTATTGCGTTGTCTTTATGAATTTGAGTTGTTCATCAATCTCGATTTGATTTCGTGGTTGGTCGTGGTGTACTTTGCTTTTGAATCACAGGAGTTGTTGGTACGTGAATTAGTTTGTGTTGACAGTCAATTCGTTAACTATTACTTAAATGAGTTAGGTCTTGCTCCTTCAATATTTTGTACACTCTTTTATTTTTATTTACTATATTAGTAGTTTATTTTAAAAAGTGGACTTAGATGGACGAATTCAGTTCATATAAATGGTCTTTCGATACCCAAATCAACTCGAATGAATATTAAATTTTATTTTTTGTAAAGCGTTGGTGTCGCAGAGTATTAAGTTTTTATATTCATATAACTACCCGGTCTAGATATTTTCTCACTCCTTTATTCTCATCTTAATCGTAACTCTAGCCAAACATCATGCGCCACCCTTTGTCAAAATCTTCCACCACCATATCATAATTTCATCTCCTTTATGTAAGCCATATCACATTCATCTTCTCCATCAATCACAATGTATCATTTCCACTTTGTTTCCTATTCTTAATTATATATAGAGGCGATGTGGACCAGGTTTTTTGTAAACACTCTATTACATGAGATATACTCCAACCTCCCCAGATCACAAGATCTGTTCCGCATTTCCAACAAGACAAGCCTTAGCTCAAACCTCCAGTACCACTACCAGCCTCAAGACTGAAAGCATTTCCTGGTTTCCAATTGTTATAGGCTAGCCTCGAAATACAAGACGCAAATTAGTTGCTGAATAATATGTATAATATAATTTGACAACAAAACTCGTACGCGATAGAAGACAGACTGCTTCATCTACAAGAAAGCTTATAAACGTATCTCTAAAGGGGAAGGCAGCGTATGAAGCCGTTTCCAGGAGAAACTAAACTATCATTCTCAAGCCGTCCATGTCGCGGATAGACGGAGCTCAAAAATCTTTGAATCATCAAATTCCCGAGGGAGAGTGATGTAGTCATGTTCCTCTTAAGGAACAAATAGAGAAACCGCCAATCAAGAATCCATAAAAGCATCTTTTTTGTGCCCGCATTCTGGACAGCTAAATACCGAAGTTGCTAGAGAACCTTCCAAAATTGAAGGAGATTAATGAGAAGAGAGATCCCAACGAGCACGTACAACTTGTTGATGAATGTTTGAACTACTTCCATGCCGATGAAGTTGCAAAGTGTAATTTATTTGCACTAAATCTGACAGGAACTACCAGACCCTGGTTCAAAGCCCTGTCGAATGAGAGCATTGAGTCGTGGGCTGATTTCTACGAGAGCTTCACTGCTTATTTCACAGACCGGAAAAGGAAACCAGTGACAATAGTTGCCCTCAACAGGATACCACAAGGGACGACATATATATATTATGATCGTACATCGACCATTTCATACAAGTATCTATGGGAGTAAGAGGAGTTGAAGAGGGATTCAAGTGCTGGATATTTGAGAACAACCTATTACAGGATAACTCCTACAAGCAGAAATTGGGGCGCAGTGAGGCCCATATTGTGAAAGAGCCGCTCAACATAGCATATTCCTTCAAAAACCTTAAGGATAAAATTAACGCCCATTTCGACAACCTAGCCACGACAGATGCAGGTTCCAACTGATCCTTCAAAAATGAATCTAACATGCGGAGAGGTGAATTCTGTTGCAGAACCCTTATACACTACGACAAGTACACCCACACGAGCACTTCCGATCTAAGATATACTAGGAGTATGCTAACACAGATTTCTAGAAGACTAGAATTAGAAACCCTTTCCCTGTCATAAAATCATCAAGAACTGTTGTTCTTCGGATCTGAAAATTAAAGTTTGGCACAAGGAAATTATCGGGACGAGTCGCGTACTAGGTCGCTTTCTTTAAGACGTTTCGCCGTACTGCCAAATTATGCAAAGCAGTCGAATTTACGACGACGCCTCCAGGATAAAACAACCCGTTCAAACAACTTACGATTATCAGTTGCACACTGATGAATCGCTCTAGAAATACACCTGTCTAAGTTTCTGGTGTAAATAACCAGTCAAGAAAAGAGAGTTTTTGAGATGAAGAGAAATGAGAAAGAGAAGAGGGAAAACAAAATTCGTGTGAATTTGTGAAATCCGATGTACCCACTTCTGAATTTCTACCCTGTATTTATAGGCAGCAAACTGCACCTGAGTGGGGAGAAATTCGTGGGGAGTGGAGAAAATGGTGGGAGACTGAGAAATTCGTGGGGAGTGGAGAAAATGGTGGGAGACTGAGAAATTCGTGGAGGACTGACTGACCAATTATTTTCTTAATTAATTAATATTTATTATTAATTAATTTTCCACCGAATTATATTAATTAATTAATGATAATTAAATTATATAAATTCGGGTCCAAAAAATAATTCATCTAAACACGACTAATATTTCCATTCCCTTCAATGTGGGACTAAAATGAATCTTTTCAAATTCACTTCTATATTAGTTCTCACTTGTGTTCATTTATTGCTCATTAATTGTCAACAAATGTTTCCAATTCCCACTATAATTAATTAAAGTTCCACCATTAATTAATTAAAGTTCCAACATTCCCCCACTTGAATTTAAAAGAGATTTTAGAAGTACGTCAGACGTTTCTCAGGTTGAGCATAAGCAAAGGTGTCTACGACTTGAACCTTAGCGTAGCGAGTAGGATTCTGATTCAACAAGAGTGACACCATTGTCTTGAACTCTATCTCGGACATCAGACCCGCACACAACCTTTCCGTAAGGTGTATTCTTGTAGCCCGTGCTTTAGTGGCCCTGCACGTGTATCCCGGTTTAGTGAATGCTCTAGGAATTCTGCCTCGAAATTCCATAGGAACCGGCCTAGTTCCACAGTCACATAGGTGAATCTATCAAGAGTACTCCTGTAGCCTAGGTACTCCCTCATACAGAGTATAGATCTCATTAAGAGTTTCTATTATCTCATCCTCTCATTACTTCAGGATTCATGCTTTACTGGCATGATCATTTTCATATTACTCATAACTTGTTATTACCCATTGAACCTAAGTCTTGGGATCTCCAGTCATTTAGGTCGGGTTACCATCATGAGTAACAAATTACTTTATAGGCATTAGTCCCATCTTTTTGGAAGTATTATGGACTTTCTCTCTAGCTAATCCTTTCGTCAAAGGATCTGCTAAGTTCTCATCAGTGCATACATGATCCACTCTCACAGCTCCTTTAGAGATACAGTCTCTAACAGTGCTATGTTTTCTTCTAATTTGACGTCTTTTACCATTATAATAACGGTTCTCAACTTTTGCAATAGCCGCGGTACTATCGCAGTGGATCAACACAGCTGGTATAGGTTTTTCCCATAAAGGAATCTCAGCTAGCAAGCATCTTAACCAACTTGCTTCTTCACTAGCTGTAGCTAATGCTATCATCTCAGACTCCATTGTGGACTGTGCCAGAATGGTCTGTTTCTTTGATTTCCAAGATACAGCTCCTCCGGCTATACTAAATATATAACCACTAGTAGCTTTGGAATCATCCGATAAGGTGTTCCAATCTGCATCACTATACCCTTCTAGTACAGCAGGAAATTTCTGATAGTGTAGGCCGAGGTCCATAGTCCTTTTAAGGTACCTCATTACTCGCTCAATAGCTTGCCAATGTTCATTACTCGGCCTACTTGTAAATCTGCACAACAGTCCTACGACATATGCAATGTCGGGTCTAGTACAATCAGTGGCATACCTAAGACTGCCAATGATGCTCGCATATTCTGCTTGTTTGACACTCTCTCCAGTGTTCTTAAATAGTTTCACACTTGGATCATACGGAGTGCATGCAGGTTTACAATCAAAGTATTTATATTTCTTTAAGATCTTCTCCACATAGTGAGATTGATCCAAAGAAATTCCTTGTTCGGATCTCGTGATCTTGATACCCAGGATCACGCTTGCTTCTCCGAGGTCTTTCATATCAAAGTTATTGCATAACAATGATTTCATATCATTAATGGCCTGAATGTTTGATCCAAATATAAGTAGATCGTCTACATATAGACATATGATAGTACAAATGCGATTCTCAGATTTGTAATAGACGCACTTGTCACTTTCATTCACTTTGTACCCATTAATTATCATTAAGTTATCAAATTTTTCATGCCATTGTTTAGGGGCTTGTTTTAGTCCATACAGAGACTTATCTAACTTACAGACCTTGCTTTCTTGTCCTTGGATTACAAATCCTTCTGGTTGTTCCATATAGATTTCTTCTTCTAAGTCACCGTTTAAAAAAGCTGTTTTAACATCCATTTGGTGTACTATTAAGTTATAAATGGCTGCTATTGAAATGAGTACCTTAATGGATGTAATTCTAGTGACTGGAGAAAAGGTGTCGAAGAAATCTATATTTTCTCTTTGTCTAAAACCCTTGGCTACAAGGCGTGCCTTGTATTTCTCAATCGTTCCATCAGGTTTTAGTTTCTTTTTCAAAACCCATTTACAACCAATTGGTTTGCAACCCGGAGGTAAGTTTACTAAGTGCCATGTCTTGTTAAATTCTAGAGAATCTATCTCATCATTAATGGCTTCTTGCCATAAGTCTGCATCCATAGATGACAGTGCTTCTTGAAGATTTATTGGATCTTCTTCTACATTATAGGCCGCATAATCGGGCCCATAGTCTTTAGCGACTCTTGCTCTTTTACTTCTTCGAAGCTCTGTTTCTACATTGTCGCTGCTTTCAGTGCTTTTTATCACAGGAATGTGACTCGATTGTGTGCCCCCACTATTTCTCGATTTGAAGGGAAATTTGTCTTCAAAGAATTCAATATCGTTTGATTCTATGATTACTCTGGCATTTAGGTCATAAAACCTGTATGCCTTACTGTTTGCTGCATACCCAATGAATACGCATTCATAGGCTCTACTAGCGAGTTTAACTCGTTTCGGATCCGGAATTCTGACATAAGTCAGGCAGCCCCAAGTTCTCAAATAAGACAAATTTGATTGTCTTTTCTTTAATATCTCATAAGGTGAGATCTTACTTTTCGACTTGGGAACTTTATTCAGGACATAGCAAACAGTTAATAAAATTTCCCCCCACCAGTGAGGTGCAGCACCAGAATTTAACATGATTGCAACTACAAGTTCAGTAAGAGTCCTATTCTTTCTTTCTGCTTTACCATTCATTTCAGGAGAGTATGGAGCAGTCGTTTCATGTATAATACCATGTTCAGCATAAAAATCATTAAACAAGCTAGAGTCATATTCGGTTCCCCTATCACTGCGAAGTCTCTTAATCTTCTTGTTAAATTGATTCTCAATTTCAGTTACATACACCTTAAACATGTCAAGCGCTTCACTTTTATTCTTCATTAGATATACATAAGTATAATCAGAGCAATCGTCAATAAAAGTGATAAAATAACGTTTATTATTTCTAGTTAAACTTCCATCTAATTCACATATATCAGAGTGTATAAGATCTAGGGGATCAGATTCTTTTATTATTGATTTATGTGAAGTCTTTGTTATTTTAGCTTGACTGTAAAATTCACATTTATTGGAATCATTAATATTTAGTTTAGGGATTAGGCCTATGTTGCTTGCATTAGAGATGATTCGTTTATTAACGTGACAAAGTCTACCATGCCAAATATTAAAATCACACAAAAAGTAAACAAAAGGAGAAGTTTTATTCAAATCAACATTCAACTTAAACTTGCCATCAGTGGCGTACCCTTTTTTCCACAAAAATACCATTCTTAGTGATGGTGTACAAATCTGCCCCTAAAGTTTGACTGAATCCAGCCTTATTCAGAAGAAAACCAGAAACAAGATTCTTCCTAATTTCAGGAACATGCATGACGTCCTTCAAGATCAAAGTCTTTCCTGAAGTGAACTTCAGTTCAACAACTCCAATTCCAGCAACATTAGTGGTGTGAGCATCTCCCAACAACACTTTCTTATCTTCAATATTCATGTATGTCTTGAACATAGCACGATCATAGCAGACATGACGAGTGGCGCCAGTGTCTATCCACCAACCGTCACTTCCACCAACCATGTTGATTTCAGTGATCATGGCAATTAGTTGCTCATCAGTCAGGTTAACCTGTGTATTTGAGCCAGCTACAGGTTTAGGCCTGCTCCTACATTTCTTTGCCATATGGCCCGGTTTCCCACAATTGTAGCAAGAGAAAACCGGAGCCATTTCTTTGAGGTGGTGGTTGTTGCCTAGCAAACGGAGCCGATGGGGCCCTAGAGGGATTCCCATTCTTAGTTCGGTTCATAGCACAGCGGTTCTGATTCTTTAAAGGTTTGCCCGTAGGCTTCAGAACCGCACCAAACTTCTTTTTGTTGTCGTAAACAACTAAGACTTCTTCTTTCTGATCTTGTTTCCGAGCCTCCTCTTCAATTCGGAGGCGAGTAATCAGACTCTCGATTGAAGATTCTTTTGTTTTGTGACGAATTATATTTTTGAAATCTTTCCAACCAGGGGGCAGTTTGTCAATAATTACAGCAATTTGAAATTGTTCATTAAGGGGCATACCTTCTGTAATAATCTCATGAGCAATCTTCTGAATTTCGTGGCTTTGACTTTCCACCGACTTCTCATCCACCATCTTGTAGTTCAAGTAGCGGCTGACAGCAGATTTCTTCGCACCTGCTTCTTCAGTATCATATTTCCTTTTCAGAGCCTCCCATACCTGTTTAGCAGTTCTGTAGCTACTGTAGTAGTCGTACAGATCATCAGCAAGGCTGTTCAGAATGTGATTTTTGCACAGATAATCATTCTCGTGCCATAAGGCGATTTCTTTTCGGAGCTGCAGATCATCTGCTGCAGCCTTTAGCTTTTGCAGCATCTGAGTCAGACATTTTGGAAGTCCCGTCTGAATCTGCAAGTGAGTTACCGTTAGGTAGTTCAGATGATGCAGAAGGGACAACCGGGATTTCCTCAGTCAGAACGTGGGCAACCTTTTTCAAAGTTAAGAAAAATTTCATCTTAGCTTGCCAACGTTTGAAATTGGAACCCTCAAACCTGAAAGGTTTGTCAGAGACCAAAGCGGCCGCAGTAGTACCGATAATTTCCTCAATTGCCATGGCAGTTATGAAAACGTCTTAAAATTGTTGTTCTTCGGATCTGAAAATTAAAGTTTGGCACAAGGAAATTATCGGGACGAGTCGCGTACTAGGTCGCTTTCTTTAAGACGTTTCGCCGTACTGCCAAATTATGCAAAGCAGTCGAATTTACGACGACGCCTCCAGGATAAAACAGCCCGTTCAAACAACTTACGATTATCAGTTGCACACTGATGAATCGCTCTAGAAATACACCTGTCTAAGTTTCTGGTGTAAATAACCAGTCAAGAAAAGAGAGTTTTTGAGATGAAGAGAAATGAGAAAGAGAAGAGGGAAAACAAAATTCGTGTGAATTTGTGAAATCCGATGTACCCACTTCTGAATTTCTACCCTGTATTTATAGGCAGCAAACTGCACCTGAGTGGGGAGAAATTCGTGGGGAGTGGAGAAAATGGTGGGAGACTGAGAAATTCGTGGGGAGTGGAGAAAATGGTGGGAGACTGAGAAATTCGTGGAGGACTGACTGACCAATTATTTTCTTAATTAATTAATATTTATTATTAATTAATTTTCCACCGAATTATATTAATTAATTAATGATAATTAAATTATATAAATTCGGGTCCAAAAAATAATTCATCTAAACACGACTAATATTTCCATTCCCTTCAATGTGGGACTAAAATGAATCTTTTCAAATTCACTTCTATATTAGTTCTCACTTGTGTTCATTTATTGCTCATTAATTGTCAACAAATGTTTCCAATTCCCACTATAATTAATTAAAGTTCCACCATTAATTAATTAAAGTTCCAACATTCCCCCACTTGAATTTAAAAGAGATTTTAGAAGTACGTCAGACGTTTCTCAGGTTGAGCATAAGCAAAGGTGTCTACGACTTGAACCTTAGCGTAGCGAGTAGGATTCTGATTCAACAAGAGTGACACCATTGTCTTGAACTCTATCTCGGACATCAGACCCGCACACAACCTTTCCGTAAGGTGTATTCTTGTAGCCCGTGCTTTAGTGGCCCTGCACGTGTATCCCGGTTTAGTGAATGCTCTAGGAATTCTGCCTCGAAATTCCATAGGAACCGGCCTAGTTCCACAGTCACATAGGTGAATCTATCAAGAGTACTCCTGTAGCCTAGGTACTCCCTCATACAGAGTATAGATCTCATTAAGAGTTTCTATTATCTCATCCTCTCATTACTTCAGGATTCATGCTTTACTGGCATGATCATTTTCATATTACTCATAACTTGTTATTACCCATTGAACCTAAGTCTTGGGATCTCCAGTCATTTAGGTCGGGTTACCATCATGAGTAACAAATTACTTTATAGGCATTAGTCCCATCTTTTTGGAAGTATTATGGACTTTCTCTCTAGCTAATCCTTTCGTCAAAGGATCTGCTAAGTTCTCATCAGTGCATACATGATCCACTCTCACAGCTCCTTTAGAGATACAGTCTCTAACAGTGCTATGTTTTCTTCTAATTTGACGTCTTTTACCATTATAATAACGGTTCTCAACTTTTGCAATAGCCGCGGTACTATCGCAGTGGATCAACACAGCTGGTATAGGTTTTTCCCATAAAGGAATCTCAGCTAGCAAGCATCTTAACCAACTTGCTTCTTCACTAGCTGTAGCTAATGCTATCATCTCAGACTCCATTGTGGACTGTGCCAGAATGGTCTGTTTCTTTGATTTCCAAGATACAGCTCCTCCGGCTATACTAAATATATAACCACTAGTAGCTTTGGAATCATCCGATAAGGTGTTCCAATCTGCATCACTATACCCTTCTAGTACAGCAGGAAATTTCTGATAGTGTAGGCCGAGGTCCATAGTCCTTTTAAGGTACCTCATTACTCGCTCAATAGCTTGCCAATGTTCATTACTCGGCCTACTTGTAAATCTGCACAACAGTCCTACGACATATGCAATGTCGGGTCTAGTACAATCAGTGGCATACCTAAGACTGCCAATGATGCTCGCATATTCTGCTTGTTTGACACTCTCTCCAGTGTTCTTAAATAGTTTCACACTTGGATCATACGGAGTGCATGCAGGTTTACAATCAAAGTATTTATATTTCTTTAAGATCTTCTCCACATAGTGAGATTGATCCAAAGAAATTCCTTGTTCGGATCTCGTGATCTTGATACCCAGGATCACGCTTGCTTCTCCGAGGTCTTTCATATCAAAGTTATTGCATAACAATGATTTCATATCATTAATGGCCTGAATGTTTGATCCAAATATAAGTAGATCGTCTACATATAGACATATGATAGTACAAATGCGATTCTCAGATTTGTAATAGACGCACTTGTCACTTTCATTCACTTTGTACCCATTAATTATCATTAAGTTATCAAATTTTTCATGCCATTGTTTAGGGGCTTGTTTTAGTCCATACAGAGACTTATCTAACTTACAGACCTTGCTTTCTTGTCCTTGGATTACAAATCCTTCTGGTTGTTCCATATAGATTTCTTCTTCTAAGTCACCGTTTAAAAAAGCTGTTTTAACATCCATTTGGTGTACTATTAAGTTATAAATGGCTGCTATTGAAATGAGTACCTTAATGGATGTAATTCTAGTGACTGGAGAAAAGGTGTCGAAGAAATCTATATTTTCTCTTTGTCTAAAACCCTTGGCTACAAGGCGTGCCTTGTATTTCTCAATCGTTCCATCAGGTTTTAGTTTCTTTTTCAAAACCCATTTACAACCAATTGGTTTGCAACCCGGAGGTAAGTTTACTAAGTGCCATGTCTTGTTAAATTCTAGAGAATCTATCTCATCATTAATGGCTTCTTGCCATAAGTCTGCATCCATAGATGACAGTGCTTCTTGAAGATTTATTGGATCTTCTTCTACATTATAGGCCGCATAATCGGGCCCATAGTCTTTAGCGACTCTTGCTCTTTTACTTCTTCGAAGCTCTGTTTCTACATTGTCGCTGCTTTCAGTGCTTTTTATCACAGGAATGTGACTCGATTGTGTGCCCCCACTATTTCTCGATTTGAAGGGAAATTTGTCTTCAAAGAATTCAATATCGTTTGATTCTATGATTACTCTGGCATTTAGGTCATAAAACCTGTATGCCTTACTGTTTGCTGCATACCCAATGAATACGCATTCATAGGCTCTACTAGCGAGTTTAACTCGTTTCGGATCCGGAATTCTGACATAAGTCAGGCAGCCCCAAGTTCTCAAATAAGACAAATTTGATTGTCTTTTCTTTAATATCTCATAAGGTGAGATCTTACTTTTCGACTTGGGAACTTTATTCAGGACATAGCAAACAGTTAATAAAATTTCCCCCCACCAGTGAGGTGCAGCACCAGAATTTAACATGATTGCAACTACAAGTTCAGTAAGAGTCCTATTCTTTCTTTCTGCTTTACCATTCATTTCAGGAGAGTATGGAGCAGTCGTTTCATGTATAATACCATGTTCAGCATAAAAATCATTAAACAAGCTAGAGTCATATTCGGTTCCCCTATCACTGCGAAGTCTCTTAATCTTCTTGTTAAATTGATTCTCAATTTCAGTTACATACACCTTAAACATGTCAAGCGCTTCACTTTTATTCTTCATTAGATATACATAAGTATAATCAGAGCAATCGTCAATAAAAGTGATAAAATAACGTTTATTATTTCTAGTTAAACTTCCATCTAATTCACATATATCAGAGTGTATAAGATCTAGGGGATCAGATTCTTTTATTATTGATTTATGTGAAGTCTTTGTTATTTTAGCTTGACTGTAAAATTCACATTTATTGGAATCATTAATATTTAGTTTAGGGATTAGGCCTATGTTGCTTGCATTAGAGATGATTCGTTTATTAACGTGACAAAGTCTACCATGCCAAATATTAAAATCACACAAAAAGTAAACAAAAGGAGAAGTTTTATTCAAATCAACATTCAACTTAAACTTGCCATCAGTGGCGTACCCTTTTTTCCACAAAAATACCATTCTTAGTGATGGTGTACAAATCTGCCCCTAAAGTTTGACTGAATCCAGCCTTATTCAGAAGAAAACCAGAAACAAGATTCTTCCTAATTTCAGGAACATGCATGACGTCCTTCAAGATCAAAGTCTTTCCTGAAGTGAACTTCAGTTCAACAACTCCAATTCCAGCAACATTAGTGGTGTGAGCATCTCCCAACAACACTTTCTTATCTTCAATATTCATGTATGTCTTGAACATAGCACGATCATAGCAGACATGACGAGTGGCGCCAGTGTCTATCCACCAACCGTCACTTCCACCAACCATGTTGATTTCAGTGATCATGGCAATTAGTTGCTCATCAGTCAGGTTAACCTGTGTATTTGAGCCAGCTACAGGTTTAGGCCTGCTCCTACATTTCTTTGCCATATGGCCCGGTTTCCCACAATTGTAGCAAGAGAAAACCGGAGCCATTTCTTTGAGGTGGTGGTTGTTGCCTAGCAAACGGAGCCGATGGGGCCCTAGAGGGATTCCCATTCTTAGTTCGGTTCATAGCACAGCGGTTCTGATTCTTTAAAGGTTTGCCCGTAGGCTTCAGAACCGCACCAAACTTCTTTTTGTTGTCGTAAACAACTAAGACTTCTTCTTTCTGATCTTGTTTCCGAGCCTCCTCTTCAATTCGGAGGCGAGTAATCAGACTCTCGATTGAAGATTCTTTTGTTTTGTGACGAATTATATTTTTGAAATCTTTCCAACCAGGGGGCAGTTTGTCAATAATTACAGCAATTTGAAATTGTTCATTAAGGGGCATACCTTCTGTAATAATCTCATGAGCAATCTTCTGAATTTCGTGGCTTTGACTTTCCACCGACTTCTCATCCACCATCTTGTAGTTCAAGTAGCGGCTGACAGCAGATTTCTTCGCACCTGCTTCTTCAGTATCATATTTCCTTTTCAGAGCCTCCCATACCTGTTTAGCAGTTCTGTAGCTACTGTAGTAGTCGTACAGATCATCAGCAAGGCTGTTCAGAATGTGATTTTTGCACAGATAATCATTCTCGTGCCATAAGGCGATTTCTTTTCGGAGCTGCAGATCATCTGCTGCAGCCTTTAGCTTTTGCAGCATCTGAGTCAGACATTTTGGAAGTCCCGTCTGAATCTGCAAGTGAGTTACCGTTAGGTAGTTCAGATGATGCAGAAGGGACAACCGGGATTTCCTCAGTCAGAACGTGGGCAACCTTTTTCAAAGTTAAGAAAAATTTCATCTTAGCTTGCCAACGTTTGAAATTGGAACCCTCAAACCTGAAAGGTTTGTCAGAGACCAAAGCGGCCGCAGTAGTACCGATAATTTCCTCAATTGCCATGGCAGTTATGAAAACGTCTTAAAATTGTTGTTCTTCGGATCTGAAAATTAAAGTTTGGCACAAGGAAATTATCGGGACGAGTCGCGTACTAGGTCGCTTTCTTTAAGACGTTTCGCCGTACTGCCAAATTATGCAAAGCAGTCGAATTTACGACGACGCCTCCAGGATAAAACAGCCCGTTCAAACAACTTACGATTATCAGTTGCACACTGATGAATCGCTCTAGAAATACACCTGTCTAAGTTTCTGGTGTAAATAACCAGTCAAGAAAAGAGAGTTTTTGAGATGAAGAGAAATGAGAAAGAGAAGAGGGAAAACAAAATTCGTGTGAATTTGTGAAATCCGATGTACCCACTTCTGAATTTCTACCCTGTATTTATAGGCAGCAAACTGCACCTGAGTGGGGAGAAATTCGTGGGGAGTGGAGAAAATGGTGGGAGACTGAGAAATTCGTGGGGAGTGGAGAAAATGGTGGGAGACTGAGAAATTCGTGGAGGACTGACTGACCAATTATTTTCTTAATTAATTAATATTTATTATTAATTAATTTTCCACCGAATTATATTAATTAATTAATGATAATTAAATTATATAAATTCGGGTCCAAAAAATAATTCATCTAAACACGACTAATATTTCCATTCCCTTCAATGTGGGACTAAAATGAATCTTTTCAAATTCACTTCTATATTAGTTCTCACTTGTGTTCATTTATTGCTCATTAATTGTCAACAAATGTTTCCAATTCCCACTATAATTAATTAAAGTTCCACCATTAATTAATTAAAGTTCCAACATTCCCCCACTTGAATTTAAAAGAGATTTTAGAAGTACGTCAGACGTTTCTCAGGTTGAGCATAAGCAAAGGTGTCTACGACTTGAACCTTAGCGTAGCGAGTAGGATTCTGATTCAACAAGAGTGACACCATTGTCTTGAACTCTATCTCGGACATCAGACCCGCACACAACCTTTCCGTAAGGTGTATTCTTGTAGCCCGTGCTTTAGTGGCCCTGCACGTGTATCCCGGTTTAGTGAATGCTCTAGGAATTCTGCCTCGAAATTCCATAGGAACCGGCCTAGTTCCACAGTCACATAGGTGAATCTATCAAGAGTACTCCTGTAGCCTAGGTACTCCCTCATACAGAGTATAGATCTCATTAAGAGTTTCTATTATCTCATCCTCTCATTACTTCAGGATTCATGCTTTACTGGCATGATCATTTTCATATTACTCATAACTTGTTATTACCCATTGAACCTAAGTCTTGGGATCTCCAGTCATTTAGGTCGGGTTACCATCATGAGTAACAAATTACTTTATAGGCATTAGTCCCATCTTTTTGGAAGTATTATGGACTTTCTCTCTAGCTAATCCTTTCGTCAAAGGATCTGCTAAGTTCTCATCAGTGCATACATGATCCACTCTCACAGCTCCTTTAGAGATACAGTCTCTAACAGTGCTATGTTTTCTTCTAATTTGACGTCTTTTACCATTATAATAACGGTTCTCAACTTTTGCAATAGCCGCGGTACTATCGCAGTGGATCAACACAGCTGGTATAGGTTTTTCCCATAAAGGAATCTCAGCTAGCAAGCATCTTAACCAACTTGCTTCTTCACTAGCTGTAGCTAATGCTATCATCTCAGACTCCATTGTGGACTGTGCCAGAATGGTCTGTTTCTTTGATTTCCAAGATACAGCTCCTCCGGCTATACTAAATATATAACCACTAGTAGCTTTGGAATCATCCGATAAGGTGTTCCAATCTGCATCACTATACCCTTCTAGTACAGCAGGAAATTTCTGATAGTGTAGGCCGAGGTCCATAGTCCTTTTAAGGTACCTCATTACTCGCTCAATAGCTTGCCAATGTTCATTACTCGGCCTACTTGTAAATCTGCACAACAGTCCTACGACATATGCAATGTCGGGTCTAGTACAATCAGTGGCATACCTAAGACTGCCAATGATGCTCGCATATTCTGCTTGTTTGACACTCTCTCCAGTGTTCTTAAATAGTTTCACACTTGGATCATACGGAGTGCATGCAGGTTTACAATCAAAGTATTTATATTTCTTTAAGATCTTCTCCACATAGTGAGATTGATCCAAAGAAATTCCTTGTTCGGATCTCGTGATCTTGATACCCAGGATCACGCTTGCTTCTCCGAGGTCTTTCATATCAAAGTTATTGCATAACAATGATTTCATATCATTAATGGCCTGAATGTTTGATCCAAATATAAGTAGATCGTCTACATATAGACATATGATAGTACAAATGCGATTCTCAGATTTGTAATAGACGCACTTGTCACTTTCATTCACTTTGTACCCATTAATTATCATTAAGTTATCAAATTTTTCATGCCATTGTTTAGGGGCTTGTTTTAGTCCATACAGAGACTTATCTAACTTACAGACCTTGCTTTCTTGTCCTTGGATTACAAATCCTTCTGGTTGTTCCATATAGATTTCTTCTTCTAAGTCACCGTTTAAAAAAGCTGTTTTAACATCCATTTGGTGTACTATTAAGTTATAAATGGCTGCTATTGAAATGAGTACCTTAATGGATGTAATTCTAGTGACTGGAGAAAAGGTGTCGAAGAAATCTATATTTTCTCTTTGTCTAAAACCCTTGGCTACAAGGCGTGCCTTGTATTTCTCAATCGTTCCATCAGGTTTTAGTTTCTTTTTCAAAACCCATTTACAACCAATTGGTTTGCAACCCGGAGGTAAGTTTACTAAGTGCCATGTCTTGTTAAATTCTAGAGAATCTATCTCATCATTAATGGCTTCTTGCCATAAGTCTGCATCCATAGATGACAGTGCTTCTTGAAGATTTATTGGATCTTCTTCTACATTATAGGCCGCATAATCGGGCCCATAGTCTTTAGCGACTCTTGCTCTTTTACTTCTTCGAAGCTCTGTTTCTACATTGTCGCTGCTTTCAGTGCTTTTTATCACAGGAATGTGACTCGATTGTGTGCCCCCACTATTTCTCGATTTGAAGGGAAATTTGTCTTCAAAGAATTCAATATCGTTTGATTCTATGATTACTCTGGCATTTAGGTCATAAAACCTGTATGCCTTACTGTTTGCTGCATACCCAATGAATACGCATTCATAGGCTCTACTAGCGAGTTTAACTCGTTTCGGATCCGGAATTCTGACATAAGTCAGGCAGCCCCAAGTTCTCAAATAAGACAAATTTGATTGTCTTTTCTTTAATATCTCATAAGGTGAGATCTTACTTTTCGACTTGGGAACTTTATTCAGGACATAGCAAACAGTTAATAAAATTTCCCCCCACCAGTGAGGTGCAGCACCAGAATTTAACATGATTGCAACTACAAGTTCAGTAAGAGTCCTATTCTTTCTTTCTGCTTTACCATTCATTTCAGGAGAGTATGGAGCAGTCGTTTCATGTATAATACCATGTTCAGCATAAAAATCATTAAACAAGCTAGAGTCATATTCGGTTCCCCTATCACTGCGAAGTCTCTTAATCTTCTTGTTAAATTGATTCTCAATTTCAGTTACATACACCTTAAACATGTCAAGCGCTTCACTTTTATTCTTCATTAGATATACATAAGTATAATCAGAGCAATCGTCAATAAAAGTGATAAAATAACGTTTATTATTTCTAGTTAAACTTCCATCTAATTCACATATATCAGAGTGTATAAGATCTAGGGGATCAGATTCTTTTATTATTGATTTATGTGAAGTCTTTGTTATTTTAGCTTGACTGTAAAATTCACATTTATTGGAATCATTAATATTTAGTTTAGGGATTAGGCCTATGTTGCTTGCATTAGAGATGATTCGTTTATTAACGTGACAAAGTCTACCATGCCAAATATTAAAATCACACAAAAAGTAAACAAAAGGAGAAGTTTTATTCAAATCAACATTCAACTTAAACTTGCCATCAGTGGCGTACCCTTTTTTCCACAAAAATACCATTCTTAGTGATGGTGTACAAATCTGCCCCTAAAGTTTGACTGAATCCAGCCTTATTCAGAAGAAAACCAGAAACAAGATTCTTCCTAATTTCAGGAACATGCATGACGTCCTTCAAGATCAAAGTCTTTCCTGAAGTGAACTTCAGTTCAACAACTCCAATTCCAGCAACATTAGTGGTGTGAGCATCTCCCAACAACACTTTCTTATCTTCAATATTCATGTATGTCTTGAACATAGCACGATCATAGCAGACATGACGAGTGGCGCCAGTGTCTATCCACCAACCGTCACTTCCACCAACCATGTTGATTTCAGTGATCATGGCAATTAGTTGCTCATCAGTCAGGTTAACCTGTGTATTTGAGCCAGCTACAGGTTTAGGCCTGCTCCTACATTTCTTTGCCATATGGCCCGGTTTCCCACAATTGTAGCAAGAGAAAACCGGAGCCATTTCTTTGAGGTGGTGGTTGTTGCCTAGCAAACGGAGCCGATGGGGCCCTAGAGGGATTCCCATTCTTAGTTCGGTTCATAGCACAGCGGTTCTGATTCTTTAAAGGTTTGCCCGTAGGCTTCAGAACCGCACCAAACTTCTTTTTGTTGTCGTAAACAACTAAGACTTCTTCTTTCTGATCTTGTTTCCGAGCCTCCTCTTCAATTCGGAGGCGAGTAATCAGACTCTCGATTGAAGATTCTTTTGTTTTGTGACGAATTATATTTTTGAAATCTTTCCAACCAGGGGGCAGTTTGTCAATAATTACAGCAATTTGAAATTGTTCATTAAGGGGCATACCTTCTGTAATAATCTCATGAGCAATCTTCTGAATTTCGTGGCTTTGACTTTCCACCGACTTCTCATCCACCATCTTGTAGTTCAAGTAGCGGCTGACAGCAGATTTCTTCGCACCTGCTTCTTCAGTATCATATTTCCTTTTCAGAGCCTCCCATACCTGTTTAGCAGTTCTGTAGCTACTGTAGTAGTCGTACAGATCATCAGCAAGGCTGTTCAGAATGTGATTTTTGCACAGATAATCATTCTCGTGCCATAAGGCGATTTCTTTTCGGAGCTGCAGATCATCTGCTGCAGCCTTTAGCTTTTGCAGCATCTGAGTCAGACATTTTGGAAGTCCCGTCTGAATCTGCAAGTGAGTTACCGTTAGGTAGTTCAGATGATGCAGAAGGGACAACCGGGATTTCCTCAGTCAGAACGTGGGCAACCTTTTTCAAAGTTAAGAAAAATTTCATCTTAGCTTGCCAACGTTTGAAATTGGAACCCTCAAACCTGAAAGGTTTGTCAGAGACCAAAGCGGCCGCAGTAGTACCGATAATTTCCTCAATTGCCATGGCAGTTATGAAAACGTCTTAAAATTGTTGTTCTTCGGATCTGAAAATTAAAGTTTGGCACAAGGAAATTATCGGGACGAGTCGCGTACTAGGTCGCTTTCTTTAAGACGTTTCGCCGTACTGCCAAATTATGCAAAGCAGTCGAATTTACGACGACGCCTCCAGGATAAAACAGCCCGTTCAAACAACTTACGATTATCAGTTGCACACTGATGAATCGCTCTAGAAATACACCTGTCTAAGTTTCTGGTGTAAATAACCAGTCAAGAAAAGAGAGTTTTTGAGATGAAGAGAAATGAGAAAGAGAAGAGGGAAAACAAAATTCGTGTGAATTTGTGAAATCCGATGTACCCACTTCTGAATTTCTACCCTGTATTTATAGGCAGCAAACTGCACCTGAGTGGGGAGAAATTCGTGGGGAGTGGAGAAAATGGTGGGAGACTGAGAAATTCGTGGGGAGTGGAGAAAATGGTGGGAGACTGAGAAATTCGTGGAGGACTGACTGACCAATTATTTTCTTAATTAATTAATATTTATTATTAATTAATTTTCCACCGAATTATATTAATTAATTAATGATAATTAAATTATATAAATTCGGGTCCAAAAAATAATTCATCTAAACACGACTAATATTTCCATTCCCTTCAATGTGGGACTAAAATGAATCTTTTCAAATTCACTTCTATATTAGTTCTCACTTGTGTTCATTTATTGCTCATTAATTGTCAACAAATGTTTCCAATTCCCACTATAATTAATTAAAGTTCCACCATTAATTAATTAAAGTTCCAACATTCCCCCACTTGAATTTAAAAGAGATTTTAGAAGTACGTCAGACGTTTCTCAGGTTGAGCATAAGCAAAGGTGTCTACGACTTGAACCTTAGCGTAGCGAGTAGGATTCTGATTCAACAAGAGTGACACCATTGTCTTGAACTCTATCTCGGACATCAGACCCGCACACAACCTTTCCGTAAGGTGTATTCTTGTAGCCCGTGCTTTAGTGGCCCTGCACGTGTATCCCGGTTTAGTGAATGCTCTAGGAATTCTGCCTCGAAATTCCATAGGAACCGGCCTAGTTCCACAGTCACATAGGTGAATCTATCAAGAGTACTCCTGTAGCCTAGGTACTCCCTCATACAGAGTATAGATCTCATTAAGAGTTTCTATTATCTCATCCTCTCATTACTTCAGGATTCATGCTTTACTGGCATGATCATTTTCATATTACTCATAACTTGTTATTACCCATTGAACCTAAGTCTTGGGATCTCCAGTCATTTAGGTCGGGTTACCATCATGAGTAACAAATTACTTTATAGGCATTAGTCCCATCTTTTTGGAAGTATTATGGACTTTCTCTCTAGCTAATCCTTTCGTCAAAGGATCTGCTAAGTTCTCATCAGTGCATACATGATCCACTCTCACAGCTCCTTTAGAGATACAGTCTCTAACAGTGCTATGTTTTCTTCTAATTTGACGTCTTTTACCATTATAATAACGGTTCTCAACTTTTGCAATAGCCGCGGTACTATCGCAGTGGATCAACACAGCTGGTATAGGTTTTTCCCATAAAGGAATCTCAGCTAGCAAGCATCTTAACCAACTTGCTTCTTCACTAGCTGTAGCTAATGCTATCATCTCAGACTCCATTGTGGACTGTGCCAGAATGGTCTGTTTCTTTGATTTCCAAGATACAGCTCCTCCGGCTATACTAAATATATAACCACTAGTAGCTTTGGAATCATCCGATAAGGTGTTCCAATCTGCATCACTATACCCTTCTAGTACAGCAGGAAATTTCTGATAGTGTAGGCCGAGGTCCATAGTCCTTTTAAGGTACCTCATTACTCGCTCAATAGCTTGCCAATGTTCATTACTCGGCCTACTTGTAAATCTGCACAACAGTCCTACGACATATGCAATGTCGGGTCTAGTACAATCAGTGGCATACCTAAGACTACCAATGTTTAGATCAAAACTATCAGTGGCATACCTAAGAATGATCTTAGCACAAAACTATTCCTCTGAGTAATGTTTAGATCAAAGGGCACAACTTGAAAGGTAACTTGGTGAAGACACCCTTAATGAGAGGAAACTCAAACCCTAAGTCTTTGATTGGGACAAATAGCATGACCTCCACCTGAAACCCACGCATCTGCAAAAACTGATTAATCACAATAAAAAAACACACAAGACCCGCCCCGAAGATAGAAGGAAAAGACCAAAGGGGTGAGATTTTAGGGTCAAAAATTAGGGTGCGACACCTACATAGTGTATAATCTGCCTCCGTCCCTGACTGTATATTTCATTAACACTATTCTTAATAATTTATTTCTTTTCTCATTTATGTTTATAAAGAAAGTAGCACAACTCCGTCCCTGACTGTATATAATTGATTTCTTTTTTTAAATTTAAAAGATAATTTTTATAAAAGCTTTGTTTTTAATAGTAGTAAAGATTATTTCCCTTGTTTATTATAAATTTGAATATAAAAAATATATATGGTTCAAAAGTACTTACAATTTAAATTTTATTTAAATTTTTTTCTTTCTTTCGTGTATGTAATATGAATTTTTAAATTAATTTATATATGTTAGATTTAATTGGAAAATATAAGGTTGGTATATTTTTTCAATGTTTTTTAATTTTTTTTCGTTTGATCTCAACTTAAAACACAAATTGAGACATTTTTACTATTTTCAAGTTGTGCATAGTTGAAATTAAATTTTGTAATTGAAACAAAATGTTATCCACATGAACCAATTTCTCAAAGGTTATTTCAATCTATAAAAATAGGTACTATATTTTAAGATACACGTAGTTATGACTATATATTAAATCGTGAAATAGTCTAATATGTTGTAATTAATTTTGAAAAACTAAATTGAGCTGGTTTGAAACGAGTCTGTGATTCACCAGACCTAAACTTGATGTTGTCACATGCACAACATTATTTTGTCTTCGACGTCATTGTTGTCTCCGGCTCATCATCCCGACACTCTGTTTGGTCATAGCTCCGATTGAGAGGCCGTTAGCTCGTTCACGTTGTTGGATTCTGGTTGCTTGAGTCACCGAGATGGGATTTCTAAAGCTTGTAAAACCATTTCGTGGTTGGTCGTGGTGTACTTTTCTTTTGAATCACAGAAAATTGTTGGTAGGTGAATTAGTTTGGGTTGACGGTCAATTCGTTAACTTAAATTAAATGAGTTAGGTCTTGCTCTCTCAATATTTTGTACACTCTTTTATTTTTATTTACTATATTAGTAGTTTATTTTAAAAAGTGGACTTAGATGGACAAATTCAGTTCATATAAATGGTCTTGCCGGATACCAAATTAACTCGAATGAATATTAAATTTTATTTTTGTAAAGCGTTGGTTGGTGTTGTAGAGTATTAAGTTTTTATATTCATATAACTACCCAGTCTAGATATTTTCTCACTCCTTTGTTCTCATCTTAATCATAACTCTAGCCCAGCATCATGCGTCACCCTTTGTCAAAACCGTCCACCACCATATCATAATTTCATCTCCTTTATGTAAGTCATATCACATTCATCTTCTCCATCAATTACAATGTATCATTTCCACTTTGTTTCCTATTCTTAATTATATATAGAGGCGATGTGGATCAGACTTTTTGTAAACACTCTATTACATGAGATATACTCCAACCTCCCCAGATCACAAGATCTGTTCCGCATTTCCAACAAGCCAAACCTTAGCTCAAACCTCCAGTAACACTACCAGCCTCAAGACTGAAACCATTTCCTGGTTTCCAATTGTTATAGGCTAGCCTCGAAATACAAGACGCAAATTAGTTGCTGAATATGTATAACATAGTTTGACAACAAAACTCGTACGCGATAGAAGAAAGACTACTTCGTCTACAAGAAAGCTTATAAAACGTATCTCTAAAGGGGAAGGCAGTGTATAAAGCCGTTTCCAGGAGAAACTAAACTATCATGCTCAAGCCGTCCATGTCGCGGAGAGACGGAGCTCCAAAATCTTTGAATCACCAGAAGAGCAAGCGAGAAAAAAACTCCTCATCAAATTCCCAAGGGAGAGTGATGTAGTCCTGTTGCTTCTAAGGAACAAATAGAGAAACCACCAATCAAGAATCCATAAAAGCATCTTTTTGTGCCCGCATCCTGGACAGCGAAATACCGAAGTTGCTAGATTACCTTCCAAAATTGAAGGAGATTAATGAGAAGAGAGATTCCGACGATGTACAACTTGTTGATGAATGTTTGAACTACTTCCATGCCAATGAAGTTGCAAAGTGTAATTTATTTGCACTAAATCTGACAGGAACTACCATACTCTGGTTCAAAGCCCTATCGAATGAGAGCATTGAGTCGTGGGCTGATTTCTACGAGAGCTTCACCGCTTATTTCACAGACTGGAAAATGCAACCAGTGACAATATTTGCCCTCAACGGGATACCACAAGGGAAGACAGATATATTACGATCGTACATCAACCGTTCATACAACAAGTATCTATGGGAGTAAGAGGAGTTGAAGAGGGATTCAAGTGCTGGATATTTGAGAACAACCTATAGGATAACTCCAATAAGCAGAAATTAGGGGCGCAGTGAGGCCCGTATTGTGAAAGAGCCGCTCAACATAGCACATTCCTTCATAAACCTTAAGGATAAAATTAACGCCCATTTCAACAACCTAGCCACGACAGACGCAAGTTGCAACTGATCCTTCAAAAATGAATCTAACATGCGGAGAGGTGAATTCTATTGCAGAACCCTTGTACACTACGTCAAGTACACCCACATGAACACTTCCGAACTAAGATATACTAGGAGTATGCTAACAGGGATTTCGAGAAGACTAGAATTAGAAACCCTTTCCCTGTCATAAAATCTTCAAGAACTGGTAAGAAGAAATAATGCGGCTTTCATAAGAGCCACATAAACACCACCAATAAGTACATCCAAATGAAGGATGCCTTTTGCAGTGAGTCGGATTCCCCACCTTAATTGGTGAATTACTTCATTCCACATTGAATATGAAAATAATGATTACAGAAGTTAAACGCATTATAAAATATCAAACTAACAGCAGGATACAAAAATATTGAGAACTTACCAAAGAGGACGTTCCTATCCCCCTTAGTATGAGCGTCCATCAACAAGAGGGTTTCAATAAGCCATTTTAATAGTCTCTTTGAAGCTTCACCTAGGGGAGTGACACCCCCGACATGACCCAACTCTTTGATAAAAGAAACTTGATTATTTTTTAAATAAAGCTCCTCGTCGGACAGATCACCCTCCTTATAGACATAAGACCTATTCCTCATCAGAAAATGATCTTTGTTCTAGTACTTATGAAACATGACAACACATATGTGTTCCATTCCGGTGCCTATAGTACACATTGTTGCATGGGTCTCTTTGTGGAGAGGAACAACCAGGAAGAATCCGTTTTCAAAATGCTTCAGGCTCTTTGAAAACATTTTGCAACAATAAGTAACCTGCACTAGACTCAATAAGAGGGTTTCAATAAGCCGTTTTAATAGTCTCTTTGAAGCTTCATCTAGGGGAGTGACACCCCCGACATGACCCAACTCTTTGACAAAAGAAACTTGATTATTTTTTAGATAAAGCTCCTCGTCGGATAGATCACCCTCTTTATTGACATAAGACCCATTCCTCATCAGAAAATGATCTTTGTTTTAGTACTTATTGTAAGTGCTTTTGATTGGCTGCATTTTATGGCAAAACATTAATGTATGAGTAAATGTCATAACTGATGTTAGGACATACATGAAGAGTGTTATGCAAGGAAAGCTATGAGTAAGTAAAGATGAATGTCATACTGAATGTCATGACACTGATCGTATGACATCAGTCACGCAGAGTTTGTTTTCTGTTAGTCAGAATGAGGAAGCTCAGGCTAGAATTTAGGAAACTTTATAGAAGCTCAAGCTGCAACTCAGGAAACATTTTAGAAGCCCTGGAGAAATTAAATGTACCTGACCTAAGTGGTAAGTGCAGCTTTTTGAAGAGAAGTTTGGGTAAACCTAATTTCTGCACCAAGGCCCAAGGACTGACTGCTGCTATAAATAACAGAAGGAGCAATCCTAGAAGTGCAGCTCTTGATAGAAGATTATAGAGTGCGTATAGAGAGTCCTTGTGAGTGAAGAAGGTTGTTCTTCACGTTTGTATTGTGGCTTAGGAATACTTGTTCACCAAGAAATTTTCTGTTGTAGAATTGCATTGGTTAGGTAGTTTCTAAGTTGGTGTAACACTCAAAGCTGTTAAGCAAGAGTGGTGTGTTCTTGATCAAAGTTGTGAAGCACAATCAAAGTGTGTTTGAAGTATAACTTCAACAGTCATTAGTAATTGTATATTGATATCATTGTGGTGTGATTGAGGGGGAGTGAGTGGGTATACTCAGGTCTAGTGTGCTCTAGGCTGAAATGTCATTGGGTAGGTTTTAAGTGAAGAGTGTAAACTGGAGGTTTAACTCTGACTTAATTCTGCTGATAGTGAATTTCCTCCCTGGCTTGGTAGCCCCCAGATGTAAGTGTTGTTGACACTGAACTGGGTAAACAATTACTGTATTATTTACTGCTTTCTCTTTACAGCTTCTTAATTACTCCAATAGTCTGTGTTATAGTGCATGTTATAACATCCGTGATAACATCCATCGTGTGCGTGCCAGAATTACAATTGGCATCAGAGCAGACACCCTGCCTGTTATATCTGGGTGAGATCTAGGGAAAATAAATTCTGGTACTATGGATAAAGACATAGGATTCACAAATAGACCTCCAATTCTGGATGGCTCTAATTATGACTATTGGAAACCTAGGATGATTGCCTTCTTAAAGTCTTTAGACACAAGGCATGGAGAGCTGCAAACTCAGGTTGGGCACATCCAGTGAAGACTGATAAGGATGGACTGTCTGTGCTTATACCTGAAGAAGAATGGACCAAAGAGCAAGATGCCTTGGCTCTTGGGAATTCTAAAGCTTTGAATGCATTATTCAATGGTATAGACAAAAACATCTTTAGATTGGTACACCATTGTGAACTGGCTAAGGAGGTTTGGGACACCCTCAAAACAACTCATGAAGGAACCTCCAAAGTCAAGATGTCAAGACTTCAAATGCTGACCACAAAATTTGAAAGTCTAAGAATGAAAGAGGATGGAACCATTCATGAGTTTTACATGAACATTCTTGAACTTGCAAACACCTCATGAGCCTTGGGAGAAAAGATGCCTGAAGAGAAACTTGTGAGGAAGATTCTCAGATCCTTACCTAGAAGGTTTGCAATGAAGGTCACTGCCATTGAAGAAACCCAAGACATATGCGACATGAAGGTGGATGAACTCATTGGTTCTCTCCAAACCTTTGAGATGGGATTGTGTGATCAGGCTGTGGAGAAAAAGAACAAAAGCATAACTCTTATTTCAAACACTGCAGATGACTCAGAAGAAGAAGATGGTGGAAATAAGGAGAACCTGTTAGAATCAATTGCCTTGCTTGGAAAAGAATTCAATAAACTGATCAAAAGAATATATCATAAGTCAAAACTCTATGCCAAAAACAACTCTTCTGACAACAGCAGAAGGAGTAACTCTGAGGAGAATTCTAACCAAGGCAAAAGAGCACAATGCCATGTGTTGCACCCTAAAATTTGCCCACCGGTTTTTCGACTTTGACTGGTTTTGCTTCGTTTTCATCTGCATATCATTTAGGTCGCATTTTGCCCGTGTTATTGACCGGATTGAATTTATCAGGATTTTAAGCCGCTTTGCTCGCGTTTCAGGCGATTCAATTAATTCAAACGATAAGTTCAGTGTCGAAATCGAGCGAAAGTCGCTTTCCTCTTGATAATTCAGTCTGTGTTGATGCTATCGGCATATTTCGGTGCGTGTTTTTCCATAGCATTTTTGCATTTTTTATTGTTATTTTTGTCTTAATTTTAGAATATTTTATTTAAAACAGTTTTTTATTTATTTATGATAACCTTTTTTCTTTTGATTTTTGTTTAGAAAATAGGTTTTAGAATATTAAATAGTTTAAATAGATTTTTATTTTCAGATAGAAATTGTTTTATTTTATTAGTTTTTTTAAATATTTTTGTTTATAAGTTGTTTAGAGTTATATATTAAATAGGTTTTTTAATATTAGGATTTATTTGTAATTAATTTTATTTAATAGTTTTGTTAGAACTTTCTTTTTAAAGTTATTCTCATTTTATTATATTAAAATTAGTTTTAGCATAGAATATTTATTAGCTTTTATTCTTTTTTTAATTATTAATTAGTTTAAATTAGTTTTTATTCAAATCAGCTTTTCATGTAAGATATATTTATTTGTTCAAGTTTGTTAATGGAAATATACTTGTCCCAGCGGATGGACTTGTTTGTGATATACTTAAAGGATGGGGGTTTGAATCCTACCCCTAGTGCCATTTTTTTATTTTTTATTAAATAGTTTATTTTTATTATTTTGTTTTAACTTGTATTTTGTTTCTAACCGTGTCATTATCCATTGTTAACCATCATCAACATTATACTAATCACAGCTAACAACTAATTAGACCACCAATTACCCCCAAAATGCCACGTGGCAGTCCTATATAGGGTGTGCCCTATTCATTGTCTTCCATCTAGGAGCCAAAAAAAAACCCTAAACCTCAGAGCCACAAAGAAACCCTAGCCGCAGCTACCTCTCTCCTTCAACCTACAAACCAGCTTCACGCAAAACTCAGATTCCTCAACCAACAAGTTTCAAAAACCATGCGAAGTCGCCACCGTTTCCATTCTCGATAGCTCACTTTCGCAACAACATCGACCGTCAATCTCATTCACAAACAGAACCATGAAACCTTCATATTCAAACATCCAACAAACTCACCTTCAGACTTTTTCGCCCAGACATCTCCCTGAACTTCGTTTTTCTCTGAACTTCCATTAACAACCTTCTAAACTGCGAAACAAACAAATAGCCCATCATGAAACAGAACCTTTACTAACTTCAGTCAAACTCAAAACCCATCCGACCATAACACAACCAAAATCCTTTCAACCTAATTAATTCCAGCCCTCCCAAACTCGACATCAACAACCCCATACCCAGAACCACACAAACTTAAATCTGACCCAGAAACACCAAAATCACATTCAATCCGCCGCAACTCCTTCAAACCCCAAACCGAAACAAATCGAAGAAAATAGTTGAAAACAGAGATAGGAGAAAGATTGGAGATGGAGGAAAAGATCGAAATAGAGGTTGAGGGTAACAGCGAACGAGAGAGAAAGAGTTTTTTTCGAAAATAGAGTGAGGAAATGAAAGCGTGAGAATGAGATCCATGAGAGCGGGAGTGAGAGAGCGTGAACAATGAGCGATGAGGGTGAGTGAGGGTGAAGACCGTCTGAGCCTTTGTTTTTCTTTCTTTTTTTATTTATTTAATTTGATTTTTATTATTATTATTCATTGTGCTGGGCTTTATAGCTCGTATTGGACTGAACGCCCCCATTTCCATCGAACCCCCTCCCCTGTTTTTGTTTTATATTTTATTATTAGTTTTAAGTTTTTATATATATATATATATTATAACTGTTTCTTTAGATTACATTTTATTTCTTTAAACAGTTTTTATTATTCTTTTATATTAGAGTTTTATATCAAAGTTTTTTTTATGTATATTTTCTTGTTATATTAGATTTTTATTAGGAGTTTATATATGTAGTGTTTTTCTTCAATATTTTATTTTTAGAGTTAAATTCCATTTCGCATTTGTTATTGGGCATTTTGTCCCATTTCATCTGTTTAGGTCGATGACGAGACCTCCGTAAACCGTTATTAAGTCAAACTGTTGATAAATAACGTTGAATCTGAGACCATTTCTTTTCAACGCTTTTCCTCCTAAAACCTCGGCCCCGTACCGAGTGTATCCTCGAAAACATTTTCAAACAAATAAATTCTTTGTATTGAATTAAAAAGAGAGGATTGGGTGTAGACCTCTTCTTCTTCGAGTGTTGGGATGCCCACTGTAGTGAGGGTGGTTTCGACACTCGTCTTTCAATACGAAGACGCTTTCCATCCATTTTCAAACCATCTCTAAAACAAATTGTTTGTATTGAATTAAATAGAGAGGATTGGGTGTAGACCTCTTCTTCTTCGAGTGTCGAGATGCCCACTGTAGTGAGGGTGGTTTCGACACTCGTCTTTCAATACTAAGACACGCCTCCATCCACCACCTCTCACTTTCACAACTTCCTTCCGTAACCCTTGTCACCTAAAACCTCGGTCTCGTACCGAGTGCGTTTTCAAACTTCTTTTCATAACAAAAACTTTGAGATAATGAATTGGGTACTACCCGTAGGGGTTACTATCCGAGGACCTATCTCGCCCCCTAAAAACAATCTCACAAATCAAACGTGACATCTTGCCTCGCATGGCGAAAACCAATCTTTCAAACAGGATATGTTACGTCCGTTCTACCGCAAACAGGTAATGCCTAAGTCTCCAACGAGCGAGCAGCAAAACACCTAACTGCTAGAATGCGCACGATAGCATCATCTGTAAAAAACATCAACACACTGTTAGCACGAACTACGTTTGCTCTGATTTCTCATGTCAGATGAGAATACGTAGGCACAAGACGACGATGTCTTGGCGAGCTCCCTTTTTCACCTTTCACCCGTAGTTGGCCGAACTACGGCTGCTCTGATTCTTTACTTCGTTCAAGTGAAGATACGTAGGCACAAGGGTCACAATCCTTGCCGAGCACACTTCCCCCCCATATCCGTAGTCCCGAACTACACCGACTCTGACTTTCTCATATCTATTGAGAATACGTAGGCCTAGGACTGCGAAGTCCTATCGAGTCCTTTATTTCCCCTCGTCACCCGTTGTTTCCCGTTTCTAAACCTTTTCCTTTACCCCTTTGAAACACTTTTATAGCATAACATTTAAGCAAATAAAATCACACATCGACAAACAAAAGGTTCCCATCGAGTACGATGGATGCGAGGGGTGCTAATACCTTCCCTTCGCATAACCGGCTTCCGAACCCGTTCCTGGTTGCGAGACCATCTTATCCATTCTTTTCTTAAGGTTTTCTCGATATTTTCCTTTCCCCTCATGGGATAAATAAAATTCGGTGGCGACTCTTCTGTCCTTTTTTTTCCGCCTCCCCGTCGTTGCACGATGCATTTTTCGAGTAGAGATAGCTGGCGACTCTGCTGGGGATGGAATTCCTAGCGAGCCAAACCTATTTTGTTTTTCGTATTTATGTTTTATTTGCTTTATTTGTTTGTGCTTTATTTTCTAACCTGTTTGGTTTATTTGGGATTGGTTTGTGAGGATAAAGCTTTCTACCCGAGCTTTCAAGCATACACTAAGATAGGAGGTGGATTCTCTCTGATTTGCGAGACTTAGGACTCGTTGAGTTGGATTGAATTCCACCGCTCAGATGAGACCCCGTTGGGATGATTATGTCTTACGTGTAGTCGTAATGACGTTTTTATTTCCGACGTGGGAGTCCGTGACTCTGAGGACCTTTTGTAGAACCTTATTCCGAAGGTTCCTAAAACATAACTCTGTGTTCATCCTTTGAAGGGATTACCATCTTACGAGTAGTCGTTCTGATGGAAAACTTTTGGGGGTTAGTGCATGGGACTTTGTTTAAAGCCTTTGGAATACCCTCTTATAAACCAATAGATTACCCACCTGAAGTGAGAGATATCTCGTTGCGTTGTGTTGCAGGATGTATGACTATTGATCCTTTGTGTGTTTCATTTCATATTGCATTGCATTGCATGTGCATCTCACTTTTGCATATCCATCCTTAGTCGGAACAGAGAGCTTACCAGTCTTTTGTCCAATCCGCAGTTGATTTCCCGATATTCGCATTGGGTTTGAGTTAGCTTCTGAAAGGATCATGAACTCAGAGGAGCAGAACTTGGTTGTTACGAGGGTAGAGTTTGAGATGATGAAGAATCAATTGGATCAACTCATGGAGGCCATGTCAGCTATGACAAGAGGAAATACCAATGTTCAGAGGACTCCGGTGAATAATGTTACTCAAGCTCAGCATGTGCAGATTCCTGTCGAAGATCAAGAGCATACTATTGTCAGAGATAGAGATTCATCTTCTCTCCATGACTCGGACTATCAGAGCTTCACCTTCTCTGTGCCAAATTCCCAAAGGTTTGTTCCGAAGATCACTTCTAAGGACCCACAAACTGTTGAGTTTATGAGAAGATATCGTCTGTTGGATGAAAAGCTTGACGCCCTGATGAGTCAAGATACTCTTAATCTGAATGCTTCGAGCATGTGTTTGGTGCCAGGTCTTGTAATGCCTCTGAAGTTTAAGACGCCAAATTTTGAGAAGTTCAAAGGGGATGGTTTCCCAAAAAAGCATTTGGTAATGTTCTGCAGGAAAATGACTTCGTATGTTCACGATGACAAATTGATGATTCACTATTTTCAGGACAGTCTGAGTGGGGCATCTCTGGATTGGTATATGCAGTTGGAGAGTGGTAGCATCAGATCATGGTCAGATTTAGCCAATGCCTTTGTGAAGCAGTACAATTACAATCTCGACATGAATCCCAGCCACATGCAGTTGCAAGAATTATCTCAGGCGGACAATGAATCTTTTAGAGGATATGTGCAAAGATGGAGAGAATTAGCTGCTCGTGTTCAACCACCACTTCTGGACAGAGAATTGGTTGACCTATTTGTGAATACCTTGCAAGGTCCATACTTTGATAAAATGATTGGTGGTAAGCCAGGGAACTTTTCTGACTTAGTGATGGTTGGAGAACGTATCGAGAGCGGAATCAAGAGTGGAAAGATTCGGGACTTCTTCGACTTCTCAGTTCATGAAAGTGAATCATCTGTCAGTTCTCAAGGAGAATGGGAGAAAGAATGTGATGCTATGGAATCTCCATTGCCTCAGGTTCAGTTTTCAGACACTTCGAGTGTTCAGAGTCAGCAACCTGTTAGGTCTGTATATCAGATATCTACTCCCTTACAGAGTCAACATTCATACCATCATCAGCCGCGTCAACACGCCCGACGAAGACCAAGGAAGCCAAAAAGGAATTTCACTCAGTTGTCGTTGTCGTACAGTCAGATATTGCCAGACTTGATCACAGGTGGATTGATAGTGCCGAAAAAGATTGATCCAGAGATTTATCCACATCCGCCAGGTTCTGACGTCAACGCCCGTTGCGAGTACCATGTTGGGGCACATGGGCATTCAACCGAAGACTGTAAGGTGATGAGAAGCAAGATTCAAACTCTGCTTGACTCAAACATGTTCTCAATCACGCCTCATGGTATCCAGATCAACGATCCTCCTTCGTCCAGTCATGTGGGTTCGGCAGCTAATATTATGGAGGGATTCACCGAGAGCGGGTGTTCATAAGATTATCAGGATGACTTTGACGAGCAACTCTAAAGATGGCTGGTTCAACAGCGAATCAATACTTGAAAGCCCAGTTCCCTGAAGTTGGCAATCATTTTATCATGTCGTTTTTTTTTTGCATTTGTAGTTTCTTTTCTGTTTAAAGTGCAAATCTTATATGTGGAACTTGTTTGTTTTCAATTGATAATGATAATGAAATGAATATGCATGTTTTGATTAAATCCATTCGTGTTCACTCAATGCTTTTATTGATGTCAAACGCTTGCTTAAGCGGAATCCGTGGGAGGATGACGAAGTTTAAAGACGCAAGCTTCTGATTGTATGCTTTTGAATAAAACCTCTGCTGATGATGTACATGCATTGTTTCAAATTCCTAAACACCGGAGATATAAGGATGTTAATCCCTTTTCAACCCCTTTGAGCCTAGTAGTAGGAGTTTCGTTCTGAAAACGAAAAACCCTCAATCTTAACCTGGGGCAGGGTAGGTGTCAGTTAATTCGACTAAATATCCAAATTGCAAGAGGAGTGTTCCCGTTCGAGGATTAATCACACCTATATAGGTCGTACCTAAAAAACCACAGTGGTTATCCTTCACCAGCCAAGGAGTGAGACAGTCACAACCCCTTCAACAAGTCAGACAAGCCGGTGTAACACGATTTGTTCCGAAAAAAGAAAAGAAAAAAAGCCCTCTAAGTTGATAACTTGAAAGCAAGTGGCTTAGGCAAAAATCAGGGCATCCCGCTGGACTTCGAAATCAGAAGATATACTCGAAAGAGTCAGTCTAGGCAAAAATAGGGAATAAATGATGATGAAAAACAAGTCGTGTGACTCCAGGCACCAAACGCAAAAGCGAGTGACTGTCACTCTAAAATCTGTGGTTTCCTGAACCATCATTCCTGTCATTCAACCTTTGAGAGGTGATCACTTAGGTCGAATTAGCTGAACATATGATTGAAGAGCATCAAGGAGAATGGGTGGGTTTAAACAGAACTTTGAGCCTTATATCCTTTCTTTCAAACCGTGAACCAGACCACGTTACAACCTTCAAAAGACCTAATTGAAGCAGGTTTATTTCGAAAGCATACTTCGGTGAAGATCGCGTCGAAACTGACTCCTAAAAAGATTTTTCTTACCCTATGGGTATTGATATTGACATTCTAATAAGTGATTCATTCACTATACACCACAACCTTTTTCTAGTGAACAAACTTGGATTTCAAAACTGTCATATACATTCCATTAATGTTATCTTGGCAAAGCAATTTGTTTTACTTGTGAGTAAGCACTTGACATTAGGAGAGTTCCTACAGTGGAAAGTTTGATCGAGATAAGATACAGAGTGCCTAAATACTCCGTTGAGCAGGGGAAAGGCATATCAAATGATCATCAAGGGAGTCAACCATCCGTAGATAATTTAATCTGGGGCAATCAGGTCGAGATTCGATAAATCTCTCGAAGTCAGCCAAGGGCACTTCTCTGCAAATCAGCCAATCAGGGGCAAATCACTTCTAGGCTGGGGCAGGTCACTCCAAGAGCACATGTATTATCCTTATCCAGAAGGCAGTTAATCTGAAGGCACCTCTCCGAGGTTCATGATGCTAAGGCAGTTCATATCAAACCAGTAGCATACAGAGCTTTCAGATCTCCTTTCGAGGAAGATTTACACAGATATCCCACAGGTTGGGGCAAGTTTGGAAATAAAGGAATTGTTTCTCTCCATATCTTCAGAGCTACTCAATGATATTCAAGCAGGTGCAGTCAACCTTCAAGTTCAAGTTGAATGTCGGGAAGTCATGTTAATCAATCACCGTCAGGTTTCACCTGTCTTCCCCAGCAGAAGTCCAATCATACTTGGCGCATCCAGACATTCCCAGTGGAGTTGGTTTCACCTCTTCAACATTTATTTTGTTGGAGTGGTTCTTTCACATCCAGCTTTCCCCGGCAGCACGAGCCTACATCTGCATTTTGCATATAGTTATCATCATATTTGCATCATATTTGCATTTCATCCTCAAATGCGTAGCATTTCCATTTTGTATGGAGCATTACGCCATAGAAAAATTCAAACATACGCATATGCATGCGAAGCATAAGCCAGTTTTTTCCATTAGCCTTCTGTGGCAACGTGAATCACTCTGTAATCAGTTCAGGGGCATTTATCCAGCAGCTTTGTTCAGACAGCTTGTCGGTTTACTTGGATTTCAGATCATATGACGGTTATGATTTTGTCCACCAATCTTCTGATGATGGCATTCCCAAACAGATTTTCTTTCCGTCTATCTTTAGACGATGTGGTTCTTCGGACAAGTTTTCTTCCTGTCTATCTTTAGACAAGGTGATAAGATCAAGTGCATGTTGATCTGGCCTTCGGAAAGGTTTTTCTCCGTCTATCATTAGACGTCGTGAGTTTGGTTTTCTCCGTCTATCTCTAGACGTCGGGAGTTTTGAGTATGGTTTTCTTTCCGTCTATCTTTAGACGACGTGAGGTTCGGATACGTTTCTTCCTGTCTATCTTTAGACAATGTGATAAGATCAAGTGCATGTTGATTTGGCCTTCGGTATGGTTTTCTCCGTCTATCTTTAGACGTCGTGAGTTTGGATATGGTTTTCTCTCGGTCTATCTTTAGACGATGCGAGGTTTCAAGGCGATCTTTCAGATATTGGCTTTCTTTCTGTTTATTGATTGAGGTGACATTTCAAGAGGGGTTTTTTCCCGACCGTCGATTCTTATTGACGTCGAGGTTCTTTGAAGAATGATCGATTTTCCTAGTTGTTGATTCTTATTGACGACATGGCTCTTTGAAGGTGGTTTTCTTCCTGTCAGTTCTTATTGATGATGTGGCCCCTTTGAAGATATCTTTCCATCAACTCCTATGGGCGAAAGGATTCTGAAATTTGATGGGTGGTTTTGAAGTTCATTGACGTGGATATTTTTTCTTTCTGTCTATCTTTAGACAATGTGAACCTTCAGGATGGTGTCTTTCCGTCTATCATTAGACGATGTGAATATTAGTGTCTTTCTGTCTATCATTAGACAATGTGAGTATTGGATTTGTTCCTGTTCACCCTCAGATGATGTGAGCGTGTGATTCCTCTCGTCTATAATTAGACGATGCGAGACTTGGATATGATTTTCCTCTCGTCTATCATTAGACAATGCGAGATTTGGATATATTTTCCTCTCGTCTATCATTAGACGATACGAGATTTGGCTCACCGTCTATCATTAGACGATGTGACTTCGGATATGGCATTTCCTCTCGTCTATCATTGGACGATGTGAGTCTTGGATACGATATTACTTCCTGTCTATCATTAGACGATGTAATCTTTGGATGTGGTGTTCCTTCCGACGACGTATGACCGAGCTTCAATTGCATACATTCCGAACAGACTGCAAATTTTTGGGTTCTTTTGTATTCAATCACCTTCTACCTTGAATGTCTGAAAGCGGTTGCTTTTCATCCCTTCTGGTTCAAGTCGATTGAATAGGGGCAGCTGTTGCACCCTAAAATTTGCCCACCGGTTTTTCGACTTTGACTGGTTTTTGCTTCGTTTTCATCTGCATATCATTTAGGTCGCATTTTGCCCGTGTTATTGACCAGATTGAATTTATCAGGATTTTAAGCCGCTTTGCTCGCGTTTCAGGCGATTCAATTAATTTAAACGATAAGTTCAGTGTCGAAATCGAGCGAAAGTCGCTTTCCTCTTGATAATTCAGTCTGTGTTGATGCTATCGGCATATTTCGGTGCGTGTTTTTCCATAGCATTTTTGCATTTTTTATTGTTATTTTTGTCTTAATTTTAGAATATTTTATTTAGAACAGTTTTTTATTTATTTATGATAACCTTTTTTCTTTTGATTTTTGTTTAGAAAATAGGTTTTAGAATATTAAATAGTTTAAATAGATTTTTATTTTCAGATAGAAATTGTTTTATTTTATTAGTTTTTTTAAATATTTTTGTTTATAAGTTGTTTAGAGTTATATATTAAATAGGTTTTTTAATATTAGGATTTATTTGTAATTAATTTTATTTAATAGTTTTGTTAGAACTTTCTTTTTAAAGTTATTCTCATTTTATTATATTAAAATTAGTTTTAGCATAGAATATTTATTAGCTTTTATTCTTTTTTTAATTATTAATTAGTTTAAATTAGTTTTTATTCAAATCAACTTTTCATGTAAGATATATTTATTTGTTCAAGTTTGTTAATGGAAATATACTTGTCCCAGCGGATGGACTTGTCTGTGATATACTTAAAGGATGGGGTTCGAATCTTACCCCCAATGCCTTTTTTTTTATTTTTTTATTTTTTAATTTTTATTAAATAGTTTATTTTTATTATTTTGTTTTAACTTGTATTTTGTTTCTAACCGTGTCATTATCCATTGTTAACCATCATCAACATTATACTAATCACAGCTAACAGCTAATTAGACCACCAATTACCCCCAAAATGCCACGTGGCAGTCCTATATAGGGTGTGCCCTATTCATTGTCTTCCATCTGGGAGCCAAAAAAAACCCTAAACCTCAGAGCCACAAAGAAACCCTAGCCGCATCTACCTCTCTCCTTCAACCTACAAACCAGCTTCACGCAAAACTCAGATTCCTCAACCAACAAGTTTCGAAAACCATGCGAAGCCGCCGCCGTTTCCATTCTCGATAGCTCACTTTCGCAACAACATCGACCGTCAGTCTCATTCACAAACAGAACCATGAAACCTTCATATTCAAACATCCAACAAACTCACCTTCAGACTTTTTCGCCCAGACATCTCCCTGAACTTCGTTTTTATCTGAACTTCCATTAACAACCTTCTAAACTGCGAAACAAACAAATAGCCCATCATGAAACAGAACCTTTACTAACTTCAGTCAAACTCAAAACCCATCCGACCATAACACAACCAAAATCCTTTCAACCTAATTAATTCCAGCCCTCCCAAACTCAACATCAACAACCCCATACCCAGAACCACACAAACTTAAATCTGACCCAGAAACACCAAAATCACCTTCAATCCACCGCAACTCCTTCAAAACCCCAAACCGAAACAAATCGAAGAAAATAGTTGAAAACAGAGATAGGAGAAAGATTGGAGATGGAGGAAAAGATCGAAATAGAGGTTGAGGGTAACAGCGAACGAGAGAGAAAGAGTTTTTTTTCGAAAATAGAGTGAGGAAATGAAAGCGTGAGAATGAGATCCATGAGAGCGGGAGTGAGAGAGCGTGAACAGTGAGCGATGAGGGTGAGTGAGGGTGAAGACCGTCTGAGTCTTCGTTTTTCTTTCTTTTTTTATTTATTTAATTTTATTATTATTATTATTATTCATTGTGCTGGGCTTTATAGCTCGTATTGGACTGAACGCCCCCCATTTCCATCGAACCCCTCCCCTGTTTTTGTTTTATATTTTATTATTAGTTTTAAGTTTTTTTATATATATATATTATAACTGTTTCTTTAGATTACATTTTATTTCTTTAAACAGTTTTTATTATTCTTTTATATTAGAGTTTTATATCAAAGTTTTTTTTATGTATATTTTCTTGTTATATTAGATTTTTATTAGGAGTTTATATATGTAGTGTTTTTCTTCAATATTTTATTTTTAGAGTTAAATTCCATTTCGCATTTGTTATTGGGCATTTTGTCCCATTTCATCTGTTTAGGTCGATGACGAGACCTCCGTAAACCGTTATTAAGTCAAACTGTTGATAAATAACGTTGGATCTGAGACCATTTCTTTTCAACGCTTTTCCTTCTAAAACCTCGGCCCCGTACCGAGTGTATCCTCGAAAACATTTTCAAACAAATAAATTCTTTGTATTGAATTAAAAAGAGAGGATTGGGTGTAGACCTCTTCTTCTTCGAGTGTTGGGATGCCCACTGTAGTGAGGGTGGTTTCGACACTCGTCTTTCAATACGAAGACGTTTTCCATCCATTTTCAAACCATCTCTAAAACAAATTCTTTGTATTGAATTAAATAGAGAGGATTGGGTGTAGACCTCTTCTTCTTCGAGTGTCGAGATGCCCACTATAGTGAGGGTGGTTTCGACACTCGTCTTTCAATACTAAGACACGCCTCCATCCACCACCTCTCACTTTCACAACTTCCTTCCGTAACCCTTGTCACCTAAAACCTCGGTCTCGTACCGAGTGCGTTTTCAAACTTCTTTTCATAACAAAAACTTTGAGATAATGAATTGGGTACTACCCGTAGGGGTTACTATCCGAGGACCTATCTCGCCCCCTAAAAACAATCTCACAAATTAAACGTGACATCTTGCCTCGCATGGCGAAAACCAATCTTTCAAACAGGATATGTTACGTCCGTTCTACCGCAAACAGGTAATGCCTAAGTCTCCAACGAGCGAGCAGCAAAACACCTAACTGCTAGAATGCGCACGATAGCATCATCCGTAAAAAACATCAACACACTGTTAGCACGAACTACGTTTGCTCTGATTTCTCATGTCAGATGAGAATACGTAGGCGCAAGACGGCGATGTCTTGGCGAGCTCCCTTTTTCACCTTTCACCCGTAGTTGGCCGAACTATGGCTGCTCTGATTCTTTACTTTGTTCAAGTGAAGATACGTAGGCACAAGGGCCACAATCCTTGCCGAGCACACTTCCCCCCCATATCCGCAGTCCCGAACTACGCCGTCTCTGACTTTCTCATATCTATTGAGAATACGTAGGCCTAGGACTGCGAAGTCCTATCGAGTCCTTTATTTCCACTCGTCACCCCTTGTTTCCCGTTTCTAAACCTTTTCCTTTACCCCTTTGAAACACTTTTATAGCATAATATTTAAGCAAATAAAATCACACATCGACAAACAAAAGGTTCCTATCGAGTACGATGGATGCGAGGGGTGCTAATACCTTCCCTTCTCATAACCGGCTTCCGAACCCGTTCCTGGTTGCGAGACCATCTTATCCATTCTTTTCTTAAGGTTTTCTCGATATTTTCCTTTCCCCTCATGGGATAAATAAAATTCAGTGGTGACTCTTCTGTCCTTTCTTTTCGCCTCCCCGTCGTTGCACGATGCATTTTTCGAGTAGCGACACCATGAATATGAAGGGTATGGCCATATTAGAGCTGAATGTCCTACCTATCTAAAGAAGCAGAAGAAGGGTCTAGCAGTCACTTGGTCTGATGGAGATTCAGAAAGTGGTTCTGAAGAAGAGTCTGCTAAACATGTCATTGTTCTGAATAGTGTATATATTTCTGATGGTGATTCAAGTGAAGAAGAGCTAACTTATAATGAACTTGTAGAGTCATATAAGAAGCTATGCCTCAGAAGGACTGAATTGTATCAGCAAGGAGAGCAACAGAAGAAGTGCATAATGAAATTAGAGGCTGATAAGATAGAGCATCTTACAACAATTGACTCTCTCAAAAGTGAGGCAAACACATTGGAATCTAAAGTGGAGCAGATGTCAAAATCCATAAGGATGCTAAATCCTGGGACTGACACTCTGGAAGAAATCCTACAGAGTGGTCAGACATCAGGAAATAGGTTTGGGCTAGGATTTATTGAAAAATAGAATCCCATCTTAAAGCTCAAGAGCCCAAAATCTGAAACCCAGAGGCCAAAGGGGATGTCACGACCAATGTCACAACATCAAAGAAACAGAAACTGGAACCAAGTCAAGAGTAGGTTCCAAGGGTATAGGTGTTATCACTGTGGAAAACTTGGTCATATTAAATCTGGTTGCTTTTGGCTACATGGATTTCCTAATCATCCTTATCAAGGTAAATTTAAACAGGGTGCTCGTGTCAAGAAGCAACATCATGCTAAACATAAGAAGGAGGTTCCTAACAAGCAAAGACAATGGGTTGGCAAGACTATGGCTTTAGTAGCCCACACCTATCCTAGGATGCCTACCAAAGATGAATGGTATTTTGACAGTGGTTGCTCTAGACACATGACTGGAATTGAGAATCTCTTAATAAACCTCAAAACTCAGTCCTCTAGTCATGTAACCTTTGGTGATGGAGCTATAGGAGACATCACAGGTGCTGGACAACTGAACAGTCCTAAAGCTCCAGAATTAATGAATGTCTTGCTGGTTAAAGGACTAACTGTAAATATAATAAGCATCAGTCAGCTCTGTGATCAAGGCTTAAAGGTCCAATTTACTAAGGGTAAATGTGTTGTCACTAATCAAGAAGGTAAGGAAGTCATGAGGGGATCCAGAGCAAAGAATAATTGCTACTTATGGGAGTCCAGAAGTAACCTCAATGACTTGGTTAAAGAAGAAAATAAGGAACAATTTTGGATGGAAAAAGAAAGTCAGTCTCTAAAAATAGATAGGACCAGGTCTAAAACATCAGCAAGAGGAACTTCAAAGTATGCTTCAGAGAGCAGGACATGATATAGTTCAAGTCATGTGGGTAAGCAAGCCAAGAAGGGATACCCAAAGAAGGGTCATCAGGGAAAGCTAGATAGGTTATATTGGAACCTGATGGAGTCCATGGAAACTACTCAGCATACAGAGAGCAATGTCACTCAGAATGTCATAACATCACTCTGTGACAATCTCAGGAACATGAACTACTATCCCAGTCAGCCAGAGAACACGGTGAAAAATACTGATAAGCCTCACCTTGGGAAAGAATGTGTGCAACTAAGAGACTCAGAAGCATACAGTGATCACAAGGTTACAAGGGAGCTCAAGGCTACTAAAATTGAAAATTCACAAAACCTGGTGAGAACACGTTTGAATGAGGAATTATAGCAATTATTGGGAATAGGGAATTGTAGTTTAAAATTCAATCATTTACTGATTGGTCAAAATATTAAGTTCCCTCCTCATTTTCCATATCACCACTTTAGTCTCTATAGACAAACTTCCTACGCTATTTGGTTCAAGTTCAAACTGTTCATCTCCCCTAAATCCTCCAACGAACGAAAGAAAGTCTCTTCCACACGATCAACGTTCTTTACAATGTCTCAACACTCAAAATTACCCTCCTCCAAAAGAATGTCCACCAACGATTCTAAGGTGGGAACTAGCAACCCTAACGAAGTGCTTAAGATAACACCTCTACGTATGATGATTCCAGAAGGAATGCTGGTACATAACCCAAGAACTTCACATGCAAGAAGGCCCAGAGACCTTGTTTCAGGACAAACTTCTCCTTCTACAACGTCTGATGTCGATAAGGAGGAAGCCAAGAAAACCCACAACATCATTACTGACATGGTAGCTAGGGCTCTAAATATACCCATTCCACCTAGTAATGAGGGGACGGTCCCAAATTTGAATGATCAAGATGATGTCATGCACAATGTTGGAACATTGAAGGATAATGCACCCAAGGATAAGGACGAGGATGAAGGTTCTGATAACTTGGAAAGTAACATGGAAGGCAACAAGAATGATGAGGTGGTGGACCTGGATGAATACTCTGACAATGATCTGATAGCAAAAATAAATCCTAGCATAGCCAAAAGGCTTATGACTAGGAAGGGGAAGAAGGCTGCTGATCAAGTTTTTGATCAAAGTTCTCCGAACAAGAATGCTGCTAATCAAAGTTCACCAAAGAAGAAGAATGTTAAGAAGGCCGTTGAGCAGAACCCTCTCTCAAAGAAGGCTAGAACTAAAAAGATTCAGTTTGGACCCTCCAAAGGTTGGAGCAAAGTAGTCACAAAGAAGAGGAAGGCTGAAACTAGCTCAGAATCAGAAATAGAATCTGATGTTGCTGAAAACCAACCTAAGAAAAAACCCTCTACGAGCAAACTGGCTGCAAATGTTCCTGAAAGTGCCCATTGACAACATCTCTTTTCACTATCCCTCGTGTGTTAACAGGTGGAAGTATGTTTACCAAAAGAGGTTGGCCTTGGAGAGAGAGCTAGCAGAAAATGCTTGTGAAAACAAGGAGATCATGGCCCTTATCTGTGATGCTGGTTTGGTGAAGACTGTGACTCAGTTATCCCAATGCTATGAAACACTGGTCAAAGAATTCATAGTAAATCTATCAGAGAAATGTGCTGACAGAAAATCTGCTGACTTTGGGAAAGTTTATGTTAGAGGAAAATGTGTCACCTTCTCCCCCACTATCATCTACAACTACCTTGGAAGATCAAATGGCGATCAGTCTGAGATAACTACCTCTGATAACAAAGTGTGTCAAGTAATTACTAGAAACCAAGTCAAAAGGTGGCCATCGAAAGGGAAGCTAGCTGCCAGCAAACTAAGTGTAAAATATGCTGTGCTACACAAGATTGTTGCTGTAAACTGGGTGCCCACTAATCATAAATCAACAGTGGCTACTATTCTGGGAAGGTTCATCTATGCTATTGGAACCAAGACCAAAATTGATTATGGCACTTACATATTTGATCAGACTATGAAGCATGCTGGTAGCTATATCATAAAAGGTCCCGTAGCATTTCCCTCGTTCATCTGTGGAATTATCTTAGCTCAATATCCAAATATTCTCAAGAAGAATGATACTGCAAGGAGAAGAGAAAGTTCCATGACCTTTCATCACAAACTGTTTCAAGGAAGTCATGTTCCAGACATTGTCATAACATCTGCTGAGACATCCAAAAGGAGTCCTGTAACGCCCCGATTCTGATTTTCCATTTTTGTTGAGTCTTTTATTTTATTTGGGTGATTATTATTTTATTTGTGGAATTGGTGTGTTAATATGTTATGTTTGCATATTGGGTTATTTTATCGTCTTTGATAGTTTTCGGGGAAATTAGGTTGGAGGGTGTTTTAGATATTTCTTAATTAATGTTAAGTTAGATATTTTGTGAGAAGATGAATTATAAGATGTTTTGAGAGAAAAATAATAGAAAGAATGAGAATAGAAAGATATAAGAGAGAAAGAGGGGAGAAAAGAGAGAGAAAGAAGAAAAAGGAGAGAAAGAAAGAGGAAGAAGAGAAAAGAGAAGAAAAAGAGGAAAAACTTGTAGATCTTCAAAACAACTTCTAGGAATCGATTTAATCGGGTAAGGGTGTGAAATATTATTATCTCATCAATGTGTATAATTATGTATGTGTTGTTTGGATTGTTTGGTTGTTTTTCTACACATTTTCCATTTTAGGTTGAATTGGATTAAATCGATAGAAACCGATGTTTTCACGGTTAGAATTTGAAATAAATGGTGTAGTTTAGTCGAAGAATGTTAGGCCGAGACTATTGGAACTTGTTTGAATAAAATCAGGTGATTTTGTGGCTTTATGACATTTTTGGATTGTTGAGGGTTTGTCTAGCGAAGCATTCGCTAGGCGAATCACTGGCGAGTGAGGTAGCGAAGGGTTCGCTAAGCGAGTACCCAGCAAGTTGCCAGCGAATACTCCCAGATTTGGACAGAACCAAAAAGACCCAAACTCGCTGGAGCGAGTGGAGTAGCGAGGGCTCGCCATTCTGCTCGCCTAGAGAGCATGCTAGCGAGTATGACAGTACAACATTTTATTTTTTTTTGTTCCATCCAACATTGATTCTTCGACTTGGATGTGATTAATCTTATTCCGAATGTGTAGCTTGTGTGCTATTAAATGATATGTTGTGGGTAGCCGTGTGGCATCAATCCTAGATTGTGGAATTTATTGTGAATTGTGTCCTTTTGGCAAATTATATGCATTATTTAAATTAAATGTAAATGCATGATGATTGTGATAGAGTTCGTTGCCGTTTGGCATAATTGAATGTGAATGTATATCGATTGCATGTGATAGTATGTGATGAATGCATGTATATATTGTGAATATGTATGCATTTCAAGAGTGTCTTGAGTCATTTTGCATGTGAAGCATAATGATGTGCATTCTTGTGTTATGGGATTCTAATGAGAATCCGTTGTAACATCGTGTGCCTATGTGAGGTGCGAGCGATGATTACAAACGATTATGTGCCTATGTGAGGTGTGAGCAATCAGATTGTGTGCCTATGTGAGGTGTGAGCAGTCCATAAACATTGTGTGCCTATGTGAGGTGTGAGCAATGGGTGAACATCGTGTGCCCATGTGGGGTGTGAGCGATGGTTCCAATAAGTTCCTGAGTGAACTTGTGATGATTGAGTCGGTACTGCATTGCATTTGTATAGAGTCGTGAGTCGGTCTCTATGATTTGCATTTATCATCTTTATAGTGGTGCATTAGTGAATGAACATAATTGTGTATGTTTATGTGGAATGATGGAATTGTGGAAGTATGCATGATGAATATGCTTGAATTTATATGTATATATATACATTGTGATGTATATCGGTGAGTTGTGTTGAATTGTGGTGAGAATGTGGAATATGTGTATTTTATGCTATGATATATATAATCATATGTATTGTTGTTATGATAATATTTCTCACCCTTCTGCTGTTTTATGGTGCTCTATGAGGCATTGCAGAGTAGGTATGCTGGAGGTCTTTTTGTGAAGCGTGCCTTCATTCTTTTGGTCGGTCGACTCTGATATGTAGCACCGGATAGCTAGGTTGTTTATGATTCTTTTGTGATACATTTGCATATGTATCTTGTTGGCGAATGTTTATGAAAACATGACTTATGTTGTTGTATAATTCTGGATGATGTATATATGTATATATGTTTGATGTTATTCAATGTTTAGATTTTCCGCTTTTATTCTAAATATTGAGATGTGGGTGTAAGGACTAAGTTCCTCTGTTGCAAAGTTACCCCACTGTTGCATATCTTTTGTTGAGCAGGTGTTGTATGTTTTAATTTCATGCGTAATGTGACTTGCCCCTTTTATACCATGTTTTTAATTATACTCTAATGAAATTTTTAATATGTGACTAGTTGTTTATGTGATTATTTGGGGGTATAGAAAGGGGGTGTTACAAGTCCCAGGTTTAGGAAAGGATGATGGTCAGGAAGATGCTTCAGAAGTAGCTGCTGCCAATTCAGAGGAAGCCACTGATGAAGCAAAAGAGAGTAATGAAGAACCTAAGGAGGTCAGGTCCAAGTCTGCCTCTGAAGAGGAAGAATAGGGTGGTGATAGGCTGCTGAGGGGCTCAGGTTGCTGGTTGCTGAGGTGATGAAGAAGATGTGCTGCTATTTTGAACTTTGCTGATTGAGATTTTTTGTTTTTGTGACAGCACTTGTGATGCTCTTATTGAGCAATTTTTTTGTAATTCCCTAACCACTGTAATGTTACTTATTCTGATCTATGCTAGTTTAGTAGTTGGATCTTAATTTGTGGCAAAAAAGGTGGAGAGATGTTAGGTAACAACAGGTTAGAATTGTGTTAGCATTATGATTCTCACAGGTGGAAGACTTGGCTGTTGACAGTGCTGAGCAGGTGTAAGAGATAAAGTAGAAAACTTGGTTGAGTTACTGAGTTTGAAGAGCTATTGCTTGAGACGATGCTATGCTTCAGCTGTGTTGATATATGCAGGATGCTGATCTTGCTGGTTGATCCTAATAGTATTAGGAGTGTTTGTGTGGTATGCATGTGAGTTGCTGCTAATGTGCAGGCTATGTAGTAAACATGGTTACGGTTGTATGACTTCCTAGTAAGAGTAGAAGTGTTAGAACTACTATGTGTATGTTTGCTGAAGCTGCTAACTTGTGTGATCCTAGAAGGTGTTTAGGAGTTATGTGTGTATCTGCGTTATGTTAGCAGATTGTGAGTGTTGGGTATCTCTTCAAGGGGAGTAGCACAGGATAGTCCACAAAAAGGTGAGACATCTGTAGTCTAGGCTAACAGGTGATAATGTTATGCTGTGGAAATAGTGTACTTCAGGATGTTATCCTGAATGTCATGACATGTAGAACAGGTTGGATGTTTATGACTGCAGGGTGTATGCAGGTTCTGTACAGCTGGTGTGACATGCAGGGGGAGTAACTTCTGATATGTTACTCAACAAATTGTGACATCTGTAGTGCTGACTAACAGATGGTATTGTGAACAGGTTGATCCTGAGAGCTAACAGTGTAAGTATGTGTAGACAACATTGTTTGTGTAGCTTTCCTGCATGATAGGTTAAGACTTCTGCTGCTTATAAACTTTGATATGTTAACAGGGTGTTTTAGCCAAAAATTAGCCAAAGGGGGAGTTTGTAAGTGCTTTTGATTGGCTGTATTTTATGGCGAAACATTAATGTATGAGTAAATGTCATAACTGATGTTAGGACATACATGAAGAGTGTTATGCAAGGAAAGCTATGAGTAAGTAAAGCTGAATGTCATACTGAATGTCATGACATTGATCGTATGACATCAATCACGCAGAGTTTGTTTTCTGTTAGTCAAAATGAGGAAGCTCAGGCTAGAATTCAGGAAACTCTATAGAAGCTCAAGCTGGAAGTCAGGAAACATTTTAGAAACCCTGGAGAAATTAAATGTACCTGACCTAAGTGGTAAGTGCAGCTTTTTGAAGAGAAGTTTGGGTAAACCTAATTTTTGCACCAAGGCCCAAGGACTGATTGTTGCTATAAATAACAGAAGAAGCAATCCTAGAAGTGCAGCTCTTGACAGAAGATTAGAGAGTGCGTATAGAGAGTCCTTATGAGTGAAGAAGGTTGTTCTTCACGTTTGTATTGTGGCTTAGGAATACTTGTCCACCAAGCAATTGTCTGCTGTAGAATTGCATTGGTTAGGTAGTTTCTAAGCTGGTGTAACACTCAAAGCTGTTAAGCAAGAGTGGTGTGTTCTTGATCAAAGTTGTGAAGCACGATCAAGGTGTGTTTGAAGTATAAATTCAACAGTCATTAGTAATTGTGTATTGATATCACTGTGGTGTGATTGAGGGGAGTGAGTGGGTATACTCAGGTCTAGTATGTTCTAGGCTGAAGTGTCATTGGGTAGGTTTTAAGTGAAGAGTGTAAACTGGAGGTTTAATTCTGAATTAATTCTGCTGATAGTGAATTTCCTCCCTGGCTTGGTAGCCCCCAGATGTAAGTGTTGTTGAAACTGAACTGGGTAAACAATGACTGTGTTATTTACTGCTTTCTCTTTACAGCCTCTTAATTACTCCAATAGTCTGTGTTATAGTGGATGTTATAACATCCCTGATAACATCCGTCGTATGCGTGCCAGAATTACACTTATGAAACATGACAACACATATGTGTTCCATTTTGGTGCCTATAGTACACATTGTTGCATGGGTCTCTTTGTTGAGAGGAACAACTAGGAAGAATCCGTTTTCAAAATGCTTCAGGCTCTCTGAAAACATTTTGCAACAATAAGTAACCTGCACTAGAGTAATCAAGCCCTAACCCTACACCTAGTTTGTTGAACTACGTTGTACTTTGAAGAGATGCAAGAAAATATACAAAGAGGGTTTTCCCTAGTACTAACACCAGTACTGGAAGTCTTTAATGTACACCAAGTTTGCAGGGTGCAGCTGCGACGGAGCTATCATCAAGGGGTTTAAAATCTTTATCTCAAAGTTTTTGAAGGGAAAACAAAAACCCAAGATCAAGAAGATACATTCATAAAAGGGAATAAGCATTAGACATACTCACTACATATCCTTTTGTCATCATCAGAGTCAGTTCACCCTAATCTGAAGAAGGGTTTATGTCCAAGAAAGATCTATAAAGGCTACCCTTTAGCGTAAATATAGAAACAATAGACGAAGCAATAAGATAAACCCAAGAAGCAGAAGCATCTTCTTTGAATTTTTGACTCATGAGAGATATTACCCTCTTAAGGTGCATAAATATAAAATTTTGTAGAAATATAGAGGACACATGATATAAGGGAATGTCTCAAGAAACTGCCAAGCTAACTCTTCATAGATTGCATGGTGACTTAACAAAAAGTAATAAGCTCCATCAACACTCCAAATTGCCTCATGAAAACACTCGAGTACTTTAGTTTCCAAAGATCGTTATAACAAAACATATAGAAAGACATCAGTAGCATTAGGCATATCTAAGGCATAAATATCCAAAAGCAGTAACGCCACCTCTTGGATTTCCATTCAATCTGAAACGTGAGTGGCATGAAAGGGAGAATACTACACAAGCCCTCACAATACTAATGAGAGACAATAACTCGGGGGAAAATATTTTGGGCTAGTCAGAGGGCTCAACAACTGCGGCCGAAAGAAACAACAATTTGTCCAGGCGCTCACGTCATAGAATAATTACCTTGGGGAAGATCATAGGCGATCCAGATCCTAGATACATCCATTAGCTCTTCCTATCCTATGTTTGAATAATAGAGGGTGGTTATAACTGTGAGAACAAATTTTGGTTATGCATCTGGCCTTTAAGTTTTGATGATAATAATACGTGGATTTACATGGAACAACTTTGTACACTAATTATTTTGTCTAGTGTGTAGTTTGTGATAAACAGGTTTTGACTCTGAAGCCATGATGTGTGACTCCATTAGATTCTGGAATCAACACACTTTAACTCTGAAGAGATACAAATATTCACAAGAAGTGGTCAAGTTAGAGAAAGCTCGTAGAGAAAAATTCTGAAGAACATTCGTTCTTAAGCTTCTGACTCTAAATCTGAATGAAAAGACTCTAAAGGACTGACTCCCATTAGGAATCTAAGCTCGTGCTGAAGATTCTAAAGAATGAAGTGCTGAAGAACAATGTCAAGACTCTGAAGACTGTAGTTCTGAAACCTCTTAGCAGGCCCTTGACTCTTCTATGCATGCTTCAATAACCTTACATTCAGAACCCTTTGATAAATAGAAAAAAATAAGATCAAACCGCTATGTGAGATAAATAGTACAATGTACCACATCAAAATATTCCTTCCACCACACGGATTTCGTGGAGCAAGGACATTTATGATGTACGATCTTTGTCTCCCATCATTGAAGACGGTTATTCAAGGTGCCAACTCGCGCATAAAGATTCCCATTCTACCCAAAAATAGATCTTTCTTTGGCTATAAAAGGAAGACTTGGAAGAATGGATCAAGCTGTTACTTTGCTTTATTCTGTAAGAACAAGAATGGTTCTGCATCTGGCCTTAAGTTTTGATGATAACTGCAGATGTTATCTTAAAGAACAATTCAGTACTTTATGGTTTCTGTCTAGTGTGTAGCTTTTGTTAAATAAGATCTGCATCTGATAGAAAGGCGTGCAACGTCATTAGACTCTGATCTAAACACTCTGGAAGAAAACATATGTTTTGTAAAATTTATAGCCAATATTCATGAATACCTTTTAATACAACAATTTTGAAGAATGTTTTTACTAAAGCTTCTGATTTAGAATTTGTTATTAAGCCTTGAAGGCTTTCTAAATATGTCCTTCTATCGCTACAAGTTTTGAAGTTTCTGAAGACAAGGTTCTGTTGAACGAAGTTCTGAAGATTCTAAAGACATCGTTTCTAAAGATCAAGTTTTGAAGACTCTGAAGACAAGGTTCTGTTGAACGAAGTTCTGAAGACTCTGAAAACAAATATGTGCTGAACAAGTTCTGAAGATTCTGAAGACGAGGTTCTGTTGAATGAGTTCTGAAGATTCTGAAGACATCACTTCTAAAAGACCAAGTGCTGAAGACTCTTAAGATAGTTCTGCTGAACAAAGATCTAAGACTCTGAAGACTCAGGTTCTGAAGACTCAGGTTCTGAAGTTACAAGTATTGATCTCTCTATACATGTTTCATCAAATACACATATGAAGCTTCTGAAGAATTAGAAGACATAATATCACTACTAAAAATAAGACATTTGGTTAAATGATTTTACATCAGATTTTTAGATATATGATGTGAAAAATATTTGTTAAAGGATTTTACATCAGATTTATTAACAATATGATGTGAGAAATATTTGATTTAAAGATTTTACATCAGACATATATTTCCACTGATGTAAAAAATAACGCGGTGGCATTGTCGTAAATAATAAGAAATTTTGTTATAAAGGATTTTACATCGGGCCATTTATCCCAACCGATGTAAAAAGTTCTCAATAAAAAATAAATAAAATGGGAGAAACATTTTACATCGGGCCATGTACCCCATCTGATGTAAAAAATAATGCGGTGGCAGTGTCGTAAATAATAACAAATTTTGTTATAAAGGATTTTACATCGGGTTGTTTATCCCAACCGATGTAAAAGTCCTCAATAAATAAATAAATAAAATAGATTAAGATTTTATATCAGGCCAATTTGCCCAACTGATGTAATAAGATTCTAAATAAAAATTTAAATAAAATTGATTAAAAATTTTACATCAGGCCTATTTGCCCATCCGATGTAAAATGTTTCTTAAAATCCCAAAACCCTATCTGAAAACTTAAGATTCTCCAACTCCCAAAAATCTCTTATCATTCTTCTTCTTCGCTTCCACCGTCTTCGTCTCCATTTTTCTTCTTCGCTTCCACCATCATTGTTATTCTTCTTCCTCCGCCGCCACCGTCTACCATTCTTCTTCCTCCGCCGCCACCATCCGTCATTCTTCTTTTTTTTTTCGCCGCCACCCATCCCTTCGCCGAAGATGAGGTGAATCTCTTTTCCGTAAGTTTCTCATCGTATTTTCTCTAATTAATTATTTTCTCTATAGTTTCTCTATATTTATTCAAAATAGGATTGATACTCGTACATGTATATCATAGGACGTTCTTAATTAAAATAATAAATAAAAAATAAAAGATACTGGTGATGCTACTCATAATAAAAAATTTTATTATAAAAGATTTTACATCAGGCCGTTTACCCCAATCGATGTAAAAGTCCTCAATAAATAAATAAATAAAATAGATTAAGTCATTTTAATTAAAAAAATTTTAAGTGATTTATATTTAACTGATAATAATTGCATGATATTTTTATTTTGTAATATAAAAGGATTAAAACAAAAATTTCAATTCTTTAGTATATATCATCTAGATTATATTTTTTTTTAAATTCATATAAAATGTGATCACATGCATTAACTATGAAATTGTATAAAAAATACAGATATTATGAGATGCTTCTTCATATTAATAAAAAATATAGATTAAGTCATTTTACATCGGGTTGTTTATCCCAACCGATGTAAAAAGTTTTTCAATAAAAAAATAAATGGATTAAACGTTTTACATCGGGTCATTTTGCCCAACGGATGTAAAAAGTTTTTCAATAAAAAAATAAATGGATTAAACGTTTTATATCGGGTCATTTTGCCCAACTGATGTAATAAGTTTCTCAATAAAAAATTAAATAAGATTTATTAAACCTTTTACATCAGGCCAATTAGCCCAACTGATGTAATAAGATTCTAAATAAAAATTTAAATAAAATTGATTAAACCTTTTACATCAGGCCTATTTGCCAACCGATAAAAAATGTTTCTTAAAATCCCAAAACCCTATCTGAAAACTTAAGATTCTCCAACTCTCAAAAATCTCTTATCGTTCTTCTTTTTCGCTTCCCCGTCTCTGTCTCCATTTTTCTTCTTTTACGCTTCCACCATCATTGTTTTTCTTCTTCCTCTGCCGCCACCGTCTACCATTCTTCTTCCTCCGCCGCCACCGTCCGTCATTCTTCTTCTTTTTTTCCCGCCGCCACCAATCCTTTTGCGGAAGATGAGGTAAATCCCTTTTACGTAAGTTTCTCATCATATTTTCTCTAATTAATTATTTTCTCTCATCATATTTACATAATGTTGATGAATTAGTTAGCCATATACTGACACAAGAATACAAAAACCAAATATGTTCATCGTGAATACAAAAACCAAATATGTTTATCATGTACTGCTACTTATTTTTAATCCCCAATTTATAAAATACAAAAAATAAATATGTTTATTCAAAATAGGATTGATACTCGTACTCGTACATGTATATCATAGGTTTGATACTGAGACTCACATAAAGACAAACCTATAATATACATACAAACTAGGATTGACACTGGGACTCACATAGAGACAAACGAACATTTCAACTAGATCTGGGAGGAATAACATTTCATGCAGTAAAATTATTTTGGATCTTTCACATGTACATTAGTTATGTATATACATACAACTAGATTGACAATTTGTATTCTCTATTTTATTTCTCAATTATCAGGCCCCAATTGGAGCTCTGATACCAATTTGTTAGAACAGAACTGTAACAATTAATTTGGAATGAAAACTTAAATAGCCTAAGTACAACTGAAAAAATCTTAACATTTAGGAATCCACTACTACTCAGTTCTCCTACAATATAGACCTGACTTATTCAACTAAAGACTTGGTAAACTAAATTATTCAACTACAGACCTTAAAAAAATGAAAAGTTTATAGTCTTCTATTTTATAGACTCAGACTTACCTGTATGTTATTTTTTCACAATTATTAGAACTTCACTTTATTATTTTGATAGTGAAATTCAGACTTGTAATGAAATATTTATTATTAGAACTTCACTTTATTATTTTGGTAATGAAATTCAGACTATTTATCAAAATAGGTTCAGACTTCACTTTATTATTTTGTCATTTCTTCACAATTACTAAAAGTCTTTATAACTTCATTATAACTTCACTCTTATTTTGTCTTTAACTAGTGTTATATAATTGGAGTAATATTATGTAATTTTCCATCCTATACTAACAAATTTTAATTTTTAGATATATTTAAGAATTTACGAATTTAATTTATACATAGACTAGATACATCAACTTAAAATGATTTGTTTCCAATGCAGAATTTATAATATATATGAAATTCTTTAATTTATTTTCTTTTATATATATATATATATATATATATATATATATATATATATATATATATATATATATATATATATATATATATATATATATATAAGACTATAAACTTCCAATAATAAATGAATATGATGCATGTTTATTTATTTAATTGAAGAAAAGTTGTTTGATGTAACAGGGTAGTAATAATAAAATGGAATTCTGGAATCTTTTTGTTGTTGCATTAATGCCTATTTTTAAGGTTCTGTTGATTACTGTTCTTGGTATTTTCCTTGCACTTGATCGTTTTCATATACTCAGTAACGAAACTTCAAGAAAAAACTTGAATACTGTAAGTTCATTGTTTTTTTATTTATAAAATATTTTATATTTCAAAAGCTCTATTAATATATGAAAAAAATTTCTTATATATATATATATATATATATATATATATATATATATATATATATATATATATATATATATATATATATATATATATATATATATATATATATATATATATATATATATATATATATATATATATATATATATATATATATATATATATATATAACACTTGGTAAAGTCAGATTGATTTGAAATAATTTTTTTAAATCATAAATAGTAGAACCAAACTCAGTAAGCTCTAATCCTTTTGGTAAATAACTAGAATTGTTAACTAATCGGTGTATTCAAAATAAAATTGTTTATTCAAAATAAAATAAAATTGTTAACTAACCATGCATTGCTTATTTTTATTATTTATGTTTGGTTTGTTGTTCATCTCATGTGTATTCTTCTAATAGGTTGTGTTTGCTTTCAGTTTGGTTGAATTTTAAGGTGCTGTCACCGCCGCCACCTTCCGTCATTCTTCTTCTTTTTTTTCCGCCGCCACCAATCTCTTCGCCAAAGATGAGGTGAATCCCTTTTACGTAAGTTTCTCATCATATTTTCTCTGATTAATTATTTTCTCTCATCATATTTACATAATGTTGATGAATTAGTTAGCCATATACGTACGGACACACGAATACAAAAACAAAATATGTTTATCGTGTACTGCTACTTATTTTTAATCCCCAATTTATAAAATACAAAAAATAAATATGTTTATTCAAAAGTGTACATGTATATCATAGGTTTTTCTAAATTAAAATAATAAATAATAAGTAAAAGATACTGGTGATGCGACTCATAATAGTAGAGAAACTAAATCCATGCATTGCTTATTTTTATTATTTATGTTTGGTTTGTTGTTCATCTCATGTGTATTCTTCTAATCGGTTGTTTTTACTTTCAGTTTGGTTGAATTTTAAGGTGTTGTCTCCCGTATAGGTTTCTATTCTCAACGTGAAATTTAAGGTGTTGTCTTTCACTTGGAAAAGTTAACTATTCTCAACGTGAAGTTTTGATATTATTTGCTACTGAAAGAAATATCTTATTTTTTAGTTTCTATTGGAGAGACAACCTTGAGCTTTTTCTACTTTCCAGCACTCTGGCGGTGATAACAACGATAAATAAGGTATCTTTAATAGTACATGATTTTACTGTTTTTAATAATAGCTTTTTGTAAAAATGTCAAATAATTTTGATGTCAATTTGGTGCTATTTGGGTTAAATTTGAGTAATAGAATTTTATGCGCAAATACCATTGTGTTAGGAATAATTTTTATGATTTAATTTAATGCCACATGTTTGCACGTAGAGACTTTGTTCTCTCTAATGTGTCCAAAAGAGGGACTATTGTAGGTATCACAATGATTTAACTCTGTATGTGTTAATTTCGGAACATAGGTATGGATCGTAGTTGGATGAGAGCTAATCGATTAAGTGCTGAGTACGAGCATGGAGTGATGGAATTTATACAGTTTGCTGAAAGTAATGCTAAAAAAAATATTCCTCCTCCTAAAAGTAGTGCTGAAAAAAGTCGTCATGTGCTTTTTCTTTGTCCATGTGTTCGTTGTGCAAATCAAGAACCAAAACTTAATAAGAAAGAAATTATGGATCATCTAATTTGTGAAGGGATTTGCCAAAGTTATACACAATGGATATGGCATGGTGAAGTAGTAGCAAAGTCAAATGTGTCCAAAAAAGATAATGTTAGTGTAGAAATGGATGATCGTCTAGAAGACATGATGCGTGATATTGGACAAGATTCGTTTAAGAGGGCACATGCGTATGATACTTTATGCAGTGACAAGGATAAACCTTTGTACCCGGGATGCACAAATTTTACACGTTTGTCTGCTGTGTTAAAATTGTTTAATTTAAAGGCAAATAATGGATGGACTGATAAAAGTTTTACCGAATTGCTTGAATTGTTGACACAAATGCTTCCCGAAGGTAACGTAATGCCAAATCGTTATTACGAGGCGAAGAAACTATTGTGTCCGATGGGTTTGAAGTATTAAAGTTCCGCATGGTTACTCATCAAATATCAAGAGGCTTGTATCAATTAAAGATCTCAAATTAGTTGGGTTAAAATCTCATGATTGCCATGTCTTAATGCAACAGCTACTACCAGTGGCTATTCGTGGGATATTGCCTAACAATGTTAGGAAAACTATAACTAGGTTGTGCTTATTTCATGGGTAAGTTTGTATGAAATTGTGTTTTTTATTTTTTTATTTTTGATAACATAGATATTTGATGTGTTTTTTGTGTTTCCACGCACACGTACAGAGACCATTGGAAATTAATAGTCATTTGTCCAAGAGACAATATTGTGGTCGTCTTTTGTTCACTTCATCGGGAACTTAATCCAACCATGAAGAAAATTGTTACAAAGTAAGTTTATATTTTATGTGAATTTTGTTATAGTATATGTTATATCTCATATACATAAAATTTTACAAAAGTAATTTCATATTTTATGTTGCTCTATATGAATTTTTTTCTGAATTAGTGCTTTCGGGGTTTATCAAATGGCAAATGGAAATAGAAAAAAGGCTACATGGCTCCAACCCAAAGTAAGCGTCATGTAAATTATAATTTTATATTTAATTTTATCATAAGTATTCACTAACTGTGTCATTTATTTTAGACAAGGCGACAACATAACTCTATTGACTGTGGATACTATGTTATGAAAAATATGTTGGATATTGTCTCTGCCAACATAACCGAGTCTTGGTTGCAGGTAAATAAAAATAACTTTACTTTGTTATTTACTTTGCATTTGCAACTTAAGGTGAATTTTCAAAGAATGACTTTATATTGCTATTTACATATTGTAGGTATTTGATGATCCAACAGAATTAACACAAGATGATTTGTATGATTTGCGACTCCGTTGGGCAAAATGTTTCTTTGAGTTATATAAAAATTAAACTTTATATGGTGAGTTATATAGAATTTTCTATGTATACCTAATTTGAGTTTCTTGACTTTGGTATTGTCTGCTGATGTTTATTGTTATTATTATTTATTGTCAGCAAATGTGATTTTGGTGTTCTCTACCGAAGCTAGCTACAACGGATTTCTTGTGGATTGCATGTTGGTATTCAAGTGTGGTAAAGGACTTATAAATGGTTGAATATTGAAGAAAGAATATGTGTACTAGATTAGTACTTTTGTTCCTCAATTAGTACTTTTGTAAATCAATTTCTTGTGGATTGAACAGTTGTATGTATACTAGATTAGTACTTTTGTAAATCAATTTGTTCATGTTGAAGAATATGTGTATCCTAGCTATTTGGTGCAATGAAACTAAAAGGTTAGTTGAAAAAATATAAAAAATTGCATACCAAATAGGGACTAAAATTTGGTATGTGTGATGTTGGAAAAATATGAAAAATTAAGTACCAAAAAAATTACAGGGATTCCATATCGATTCGGATAAAAATTAGTCTAAATATTTAAGAAAAACAACCTACATTTAACATCGGGTGGGTGTGCTTAAAAACCGATGTAAAAACATAAATTTTGAAGACACGTAGCACACCTTTTACATCGGGTCAAAAAGGAAACCGATGTAAAAAAACATACCTATGACACCTTTTACATCGGGTCAAGAAGGCAACCGATGTAAAAAAACACACCTATGACACCTTTTACATCAGTTCTACTGACCAACCGATGTAAAAAATCACCTATGACACATTTTACATCGGTTCCGAATAACAACCGATGTAAAAAGTGCTTTTTTTTATAAAAAAAAATTAATAATAATATATTTCACATCAGTCTTAACTGTCAACTGATGTAGTAGATGTATTTTTTACATCGGTCTATGACCCGATGTAAAATGTCTTTGATTTACTACATCGCTTGGCTTTACATCGCACCCAGACCCGATGTAAAATGTGTTTTTGGCCCGATGTAAAAAGTCATTTCTGCACTAGTGTATTAAGAATGGTTGGATAAAGCGCTGAATATAAAATTACAAAATAGTCTGTGACCTCTACCTAGACTAGGTGGCACAAGAATAACTTTTTGTATTATGATGTGATAATTCCTTCAGTGAACATTGAGATATTACAGTTGCAATATGTTTCCTATTATACCCTCCAACGGATCTATTCTCATGATCTTTAAATATATTGAAGATCTGAATGCTTGAAGAGAAGCTTGTGAGCGCAGAAAGATGGTGATGTAGCCGTTGCAGTTGCTGCTGAGAGCCAAGTGAAAATGATAAATGCTGCAAGAGTAAAAGAGAAAATCAAGAGAGAATAACTAAAACAAGAAGTAAAAGATCTGAAGAAAACACGAGAGTATGTGTGCAAGGAGGAAGCAAGCACCAAGTTGTAAGCTCAAGAAGAAGATGCTCAATGCTCAATCAAATTAGAGCGCTGCTCTACAAGAAATGAGAGAAGTTTCAAAAGAAGGTTTTAAGCTTACAAAACTCATGCTGATAATGCAAATCTCTAGGAGATTATTCTTAAGATAGTTTTGTAAATTAGCAAGGAGATGTTGTTCATATCTTTCTAGAAACACTTGTGTTATTGTACTTCAATTGTGTCATCTGCTTGTTTAGAAGAAATTCTTGTACACACCTTTGTAACACTTTTCAAAGTGTAGATTCCTCAAGTGACTAAGCGTTAGTCTGGATACTTAAGAGGGCTCAGTTGTTTCCTAACACTTAGAGGTTGTAATCTGTTGAGATTATTGGATTAAGTCCTTATCTAAGGCGAAATCACCTTGGTGGGTGGACTGGAGTAACTTTGTTAACAGTGAACCATGATAAAAGTAATCACGTCTATTTATTTTTATTCTTCTTGTTAGCATTGATTTTTTTAATTCCACACAAAAGTTCATAGTTAGTGAAACCCAATTCAAACCCCCTTTCTTGTGTTTCTCGCCCCTTCATATTAAACACTTTCAAATGGGGCCATAGCCTATATAGTGTGTAATCTGCCTCTGTCACTGACTGTATATTTCATTAACACTATTCTTAATAATTTATTTCTTTTCTCATTTATGTTTATAAAGAAAGTAGCACAACTGCGTGTTGTTTTCTTTTTTCCATTTTAAATTGAAGGTAATTTTTCTCTGTTTTTTTATTTTTCTTCATTATCTCCCTACTCGAGGAACATGAGTTTATAGTTCTTATACTTCTTTGTACTTTCTATTTATTTTTTAACGGTTGAAGAACTTTAAATTAGGGTTTTGACATTTTTTTTTGGTTTTTAAGATAGAATATTTTGAGTTAGGTTTTGTTTTTTTTTCATAACTTTTAAGTTTTTAGATCTAAGATATTAAATATTTTTAGTTGTTAATGAATTGGTTGCTTTAACTTTCAGTTTCTCTATTTAAAAAATGTATTTAAAGGATTGGTGAGATTACAAGATAAAATATATTTTTTTTTCTGAATAATTTGACCAGACTTTCTTTTGTATTCTAGTACTTGTTAATGAAATTGGTTGTATTAGTTTTGTAGGTATGTACTGGTTTATTCTGATCAAGGAAGAAAGAAAGAGTAATAATTATTCTGATCAAGGAAGGAAGAAGACAAAAAGATTGAAGAGTAATAATTTTACAAATATGGCTAATCATTATAATTATAATGATCGCTTTAAAGATGAAGTTGAAGACAAATAAAGATATGTAAGACTTTGGATGAAGGGTGGATTGTGTCAAAAAGTATATTCATCCAAGTCCCACATCGGGTAGTAGGAAAAAAATAAAATTTTAATATTAATATAAATAGAGATAATTAATTTTACTTTTCTATACAACAATAAAATATAGTCTCACTATGCCAAAAAAACATTTTTATGACGAAACTTTCACATCGAACATGTCAAAATTGAGTGCATAGGTCATTTTTTCCTCAGTTTTTTTAAATATAGCTATAAGTGAGCGCCAATTTTTCTCCATAAAAAATAATAAACCTATTACTTTGGTGTTTTTGAAAATTGAGGAAATATAACTATAAGGGAATACGCTTCGAATCCTTGTAACTAGTGAGATACTCGGGCATTCACACGGGTACTGGGATGATACGCTCATGTTTTATTAAAATATAAATAAAATGATATTAAAAAATTAAATTGTTCAACCAAAAAAATTATTATTTTTAAAAGATATAATAAATTAGTGCTTATAATTTATTCCATATATAAAAATATTTGAATCAACACTAAATGTAAGACATCGGTAGACAGGATCTTAGAATTGCACAAGGGTGTTCAGAATTTCGTCTTCAATGTTGATAGAAAGAACAAATAGAAGTCTCCCATAACGAGATCTGAAGCCTGCACGATCAGCTACCAAGGACACTAGCTTTCTCAAATATGTAAGATCAGGAGCTCAAAAAATGTACTTCTGAGTGTTTATCCTTCCAATATCCATAATCACAATATCTGCGATGTTTGCAAGGGAAAGTCTCTGAGATTCATACAAAACTGACTGAAACAAAATGCCCATGAATGCATGTGTGTAAGATGCAACACCCACAAACAAGACACATGAAGCACACATGTTTAAAGGTTTGACATGAGCATGGAGCCAAAGGTAAGAACCAAACCAAAACGGTATCTACTAAGGTTATATCAACACCTGTAGAACAAGGTTCTAAAAAGTTCCTAGAGTCATAGTTCCATCATTTAGATATTATCGGCTTAAACGACTACTCATCGGCTAACAATATTCTCAAGAGAAACTCGTCCGAGTGTGGTATCGTGTAACAACTAATTCAAGTCAACACCTGAATAGCCACCGCACTACGTCCTAATAAGGCCAAGATGGATTAAAGGGTTTTAAGGTCCTCAGCTTCTCAGGCTCCCAGGTTGGAAAAAGTAATGCCAATTACGACTACTTGTAAGACATCAGTAATTCCAAAGGGGCCTCCACTGAGCGGAGGATCGCATTTCAACTTAGTAAGGACTACTCCGCATAAGCCAACAAGACTATACCACCCTCCTATCATAAGTGAACCCAACTCCGGGTATATGACTTATCTTACCATACAGATCACCAGGCACCCAAACAGAACAAGTACTAACAAACAAATCAAACAAAAAGCGATAAATAAATCAAAGTAGGCTAGACCAACTAGGAACCAGAGATTTCCCAGCAGAGTCGCCACTTTTCTGTAGCGGGAAAATTTGTGAGTGTAAGCTATTGATTAACTTAACTCAAAAATGCAAGAGTCTTAACCACACTTTTATTTTATCCAAAAAGGAAAGAAAAAAGAGCGAACAAAACCAAAAGAGTTCTAAAACAAGAACAAAAGAACAGACATCTGGGTAAGGGGGTTGGTTGCGCAATGGAAATGTGGTAGCACCTAAAATGTCTATAGTACTCTATAGGATCCCTTTGAAATATCTATGTTTTTTGGTTCACTATGCCAAAAAAGACCTTTAGCAGCGCTGCCTAAAGTGGCGCTGCTGAAGGTAAAGGCAACGCTTTTTTTATGGAAAAAGCGCTGCTATAGGCTCCCTTTACCAGCACATTTAGCAGCGCTTATTTACCCCTTTAGCAGAGCTTTTAAAAGCGCTGCCTATTCCCCCCTCTCCTCCCCCCTTTAGTAGTGCTTTTTAAAAGCGCTTTCTTAGACCCCCCTTTAGCAGCGCTTTTTTAAAGCGCTTTCTTAGACCCCCCTTTTAGCAGCGCTTTTATAAAGCGCTTTCTTAGACCCTCATTATGATCATTTCTAATATATGATTCGTCCGCTCTAATATTCTCATCTTGATCATCTATAATATAATATTCCTTCTCAACATCAACATCCCCCTTGTCTCCAATGTTATCATCGATTACTTTGTTGGAAAAAAGAACTATAAACCATTTCGTACTTGTCGGATCAGTGACATAGAACACTTGTTTAGCTTGCGTGGCTATAATAAAAGGCTCATCTTTGTACCCCACCTTATTAAGATCCACTTGCAAAAATCCTGACTTATCCATTCGTATGCCACTATTATTTTCAACCCACTTGCATCCAAAGATAGGAATATGAAACTTTTCATAATCAAACACCCAAATGCGGTCGATAACCCCAAAATACGACAGATTCACATATTTAGGGTTTAAGTCCTTCACACTTGAAATGTGCACTGCTTCGGCAAATACAATGACACCACTATTTTGCATTGTACTCTTATCATCTTGTTCTTTGGTATAAAATGTGTATGCTTTAGTTGCGTATGCGCTATAAGAAAACACATGCAAACTTGGACCATATGCTAAATATCTTAACCTTTCTGTTATTGAAGCGGGATCAGAATAAAACTTTGAAAAAATATGATCCTTGAACCATGTTATAAAACTTTGATTGTGCTCACGTACTATCCAATTTTCATTTCGATTTAGATTTGAACCTCGGAGAACGTCCTTGTGCATTTCAACATACGGCTCAACCTCAATGTCATTGTGCAGAACATACAAATGCACTTGCTCCCGTTCATCCCTTGAAACTGTCACAACTTTAGAAGACATCCATTTTTATCCATACTAATTGAGTAGTCTAAACTAAACTAAGAAAGTTAAACAAAAACAGAGAATACTTGTAAAGAAATCACTAACTTCTAAGAAAACTACACAGTAGGATGCTTGAAACAATCACAACCTTGCTCTTCACAGGTAACCCCTATAATAGACAAAATTAATAACATCATCAACATTAAATAATTCTTGGAACATCAATTGTTGATAAAACTTATAATAATGTAACAACTTCTTATATAGTTGATAATTTCTTTTAATAAAGTCTTATAATATTAAAAGAAAAAGGTGGAACAACTAAGAAACTATAAAACGAGGAACAAAATAAAATACCATAAAACGGACTACTCATATGATCTAACCATTTTGATAGGTATAGAGTTTACTTATATTTATATTCATGTTGGCTACTCTCTTAAAAAATAGGAATTTCCAAACTATGAAAAAAATGCTCTATCAAGTTACATTAATATTTTTTAATTAATTATATGACGTGGGTGATATATTTTTACTTGGTATAATTTTTCTATGTTGGAGCGTGTTTGTATTCGGTGTCCGACCTACAATGTCGTTTTATGTGTCAAAATATCAGCTCTCCTTTGAAAATGGGAGCATAGATGTAATTCTACAACAACAATTTTCTAATACAGCACAGAAACAATAGAACCTAGCACTTTTCTTCAATATCATCCTATATAACTGATTACAAGCTTAAATATGAAGAAATCTTCATGCATTTTCTAATGTGCTATGTGCATTTTCAAAGGCTTTCTATGTTGGCAAGAGAAAAAGCAAGTCTGCAATAAACCAAGTGACAGAATTTCACTATCTATATACTAAAACAGAGTCTTTCTTACACCAACACTACAACACCAATTTTCAAAATGACATTTTAGCATAATATCAAAACTAATTAATAACATAATACAAAATTAAATGCAGAGCTGAAAATGGAGAGTAATAGTATTGAACAAAATATCAAACACTTTATCATAATATTGAACAAAAAAAATCTCTAAGAGGTATTTTATCAAACACTTAGAATGCATTTAAGTGAGATAAAAAGAGAACAATTTTTTTCTCATATTCATATCAGTTGTAGAGGAATGACAAAGACAACCATTAAAAAACAAAATAATGAGATTACCTTGTAGTTCTGTAGACGGAATGATGGAGGAGGGTGACGGTCGGCGGCTGTCGGACGGAGGAGGGCGATGGTCGTGGTTTAGGTTGACGGAGGAGGGCAACGTTCGCCAGAGGATAAAGAATGAAAGAAATACACGTACAGTCGTTCTATTTCTTTCAAAAATTCTGGTGGGTATTTTAAATTTATTCTAATTATGCCTATAGCAACGCTTTTTAATGGCATTTAGAAGCGCTTTTAAAAAGCGCTCTCTAAGGTGTGCCCTAGGCATGACATATAGCAGCGCTTTTTAAAAGCGCTTTGTTATATACCCCATATAACAGCGCTTATAGAGAAAGCACTCTCATATGTTACACCTACAGCAACGCTTTAAAAAAGCGCTTTCTTAGGGCCCCCCTTTAGCAGCGCTTTACAAAAGCGCTTTCTTAGGGCATACATTTAGCCGCGCTTTTAATAAAGCGCTTTCTTAGGGCCCCCCTTTAGCTGCGCTTTTCAAAAAGCGTTGTCTAAGGTGTTCTATTTTTTTTTTCTTTTTTTTAATGACTCTTTAGAAGCGCTTTTTCAAAAAGCGTTGTCTTTGTATGCGCTGCTAAAAGTCAATTCTGGCGTAGTGGTTTGAAAATGTTTGTTTGAAAGGAGATTGGGGACATGAGAATAGAATTATTTTTTTAAAGATTTTTGTGTTTGGAGAGACTTATTGCCTCATGCCTACGTACCCACAAAGTGCAATATAGGATCAAAACCCTGCAGTTCATGGTACAAATAACAAAAATTTATTGGTTATGATTTATTTTTAATGTAAAGACAAGTCGTCATTTTAAGGAGAAAACTACAACTAGTCGCCCACAAGTATAAGACAACATTTGCATCACCTAAAGATGGATGATTTTGCTTGGATTAAAATCAACAAGTCTATCGCTCAACATCTAAGTGGAAAATGTCAACATCTTAAATACTATGGGGAATAAAAGAATTATATCTCAACTATGGAAATGACTCATGTCTTAATTTTATGAAAATTTTTAAAAGAAAAAGTGCACAAAGACACAAAAGGTTTGAATGAGGTGAAGTGTTTTTTATATCTTTATTGAAATTGGTCAAAATATGATTAGCATTGATTGAAATTTATTAAAGAAAACAAAGTTTGAAAATCACTTGACAAAAGTCAAGATTTTATTATGAAAGTGGTTTTAAGTTTGAAAACAAGAAGGTTTTTGAAAAAGGGAGAAGATTTTGAAAATTTAAGAAGGAGAGGAGATGAAGTGACTACCTTAGAAAGAAAAATAAAAGATAGAGATAAGAAGGATCTGACCAAATTGTAGCACCAAGGGTCCAAGAGAAGTCCAAGAGGTCCAAGGTATAAGAATAGTCCAAGAGCATAACCACAAAGTTAAGAGCACCAAGTTTTTAAGAGGTTTAATCCTTTATTAGTGTTTTAAACAAGAATGGTCTAAATGGACAAAAGAAAAAGAGCGGAAACATAAACATGTGTCAAACGGACAAAAGAAAAATAACGGAAGCATAAACAATAATATAATATGAGATGATAATAATGGAGTATAAAAATAAAAGAGAGATGGGGAGCGAGAAAGAAACATAAACAAAATTAGCACAATAATATTGTTAGTGAGTTAGTGATTAGTTGTTAGAACAAATGATCGGCGATGGTTAACTCATGAAACTGATCCTATAATGATGATCTGAGTTACATTTATTAGTGATATTTTTTCTCTTTCCTTCTTTTCCTTTTAATCTTTTTTATGTGACAAAAGGGGGAGATATAATAGTAAGTATTTAAGTAAAAACTAAACTCATTGAATGCATGTCCTGTATATATTGATAATTTATTTTCTTATCATTTATTTTTTGTTTTTATGGTTACCTTGCCTAGAGCATATTTTAACTCTCTTGCACATAATTTTAAGGAAGAGCTTACAAACCTCAGACTTAGCCTATCAGACCCAGGAGCTTAAAAACCTCATATTCTGGTGTTGTCAAGGAAAGTTAAAAAGGACAACATATTTTAACTCTCTTGTACATAGTGTTAAGAAAGAGCTTACAAACCGCTGACTTAGCCTATGAGACTCAGAAGGAGCTTACAAACCTTGTATTCTTGTGTTGTCAAAAGAAGTTAAAATGTTTTTATTTTGGTGTTCTTAAATATGGAACTAAAAGAGAGCTTACAAACCTCAATCTTAAAACTGTTTGACTCAGGGGGAGCTTGCAAACCTCAGACCCTGATGTTATTAAGAAAACTAATTTATTTTTCTTGAAAAATAGTTCTTAATGTTAGACTAAATTAAACTAAACTGTGAACTATCACACTCAGGGGGAGCTTATAAATCTCATATCCTGTTGTTCCAGAGAAAATTAAATGGCCAACATTGTCCTTTAAATACTTGTGTTTGTCATCATCAAAAAGAGGGAGATTATTACAACAAGATTTGTTCTTGAGATATTATGTTTTAGTTTTGATGATAACAAAAGTATTAAAAGTACAATGGTTTATTTGATGTGCGTTTTATTTATGTAGATTCTTGTTCTTATATATAAATAGTCGAAATCTATTTTACTTAGACACACTTGGAGTTGATTCATTGCTAGTTTCTGGTGGCAGAGTCTGAAGAATAATTGCTAGTGTGGTTTGACGCAGACTCTAAACTGAAGGCCTCAGTATTCAGACAGGTTTCTACACTTAGTAATTGTATATCAACATCTGGTACCATTCAGAATTGGTGATAAAGCTGTGGATTATTCGTACTATTGAAAATGAGTTGTATTGTCTTATCATCCCATCAGCTTGAGTCTACAATATTGCAAGACTCAAGAAAAACTGATACGTTCTATGAGAGAACGGGAAAAAGTGGGAAATATTGTATTATTCTTTTTAAATATTGTTTACATTAGAACATGAATCTTATTTATAGAACATTTATATACAAACATATTAGTAAATACCAATAATAACATATAATTTATAGGAGTCAAGGAATACATAAAGAGGAGAAAAATAGAAATTCACATCTATATTAAATATTATTCATAACAAATTATTCAATATTTATGTATCTGATTTTTAATACAACTAAATCTCCAAAGGTAAATAGAGATGACACCTACGTTATTTAAAAACAAATGTTGAGAAAAGAAATGTATGAGACAACGGACTCAATAATTGAGCTAACTATTTAATCAACATAACATAAAATTTAACTAATACTTTCTTGATAATTTGTGTATTGAGCAAGCACAATTTTTAGAACCAACATCGTTTGCAATGCACGGAGGCTGAACTGGTCCACCTTTATACCAAACATATCGTTTTTGGACAAATTCACGAATAAAGGTGTCAAGCATTTCAGTAGTAACATGCTTCAACACTACCACATGTGCAATATTTTTATTGCTTGCCAAATTCCATCGACCAGTAAAGTTATCATCTAAAGGTCTCTCAAAAACAACTATGTTGCTATACTCATTTAACATTGCACCAATTCCAGCACCACGTAGTTGATTTAGCAAGTAACGTTCTTTAAATATACATTTATGCACTTCATTCTCAAGTCCTGTTAAACCCCTTTTTTTGGAGAGCATACCAAAGGAAGATTGGGGCATGTCCAAAACGACTACCTGTGATTGTGGCATCTCTTGAAGCAATGATATCAACATCTCTTGAAAGTGCATTGATGTATTTCAAACGAGTTATCAAAACACCACAAGGTGAAGGACATCCTAAAAACTTATGGCCTGAAATAGTTATGCTGCCAATAAGTTTCTTGAAGCTAATTCTTAGAGCCTAGCAAATCACAAAAACAATATTTAAGAAAAATATCTAGCTTGCTCTGCTCTAATGATCTGTTATGTATATACCTTTTTCAAGAATTCAAACCTAGCATGAGCCCCTTAGGTTTTTTTCAAACTCCCTCATGGAAACCTCTGGATCAACTTCAAGATAGTCTACCATCATCTCGAGTGTCTCGTCTTTGCTAATTTTCCGATGATCTAGAAGTTTCTCCTTGATCGGAAGATGCATCAACCAAGCGGTAGATGAAATGACAAGGTCTTATTGTGAAATCTCTCCACGAACGCATTAAGCATCCCATGGTTAACCGTAATATAACCGGTCATGCACAAGTCCTTCATCTCAGTTAGGCACAAAGCATTCTGAAACCACTCCTCATTCAGCTGAGGCAAGCCAATAATCTTCTGCCCACGGTTAATAATCTTCGGCGGATCACAGTCTTGAAGAAAAATAAATCTATGTCAGAAACTTGTAATGTAATAATAAACGTAAATTAAAAAACTCAATCCAACTAATTTTACCTCTCTGTCCTAGATATGTCTGGCAGTATGGTCTGGATATAGAGGCAAAAGTGACAAGTCTACAGGGTCTCCTTCAAATGTTTGAGGTGGCTTATCATCCTCAGCAGCCTCACCAGTTGGAGGTGGCATTAGCTCAGCAGCCTCATCAATCAGAGGTGGCACTGGCTAAGAAGCATCATCAGTCGTAGGTGGCACAAGAGCCTTAGGTACCACCGTTGACTCGGGTACCTCTAGCGCTTGAATAAGTGAAACATGTCGGCTGCGAGAGTGATGCGTCAGTAGGTGAAACCTGTCTCCTACGGTAAGAATAAGATGGAAAAGCACGAGTCTTAGAAGTAGATGCCTTAGCATGGCTATAGTGAACAAGAGCCTCTGAAACCCAACTCTTCTCCCTCCGCATCAATGCATGCTGTGCATTTCTCCCGTGTCTCAGTCTATCGTCTCTATAAGCCATAATGCGTGTAAGTAAACAAGAATATAGTACAAATAACACTATAAGCAAGAAAAAAATAGTGATAATTTTCGAAGATGCATCTTCGGTTACTGGAAAACTAGTTTTATAGTATGTATAAACTACCATTCATACAATTTCTACTCATTTCTTACCTAAATTATTATTTTATTCTCATTTACATAAAAATTGAAAAAGTTGATCAAAATATCAAAACTTACAAACTTAGACTTTACTTCAGTATTGAATGATGTCTCTAATGTATTTGATGTTGATTGAATAACCTTTGAGCTTGATTGTTTGATTTTGGGCTTGATTGATGGAAATTATTTTGAGAGAGTTTGAGAAAGTTGAGTTTTTTTAGAAATGAGGAAGGAGAAGGGTTCTGACGCAACTTAAGTTCCAATACTTTTCAGAAATGCATCTCTGAAATATATTAGAAGATGTATCTTTGATATATTTTAACGTTAAGTCAAAATTCGATAAACTTAGAGTACATCTGAAAATATATCTCTGAAAACTAAAAGCATTTTAGTATTTTCACGTGTTAGTTTAATAATATATACAATGCATTAGGAAATTTCCTACCGAAAAATCTGATGTATTCCCTATTGCTAAGTTTGAATAGGCTAAACACAAATATACAATTCTCTTCTATCAAGTTTATGAGATTAAGAAGTTATTAAATTAAAAATGTTATAAATAATATTAATTAAAAAATATAGAAAAATCATATTGAAAATTAAAAATTCACACATTTTGAAATGTTTTATTAGATAGCTCATTCAATTTAAAAGTGGAGGGTATGCATTAATAGTAACTGCACAGTATCAAAATAAAAAATTTATACATTTTAAAATGTTTTACATCATTCATTCAATTTAAAAGAGGAGAATAAGCCTTTTTCGTTACAGTTTAAATTTTATTTTAATTTTCTTCTTTCTTTCATGTATGTAATATGAATTTTTAAATTAATTTATATATGTTATATTATATTTTTTCAATGTTTTTTAAATTTTTTTCGTGTGATCTCAACTTAAAACACAAATTGAGGTATTTTTTACTATTTTTACTATTTTTGTGTGATCTCAATTTAAAACACAAATTGAGAGATTTATCAAAGCGTTTGGAATGATATTACCACACTAACGACCTTGTCGCGCCTTTTTGTTATTAGTATGGTTCAATGTGATCTTGATTTGTTTAGCTTAGAAGATCTTTTATGGTTGCTGTGATTTTTTACGGGAAGTTGTTGGTAAGTGAATTAGTTTGTGACGGTCAATTCATTAACCATTACTTAAATGAGTTAGGTCTTGCTCCCTCACTATTTTGTACACTCTTTTATTTTTATTTTTATTTATTATATGAGTTAGGTCTTGCTCCCTCACTATTTTGTGTGATTTTCTTTATTTATTATATGAGTTAGGTCTTGTTCCCTCACTATTTTGTGTGATTTTTTACGGGAAGTTCTATTTTGTGTGATTTTATTTATTTATTATATGAGTTAGGTCATACTCCCTCACTATTTTGTGTGATTTTTTACTAGTTGGTACGTGAATTAGTTTGTGACGGTCAATTCGTTAACCATTACTTAAATGAGTTAGGTCTTGCTCCCTCACTATTTTGTGTATTTTTTACGGGAAGTTGTTGGTACGTGAATTAGTTTGTGACGGTCCATTCGTTAACCATTACTTAAATGAGTTAGGTCTTGCTCCCTCACTATTTTGTACACTCTTTTATTTTTATTTATTATATGAGTTAGGTCTTGCTCCCTCACTATTTTGTATACTCTTTTATTTTTATTTATCATATTAGTAGTTTATTTTAAAAAGTGGAATCAGATGGACGAATTCAGTTCATATAAATAGTCTTGCGGATACCCAAATCAACTCGAATGAATATTAAAATTTATTTTTATAAAGCGTTGGTTAGTGTTGTAGAGTATTAAGTTTTTATATTCATATAACTATCCGGTCTAGATATTTTCTCACTCCTTTATTCTCATCCTAATCATAACTCTTGCCAAGCATCATGCGCCACCCTTTGTCAAAATTGTCCACCACCATATCATAATTTCATCTCCTTTATGTAAGCCATATCACATTCATCTTCTCCATCAATCACAATGTATCATTTCCACTTTGTTTCCTATTCTTAATTATATATAGAGGCGATGTGGACCAAACTTTTTGTAAACACTCCAACCTCCCTAGATCACAAGATCTATTCCGCATTTCCAACAAGACAAGCCTTTGCTCAAACCTCCAGTACCACTACCAGCCTCAAGACTGAAGCATTTTCTGGTTTCCAATTGTTATAGGCTAGCCTCGAAATACAAGACGCAAATTAGTTGTTGAATAATATGTATAACATAGTTTGACAACAAAACTTGTATGCGATAGAAGAAAGACTGCTTCCTCTAAAAGAAAGCTTATAAAACGTATCTCTAAAGGGGAAGGCAGTGTATGAAGCCGTTTCCAGGAGAAACCAAACTATCATGCTCAAGCCGTCCATGTCGCGGAGAGACGGAGCTCCAAAATCTTTGAATCACCAGAAGAGCAAGAGACAAAAAAACTCCTCATCAAATTCCCGAGGGAGAGTGATGTAGTCATGTTCCTCTTAAGGAACAAATAGAGAAACCACCAATCAAGAATCCCTAAAAGCATCTTTTTTGTGAACCTTCCAAAATTGAAGGAGATTAATGAGAAGAGAGATCCCGACGAGCACGTACAACTTGTTTGAATTACTTCCATGCCGATGAAGTTGCAAAGTGTAATTTATTTGCACTAAATCTGACAGGAACTACCAGACTCTGGTTCAAAGCCCGGTCGAATGAGAGCATTGAGTCGTGGGCTAATTTCTACGAGAGCTTCACCGCTTATTTCACAGACTGGAAAAGACAACCAGTGACAATAATTGCCCTCAACGGGATACCACAAGGGAAGACAGATATATTATGATCGTACATCGACCGTTCATACAAGTATCTATGGGAGTAAGAGGAGTTGAAGAGGGATTCAAGTGCTGGATATTTGAGAACAACCTATAGGATAACTCCTACAAGTAGAAATTGGGGCGCAGTGAGGCCCGTATTGTGAAAGAGCCGCTCAACATAGCACATTCCTTCGTAAACCTTAAGGATAAAATTAACGCCCATTTCAACAACCTAGCCACGACAGACGCAAGTTGCATCTGATCCTTAAAAAATGAATCTAAGATGCGGAGAGGTGAATTCTATTGCAGAACCCTTGTACACTACGACAAGTACACCCACATGAACACTTCCGAACTAAGATATACTAGGAGTATGCTAACACGGATTTCTAGAAGACTAGAATTAGAAACCCTTTCCCTGTCATAAAATCTTCAAGAACTGGTAAGAAGAAATAATGCCGCTTTCATAAGAGCCACATAAACACCACCAATAAGTACATCCAAATGAAGGATGCCTTTTGCGGTGAGTCGGATTCCCCACGTTAATTGGTGAATTGCTTCATTCAATATTGAATATGAAAATAATGATTACAGAAGTTAAACGCATTATAAAATATCAAACTAACGACAGGATACAAAAATATTGAGAACTTACCAAAGAGGACATTCCTATCCCCCTTAGTATGAGCGTCCATCAACAAGAGGGTTTCAATAAGCCGTTTTAATAGTCTCTTTGAAGCTTCATCTAGGGGAGTGACACCCCCGACATGACCAAACTCTTTGACAAAAGAAACTTGATTATTTTTTAGATAAAGCTCCTCGTCGGACAGATCATCCTCCTTATAGACATAAGACCCATTCCTCATCAGAAAATGATCTTTGTTCTAGTATTTATGAAACATGATAACACATATGTGTTCCATTCCGGTGCCTATAGTACACATTGTTGCATGGGTCTCTTTGTGGAGAGGAACAACTAGGAAGAATCCGTTTTCAAAATGCTTCAGGCTCTCTGAAAACATTTTGCAACAATAAGTAACCTGCACTAGAGTAATCAAACCCTAACCCTATGCCTAATTTGTTGAACTACGTTGTACTTTGAAGAGATGCAAGAAAATAGACAAAGAGCACCAGTACTAGAAGTCTTTAATGTACACCAAATTTGCAGGGTGCAGCTGCGACAGAGCTATCATCAAGTGGTTTAAAATCTCTATCTCAAAGTTTTTGAAGGGAAAACAAAAACCCAAGATCAAGAAGATACATTCATAAAAGGGAATAAGCATTAGACATACTCATTACATATCCTTTTGTCATCATCAGAGTCAGTTCACTCTACCCCGAAGAAGGGTTTATGTCCAAGAAAGCTCTATAAAGGCTACCCTTTAGCGTAAATATAGAAACAATAGACGAAGCAATAAGATAAACCCAAGAAGCAGAAGCATCTTCTTTGAATTTTTGCCTCATGAGAGATATTACCCTCTTAAGGTGCATAAATATAATATTTTGCAGAAATATAGAGGACACATGATATAAGGGAACATCTCAAGAAACTGCCAAGCTAACTCTTCATAGATTGCATGGTGACTTAACAAAAAGTAATAAGCTCCATCAACGCTCAAATTTTCCTCATGAAAACACTCGAGTGCTTTAGTTTCCAAAGATCGTTATAACAAAACATACAGAAAGACGTAAGTAGCATTAGGCATATCTAAGGCATAAATATCCAAAAGCAGTAACGCCACCTCTTGGATTTCCATTCAAGCTGAAACGTGAGTGACATGAAAGGGAGAATACTACACAAGCCCTCACAATATTAAGGAGAGACAATAACTCGGGGGAAAATATTTTGGGCCAGTCAGAGGGCTCAACATCTGCGGCCGAAAGAAACAACAATTTGTTCAGGCGCTCACGTCATAGAATAATTACCTTGGGGAAGATCATAGGAGATCCAGATCCTAGATACATCCATTAACTCTTCCTATCTTATGTTTGAATAATAGAGGGTGGTTATAATTGTGAGAAAAAATTTTGGTTATGCATCTGGCCTTTAAGTTTTGATGATAATAATACGTGGATTGACATGGAAAAAATTTGTACACTAATGTTTTTGTCTAGTGTGTAGTTTGTGATAAACAGGTTTTGACTCTGAAGCCATGATGTGTGACGCCATCAGATTCTGGAATCAACACACTTTAACTCTGAAGAGATACAAATATTCACAAGAAGTGGTCAAGTTAGAGAAAGCTCGCAGATAACAATTCTGAAGAACATTCGTTCTTAAGCTTCTGACTTTGAATCTGAATGAAGAGACTCTAAAGGACTTACTCCCATTAGGAATCTAAGCTCGTGCTGAAGATTCTAAAGAATGAAGCACTGAAGAACAATGTCAAGACTCTGAAGACTGTAGTTCTGAAGACTCTTAGCAGGCTCTTGACTCTTCTATGCATGCTTCAATAACCTTACATTCAGAACCCTTTGATAAATAGAAAAAAATAAGATCAAACCGCTATGTGAGATAAATAGTACAATGTACCAAATCAAAATATTCCTTCCACCACGCGGATTTCGTGGAGCAAGGACATTTATGATGTACGATATTTGTCTCCCATCATTGAAGACATTTATTCGAGGTGCCAACTCACGCATAAAGATTCCCATTCTACCCAAAAACAAATCTTTCTTTGACTATAAAAGGAAGACTTGGAAGAATGGATCAAGCTGTTACTTTGCTTAATATTCACACACTATTCTGTAAGAACAAGAATGGTTCTGCATCTGGCCTTAAGTTTTGATGATAACTGCACATGTTATCTTAAAGAACAATTCAGTACTTTATGGTTTCTGTCTAGTGTGTTGCTTTTGTTAAATAAGATCTGTATCTGATAGAAAGGCGTGCGACGTCATTAGACTCTGATCTAAACACTTTGGAAGAAAACATATGTTGTGTAAAATTTATAGCCAATATTCAAGAATACCTTTTAATACGATAGTTTTGAAGAATGTTTTTACTAAAGCTTCTGATTTAAAATTTGTTATTAATCCTTGAAGGCTTTCTAAATATGTCCTTCTATCACTATAAGTTTTGAAGTTTCTGAAGACAAGGTTCTGTTGAACGAAGTTCTGAAGATTCTAAAGACATCGTTTTTGAAGATCAAGTTTTGAAGGCTCTGAAGGCAAGGTTCTGTTGAACGAAGTTCTAAAGATTCTAAAGACATCGTTTCTAAAGATCAAGTTTTGAAGACTCTGAAGACAAGGTTCTGTTGAACGAAGTTCTGGAGACTTTGAAGACAAATATGTGCTGAACAAGTTCTGAAGATTCTGAAGACGAGGTTCTGTTGAATGAGTTATTAAGATTCTGAAGACATCACTTCTAAAAGACCAAGTGCTAAAGACTCTTAAGATAGTTCTGCTGAACAAAGATCTAAGACTCTGAAGACTCAGGTTCTGAAGTTACAAGTATTGATCTCTCTATAACATGTTTCATCAAATACACATATGAAGCCTCTGAAGAATTAGAAGACATAATATTAAGAATGGTCGGATAAAGCGCTGAATATAAAAGTACAAAATAGTCTGTGACCTCTACCTAGACTAGGTGGCACAAGAACAACTTTTTGTATTATGATGTGATAATTCCTTCAGTGAACATTAAGATATTACAGTTGGAATATGTTTCCTATTATACCCTCCAACGAATCTATTCTCATGATCTCTATATATATTGAAGATCTGAATGCTTGAAGAGAAGCTTGTGAGCGCAGAAAGATGGTGATGTAGCCGTTGCAGTTGCTGCTGAGAGCCAAGTGAAAATGCTAAATGCTGCAAGAGTAAAAGATAAAATCAAGAGAGAATAACTAAAACAAGAAGTAAAAGATCTGAAGAAAATACGAGAGTATGTGTGCAAGGCGGAAGCAAGCACCAAGTTGTAAGCTCAAGAAGAAGATGCTCAATGCTCAATCAAATTAGAGTGCTGCTCTACAAGAAATGAGAGAAGTTTCAAAAGAAGGTTTTAAGCTTACAAAACTCATGCTGATACAATGCAAATCTCTAGGAGATTATTCTTAAGATAGTTTTGTAAATTAGCAAGGAGATGTTGTTCATATCTTGCTAGAAACACTTGTGTTATTGTACTTCAATTGTGTCATCTGCTTGTTTAGAAAAAATTCTTGTACACACCTTTGTAACACTTTTCAAAGTGTAGATTCCTCAAGTGACTAAGCGTTAGTCTGGATACTTAAGAGGGCTCAGTTGTTTCCTAACACTTAGAGGTTGTAATCTGTTGAGATTATTGGATTAAGTCCTTATCTAAGGCGAAATCACCTTGGTGGGTGGACTGGAGTAACTTTGTTAACAGTGAACCAGGATAAAAATAATCGTGTCTATTTATTTTTATTCTTTTTATTAGCATTGATTTTTTTAATTCCGCACAAAAGTTCATAGTTACTGAAACCCAATTCAAACCCCCTTTCTTGTGTTTCTCGCCCCTTCATATTCAACACTTTCAAATGGGGCCATAGCCTACATAGTGTGTAATCTGCCTCCCTCCATGAATGTATATTTCATTAACACTATTCTTAATAATTTATTTCTTTTCTTATTTATGTTTATGAAGAAAGTAGCACAACTGCGTGTTGTTTTCTTTTTTCCATTTTAAATTGAAGGTAATTTTTCTCTGTTTTTTCATTTTTCTTCATTATCTCCCTACTCGAGGAACATGAGTTTATAGTTCTTATACTTCTTTGTACTTTCTATTTATTTTTTAACTGTTGAAGAACTTTAAATTCAGGTTTTGACATTTTTTTTTTGGTTTTTAAGATAGAATATTTTGAGTTAAGTTTTGTTTTTTTCATAACTTTTAAGTTTTTAGATCTAAGATTTTAAATATTTTTAGTTGTTAATGAATTGGTTGCTTTAATTTTCAGTTTCTCTATTTAAAAAATGGATTTAAAGGATTGGTGAGATTACAAGATAAAATATATTTTTTTTTTCTGAATAATTTGATTTTGTAGCATATTTGAATGCCAAAATTTCTTTTGTATTCTAGTATTTGTTAATAAAATTGTTTGTATTAGTTTTGTAGGTATGTACTGATTTATTCTGATCAAGGAGGAAAGAAAGAGTAATAATTATTCTGATTAAGGAAGGAAGAAGACAAAAAGATTGAAGAGTAATAATTTTACAAATATGGCTAATCATTATAATTATAATGATCGCTTTAAAGATGAAGTTGAAGACAAATAAAGATATGTAAAACTTTGGATGAAGGGTGGACTGTGTCAAAAAGTATATTCATCCAAGTCCCACATCGGGTAGTAGGAAAAAAATAAAATTTTAGTATTAATATAAATAGAGATAATTAATTTTACTTTTCTATACAACAATAAAATGTAGTCTCACTATGCCAAAAAAATATTTTTATGATGAAACTTTCACATCAAACATGTCAAAATTGAGTGCATAGGTCATTTTTTCCTCAGTTTTTTTAAATATAGCTATAAGTGAGCGCCAATTTTTCTCCATAAAAAATAATAAATCTATTACTTCGGTGTTTTTGAAAATTGAGAAAATATAACTATAAGGGAATACGCTTCGAATCCTTGTAACTAGTGAGATACTCGGGCATTCACACGGGTACTGGGATGATACGCGCTCATGTTTTTTTAAAATATAAATAAAATGGTCTTAAAAAATTAAATTGTTCAACCAAAAAAATTATTATTTTTAAAAGATATAATAAATTAGTGCTTATAATTTATTCCATATATAAAAATATTTGAATCAACACTAAATGTAAGGCATCGGTAGACAGGATCTTAGAATTGCACAAGGGTGTTCAGAAATTCGTCTTCAATGTTGGTAGAAAGAACAAATAGAAGTCTCCCATAACGAGATCTGAAGCCTGCGCGATCAGCTACCAAGGACATTAGCTTTCTCAAATATGTAAGATCAGGAGCTCAGAAAATGTACTTCTGAGTGTTTATCCTTCCAATATCCATAATCACAATATCTGCGATGTTTGCAAGGGAAAGTCTCTGAGATCCATACAAAACTGACTGAAACAGAATACCCATGAATGCATGAGTGCAAGATGCAACACACACAAACAAGACGTATGAAGCACACAGGTTCACAGGTTTGACATGAGCATGGAGTCAAAGGTAAGAACTAAACCAAAACGGTATGTACTAAGGTTATATCAGCACCTGTAGAACAAGGTTCTAAAAAGTTCCTAGAGTCATAGTTCCATCATTTAGATATTATCGGCTTAAACGACTACTCGTCGGCCAACAATATTCTCAAGAGAAACTCGTCCGAGTGTGGTATTGTGTAACAACTAATTCAAGTCTACACTTGAATAGCCACCGCACCATGTCCTAATAAGGCCAAGATGGATTAAAGGGTTTTAAGGTCCTCAGCTTCTCAGGCTCGCAGGTCGGAAAAAGTAATGCCAATTATGACTACTCGCAAGACATCAGTAATTCCAAAGGGGCCTCCACTGAACGGAGGATCTCATGTCAGCTTAGTAAGGACTACTCCACGTAAGCCAACAAGACTATACCACCCTCCTATCATAAGTGAACTCAAGTCCGGGTATATGACTTATCTCATCACACAGATCACCAGGCACCCAAACAGAACAAGTACTAACAAACAAATCAAACAAAAAGCGATAAATAAATCAAAGTAGGCTAGGCCCACTAGGAACTAGAGATTCCCCAGCAGAGTCGCCACTTTTCTGAAGCGGGGAAATTTGTGAGTTTAAGTTATTGACTAACTTAACTAAAAAATGCAAGAGTCGCCACCACACTTTTATTTTATCCAAAAAGGAAAGAAAAAAGAGCGAACAAAACCAAGAGAGTTCTAAAACAAGAACAAAAGAACAGACATCTGGGTAAGGGGGGTTGGTTATGCAATGGGAATGTGGTAGCACCCAAAACGTCTATAGTACTCTATAGGAGCCCTTTGAAATATCTACGCTTTTTGGTTTGAAAAGGTTTGTTTAAAAGGAGATTGGGGACATGAGAATAGAATTATTTTTTTAAGATTTTTGTGTTTGGAAAGACTTATCGCCTCATGCCTACGTACCCACAAAGTGCAATATAGGATCAAAACCCTGCAGTTCGTGGTACAAATAACAAAAATTTGTTGGTTATGATTTATTTTTAATGTAAAGACAAGTCGACATTTTAAGGAGAAAACTACAACTAGTCGCCCACAAGTATAAGACAACATTTGCATCACCTAAAGATGGATGATTTTGCTTGGACTAAAATCAATAAGTCTATCACTCAACATCTAAGTGGAAAATGTCAACATCTTAAATACTATGGGGAATAGAAGAATTATATCTCAACTATGGAAATGACTCATGTCTAAATTTTATGAAAAGTTTTAAAAGAAAAAGTGCACAAAGACACAAAAGGTTTGAATGAGGTGAAGTGTTTTTTATATCTTTTTTGAAATTGGTCAAAGTATGATTAGCATTGATTGAAATTTATTAAAGAAAACAAAGTTTGAAAATCACTTGACAAAAGTCAAGGTTTTATTATGAAAGTGGTATTAAGTTTGAAAACAAGAAGGTTTTTGAAAAAGGGAGAAGATTTTGAAAATTTAAGAAGGAGAGGAGATGAAATGACTACCCTAGAAAGAAAAATAAAAGATAGAGATAAGAAGGATCTGACCAAATTGTAGCACCAAGGGTCCAAGAGAAGTCCAAGAGGTCCAAGGTCTAAGAATAGTCCAAGAGCATAACCACAAAGTTAAGAGCACCAAGTTTTTAAGAGGTTTAATCATTTATTAGTGTTTTGAACAAGAATGGTCTAAATGGACAAAAGAAAAAGAGCGGAAACATAAACATGTGTCAAACGGACAAAGGAAAAATAACAGAAGCATAAACAATAATATGAGATGAGATGATAATAATGGAGCATAAAAATAAAAGATAGATGGGGAGCGAGAAAGAAACATAAACAAAATTAGCACAATAATATTGTTAGTGAGTTAGTGATTAGTTGTTAGAGCACATGATCGGCGATGGTTAACTCATGAAACTGATCCTATAATGATGATCTGAGTTACATTTATTAGTGATATTTTTTCTCTTTCCTTCTTTTCCTTTTAATCTTTTTTATGTGACAAAAGGGGGAGAAATAATAGTAAGTATTTAAGTAAAAACTGAACTCATTGAATGCATGTCCTGTATATATTGATAATTTATTTTCTTATCATTTATTTTTTGTTTTTATGGTTACCTTGCCTAGAGCATATTTTAACTCTCTTGCACATAATTTTAAGGAAGAGCTTACAAACCTCAGACTTAGCCTATCAGACCCAGAAGGAGCTTAAAAACCTCATATTCTGGTGTTGCCAAGGAAAGTTAAAAAGGGCAACATGTTTTAACTCTCTTGTACATAGTGTTAAGAAAGAGCTTACAAACCGCTAACTTAGCCTATGAGACTTAGAATGAGCTTTCAAACCTCGTATTCTTGTGTTGTCAAAAGAAGTTAAAATGTTTTTATTTTGGTGTTCTTAAATATGGAACTAAAAGGGAGCTTACAAACCTCAACCTTAAAACTGTTTGACCCAGGGGGAACTTGCAAACCTCAGACCCTAATGTAATTAAGAAAACTAATTTATTTTTCTTGAAAAATAGTTCTTAATGTTAGACTAAATTAAACTTAACTGTGAACTATCACACTCAGGGGGAGCTTACAAATTTCATATCTTGTTGTTCCAGAGAAAATTAAATGGCCAACATTGTCATTTAAATACTTGTGTTTGTCATCATAAAAAAGGGGGAGATTATTACAACAAGATTTGTTCTTGACATATTATGTTTTAGTTTTGATGATAACAAAAGTATTAAAAGAACAATGGTTTATTTGATGTGCGTTTTATTTATGTAGGTTCTTGTTCTTGTACATAAATAGTCGGAATCTATTTTACTTAGACACACTTGGAGTTGATTCATTGCTAGTTTCTGGTGGCAGAGTCTGAAGAATAATTGCTAGTGTGGTTTGACGCAGACTCTAAACTGAAGGCCTCAGTATTCAGACAAGTTTCTACACTTAATAATTGTATATCAGCATCTGGTACCATTCAGAATTGGTGATAAAGTTGTGGATTATTCGTACTATTGAAAGTAAGTTGTATTGTCTTATCATCCCATCAGTTCGAGTCTACAATATTGCAAGACTCAAGAAAAACTGATACGTTCTATGAGAGAACGAGAAAAAGTGGGAAATATTGTATTATTCTTTTTAAATATTGTTTACATTAGAACATGAATCTTATTTATAGAACATTTATATACAAACATACTACTAAATACCAATAATAACAATTAATTTATAGGAGTCAAGGAATACATAAAGAGGAGAAAAATAGAAATTCACATCTATATTAAATATTATTCATAATAAATTATTCAATATTTATATATCTAATTTTTAATACAACTAAATCTCCAAAGGTAAATAGAGATGACACCTACGTTATTTAAAAAATGTTGAGAAAAGAAATGTATGTGACTACCGACTCAATAATTGAGCTAACTATTTAATCAGCATAACGTAAAATTTAACTAATACTTTCTTGATAATTTGTGTATTGAGCAAGCACAATTTTTAGAACCAACATCGTTTGCAATGCATGGAGGCTGAACTTGTCCAGCTTTATACCAAACATATCGTTTTTGGACAAATTCACGAATAAAGGTGTCAAGCATTTCAATAGTAACATGCTTCAACACTACCACATGTGCAATATTTTTATTGCTTGCCAAATTCCATCGAGCAGTAAAGTTATCATCTAAAGGTCTCTCAAAAACAACTATGTTGCTATACTCATTTAACATTGCACCAATTCCAGCACCACGTAGTTGATTTAGCAAGTAACGTGCTTTAAATATACATTTATGCACTTTATTCTCAAGTCCTGTTAGAGCATCTTTAGTGGGAGTAAACTAAATGGGTAAACTAAGATACTTTTTGTGGGCCTAAAGTGATTTGTAGGATTTAAAAAATTTATAGTTGATTTGAGTAGTTTTTATTTTAATGGTGGTTGTCTATAAGAAACCAAAACTTGACCCCACATTTTATATTTTTTATTCAAGTTACCATTAATTTAATTATTTTAATTAAAATACATATAATTTTTTAAATAAAATTTACCTTAAAAACTTAAAAATAATATTAAATATATTTTATTATAAAATTAAAAATGATACAAAATTCACAACAATAATACATAAAAAAAATTACATTTTTATAGGAATATAATTATAATAAGGATTCGATTGGATGGATCCATTTGATACATAAATAAGATTGGAAATTGAAAGAAAAAAATTTAGTAGTAAAACTGTGTGTAAAAAAAATTAAAATTTCTATAAAATTTATAGAAGGTAAAAAATGATAATATGACCGTTACTATTTTCAAATATCATATCATTACTTTAATGTTGTTGGAATATTTGGAATATTTTATTAATATTAAATAATATTATAATAGGTTTCACATAGTTAACGTTAACTATATAGATAATAGAAACTAAATTTTAGTTCATTTGGATGCCATGTCAGCTCTCCTATAATGCAAATTTCTTATTACTAACATAAACTATAAAGAATTTTGGTTTAACAACTCTGCGTTAAAGTTGCTCTTAAACTCCTTTTTTGGAGAGCATACCAAAGGAAGATTGGAGCATGTCCACAACGACTACCTGTGATTGTGGCATCTCTTGAAGCAATGATATTGTTTCTAATTTAAATAGACGCGTCAACTACATCGGTGTTAGTGATAGCTGATGAAAAACAAATGAAGGAGAATAATGCTTACTTTTGATTTGGAAAATGTGCGGCAGATTTTAATTGATCTTTCCTTCTCACGGTTTGTTTAGTTGGTCTTAAAGTTGTCATTTATATAGAATATAAAAAATAAACATAATGTTGAATATGGAAGTACACTTATGGGGACCGTCGTTATCAGTAACTTAATGTATACAATCTGAATTGCATGTCTTAAAATTACAGTTTACATTCAAATTGAGTAGGCAATTTTTATCCAACTTGCTACAAAATTCAATTCAGCTGCCTTAACAACATATATACTGGCTGCTATACTGTTATCTACAGTTATGGTCAGCTCAGCCGTTACAATAGTGTTTTTCCGTATGTAATAAATTATTAATTTCTAACTTTTAAGTTAAATGTTAATTTATACTCATCTTTAATGGAATCAAAAATATTATCTAATAAAAAGTTCTATGCAGATATTTGAGTAATGTTATAGGTAATATATAAATAATATGCAAATAATGTATAAAAATAACAATATTTTTTAAATAGGTCCTCCACGGACTATGTGTACAACCTCAGATAATCTAGTAAAAAATTCATCATTTGAATTTACCTAACCCATGAGGTTATCCATAATAACTGCAATTATCTGGAGGCGTTGCTGGTCATCGGCATCAGATAGCGCGACAGCGGCACGTCATTGACAGGTAACCCAACATCGAAAGGTCCAACATCATCTTTATGCAGGTCAACAGGTTGGATGATGCGAGAATGTGATATAGTGAGGTACGACTCCACACTACTACAAAAAGCTATTTAATAGTGTTTTTATTTTTCTTTTTAATAGCGCTATTAACCAAGCTGCTATTGTAAAAAAAATTTTTTGATAGCGCTTTAAAAGCGCTATTATAGTACTGGTAATTAATAGCGGTTTTTCAAAAGCGCTATTATGGTATTGGTATTTAATAACATTTTTCCAAAAGCGCTATTATAAGACACATATTAGATAGCACTTTCAAACAAAACGCTATTATGGTACCGGTAATTTACTTTGATTTTGATAGCACTTTCAAACAAAGTGCTATTATAAGACACATATTAGATAACACTTTTCCATAAAAGTGCTATTATAGTATGTATCGTTAATAGCACTCTCTCTTTAAAACGCTATTGTGGTACACTTTTTTTTTACACAAAATCATTCTTTTGATATATATATATATATATATATATATATATATATATATATATATATATATATATATATATATATATATATATATATATATATATATATATATATATATATATATATATATATATATATATATATATATATATATATATATATATATATATATATATATATATATATATATATATGATATATATATATATATATATATTGCATTTGCATTTTACGACATTAGAATTCATAAAATAATAATGACTAAGCAGCTAAAATATTTGAAAATGAAATAGAACCACTTATTCAACAAACAAATGTGATACCATGTATATCTACCACTGCCATAATAAACACAGAAGGAATTGTATCTATGTATATAGATCAATCTACACTACATAATAGTGGTAAATGATAACAAACAAATTAACAAACCATATTCAACATTGACCTCAATGAAATAAAGCTAAAACCTTTGCCACTAGTTATTAATTTGGCTAAGAGTACTTCAAACCAAATTCCAAACAAAAAGTAATTTTTTGCAGAGACCCTGGAGCCCCACTCAAGCAATTCTTTGCTAGTGTCATCCTTGTGAACAATAACTTCAATGAAATATAAGTTGTCTTTCTTTTGTCCTGTTGCTGTGACAATTGCTTCTACTAGCTCCTCTTCACAAAATACCTGAAAATGAAGTATACATGTTATAGTAGAAGTTTAAGGAGAATGCATTACAATAACAAGAGAATCACCTTTGTAGTCCAACATTTTCCTTCACCATTGTGAATTGCATCAACCGATCCTATGTAGTTCCAGTTCTTGATAACATTGTATGGCCCGTCATGAATTTCTGCCTCAATAGTGTATCCGCCGTTGTTTATCAGAAAGATTATGGATTTCTGGCCACATCGCAACATTGTTGATACATCCTGTGTTATTACCTGCAAAACTTTTACAAGAAGGATTAAAAAATACATGTTCAAGAATAAACTACATTTTAATTGAAATCGGGATTTAATTAGTTATGCGACGCAAACCTGAAAGCTTCCATCACCAATGCAAGCAATCACCTGCTTCTCAGGGACCGCTTGTGCATAACCAAGCGTCGCACCAATGGACCATCCAATTGAACCATATTGCATTTGAAACTCATACATGTCAGCAAGATTTTATCAACACTATAAACATTATGAAAAATGAAAATTAAAAAATACAAAAAATCACATTCTCTCAACACCTACCCACATCCCTCGGGCAATTTCAACTTTTGGCAATTAAACCAAGAGTCCCCTATCTCCGCAATCACAACGGTTTCACTAGACAACATTTTTTGTATATGTTGGAACATAACATTAACTTTCAAAGGTTCTTTTGGTGCAGACTTCAAAGGTTTCCCATATGGGACAAATATCCTACGGTAATTTTCTTAAGCAACATTGTTGTGTTTGAGACGCTTCACAAGTGCCTTAAGGAAATCCTTCATCAACACACATCCAAATGCAGGTCCATTACCAATTACAACTTGGTTGGGATGAACGATAATCGCCTTCTCTTTCTTGAGAAGAAGTGAATACCCAATAGAACTATAGTCGTTGAAAATGGGACCGGCAAACAAGTAAGCATCAGCGGATTCCACAATCTCGGAACAAAATGCAGTACTCGCAGCACCCCAATAAGTACCAATGAAATGAGGATGGTGCTCCGGAACCATTCCTTTTGCCGATGGCATCACGGCTAGCGCGTAACTACTCGCATCTTCTAGTTCGACAAAGGCATCAGATGCTTTTGCTACTCTTGTTTTCTTATTTAGTTCATAACTTGCTTGTGCATATTGAGAGATAAAGAGAAAGAGATCATACTCCATGTTTGGCTGATGAGAACACTGAATGCAGCACGGAGACGATATCGGTTTTTGTTATGAACATTTTGCTTTTAATGCTAAGGAAACCCTTTAGCTGTTGAAGGCCAATTGTGATGGCATCACCTCCCATAAAACCAACAATAGCAGCATGGGATAGGAAATCAATCAAAAATCCTAACTTGTTTTTTCGGCATAAAAAAAGAAGAGAACCAACCTAACTATAAGATGATCATGATATGATATGTTAAATAGGGTAACATTTGTAATACATGTATATCTGGTGTCTGTGTCGGTGTCTGTATCAGTGCTTTGTAGGATATACCTAAAAATCCCAAGAGTTGCTTGTGTAATCCCAGCGAAAAATGTGGCTGTAAAAGCAAGTCTTTGATATTCTTCTTTATGAGCAACCAAATCAATCTCGTTACTAAGCAAAGTCCCCATCAAGAGAGAAACCACAACCACCGGTCCTATTGCTATATCGCGAGAACTCCCCATGAATGCATAAATCAGTGGTGGAACAAAGCTTGAGTCTGTAACAAAATTTCGATTCAACATATAAAATTCCAAAAACAAAACTTCGGAAGTGAGACAAGAGTCTTACACAGTCCATACTGCGGAGCCAAATGCGCAAGCTTCGAGTATCCAATATCCTATTTTTCAAACCAAGTATTAGAATATAAACTATGAAACAACTAACATGAATTATAGTGTATTAGCATCATAAAGAAAATTCACCTGACTCAGCATATTCGATGCCCACAAATATTTCAACAGTAACAGCAATAACAATAGCAGAGTTTCACCTGTCATGGTTAATGTAAACAATGAAACATTAACAGAGAAAATTGTTATACCAAATAACACAAGATACTCCTTTGCTTCTTCCACGGTAGATAGTTATTCAAACATCAGAAATTATAGAGCTCGATCCTTCCATACTGCAACACCTACAGCTTCATCAGAAGCTAGTTGGAATAGTCAACAAGGTTTGTTATCTCACCCAGCAGGTGCTATCTTAGTTAACATAAAAAAACCCTTCGAATCCCAACCCTAACAACAACAACAACACGTTTAGAACATCACTTTCCAAACCCATTTGGCTTTTAAGGAGAAAATGTCCTTGCACAGGTAAAAAATCAGTTCAAGTCAAAGAAAAAAAGTCAATAGAATTACCCAAAAATAGTATCAAAATCCCTTCACCGGTTTCCCCGTCACCACCACCACCACCGATGAACAACTGGATTAACAACAACATGGATCAAAAACTGACTCTTGTAACTAAATCTCAAAGATTCCAACCAGTGGTAACAATCGTAAGAGTACTTTATACAAAAGGATTTACATTCCCGGTGTTAAACCCTAATTCAACCTCAACAACAGCAAAACTCAAAAACGGCTTCGTTTTGGATGATCCACCTCGAGAATCACTAGAGATTTTCCGACCACCAGATGAACTAAATGTGGATATGAAATCCCTAAATTTCCCCTTCCCGCCTCCAATGTCGCGAATCATCATCGACGACGGCGACACGACGAGTGATGTAAATCTTTTTGTCTCTCCTGAATCGACCGTGTTTCCTCTTTCCAGCGGTGAATCGATGAATGAAGGCTAGGTCGACGGATGGAGTGAGTAAATCAGAGGAAGAGGAGGATTTTCTTCGTTCTTTCTTTCCCGTGTTCTTTCTTTGTTTTTTTAATTAATTTTATTATTTATTGTATATTTTATAATTAAACAACGCTTTTGTGTAAATGCTATTTTAGTAAAAAATATTAATAGCATTTTTAAAAAAGCGCTATCTTAGTGAAGAATATTAACAGCGTTTTAAAAAAAGCGTTATCTTAGTGAAGTTTAATAATAGCATTTTAAAAAAAAGCACTATCTTAGTGAAGTTTAATAATAACATTTTTTATAAAGTGCTATCAAAATCACATCTTCTGTCCCCTATAATAGCCCTCGACCATAAAGTGCTATTATAGATGTGGTTGTTTCCTTTTTAATAGTACTTTCTTTAAAAGCGCTATTAAATTAGGCGATACAAAATATCAATTTTGGCGTAGTGCCAAATAACCATACTCACACTGCGAGTCGTGTTGAACCCTTACTGCGTGATCTCTAATGGCACGACCAGAGTTGATGACGTTACTCTGAAACCACCTGTCAATGCCTACAGATGAAATATACAGAACTAGTCATAGGATGCCCTGAACATAATCATATTGTTGCAGATACCTCTCAGGCAAGTGTCTAGCGACTAAAGTCGCTCACTGCATATAGACATGATATAAATAAGAGTCATCAAACTCACAATGAACTCTATGATTATTGTATGGTTTCCAGATGACATCATATACAGTCAGTGCATCTAGCTTTCTCTTATACTTCGCAACACCACCGGGATGTGCCTGCTTGGCCTTCCATCTCCTCACTTGTGGGGCCCCCGCAGGGGAATGTTGCACCCTCATGTCACAGATGGTGGGGAAATGCTCGTATATCCTGCACTGATATCAAAATATAGACACAACAAATAATAATTAAGAAATGTTATTCGTAACACTTAAATAAGAACTAAACAACAAAGATTAATTTCCAGTATACATGTAATAGACTCAAATAACCAGCAAGTTGTCTGGTCTCAAATGAAGGTGTGAGAAATACACAAGAAAGTGTGTGTGTGTGTGGGGGGGGGGGGAGGGGGTTTGAATTGGGTATTCTCTCTATTAAAACGTTTTCTGGGTTTCTTCACTTGTTGCTTTCTATAGAGTTCTATAAGATGCATTGTGGAAGTATAAATAATAAAGCATAACACAAGTAAAGAACACATGATATATCCTGGTTCACTTGAGCAACTCTCAAGCTAATCCAGTCCACCATTCCAAGGTGATTTCGCCTTACTCAAGCAAGGACTTAATCCACTATAACCAAACTGATTACAGTTGCACAAGCTAACTGCAGGTGACTAACAAATAGACAATGACACATTCAGGTATCCCTTAGGATATAACGTTCATTGACATCTAATAGAATCCTATCAATTAAGATCTCCTATTAGATTCTACAAATGACAACTGTCACTTGTCATCTCAAGTATTCTGATCTTTACAAGATCACTTGAGGAACCACTAATTCAAAATTGAATTTGTGTTGACGGAGATTACATGAGTGCTTCTTATCAAGCAGATTACTCCTAATTAAGTACATAGCAAGTATTGAGCAACAACTCTTTGCTTCCTAATACAGAAACTAATCTAAAGATAAATCTCTATGAGATTATTAGAACAGTAGTTTCCATATTGCTTAAAATCTTTCTTATGTGAGCTCTGCGGCTTTTTAGCATAAAGCTTTTCTTGTTAATCAACTATGTTGCTAACTTCACTCGTCAGCATCATTGCTTTGTAACAAGCTGACTTGCTTTTGTAATGAGCTCTGATATCTTTCTCGTTGACTGGATAACATTTGAATGAATCAAATGATCTTCTTTTATAGTGCATACAAGAGAGAGGTTGTGAGGGTAGAGATGTCCATTCAAATATTCCAATGGTCATTTCCCAACGGATAGAATACTCACGTGTTGTATAGTACTGACATCACTTTCTTTTCCTTTTCTTGCAACGTTAATATATCATTATGGGAGACAACTCTTATCCACAATTGATGTGATCTTCAGTTATCAGCTTGGACATATCAGCTTCTGGCTTTGGTTCTTCTGATGATGTATCTAATGAGTAGTTCAAAAACTACTTTGGTATGATAGCATAATAACGTCAGAGTCAGACTTCAGCACCTTGTTTATCAGAGTTGATAGCAACAACTTATCTGATTAACACGTCTTTGTCTGGGTGAAGCTATATAATCTTCAACTTCAGACTCTAGTCTTCAGAGTCTTTCTGCAATTGGTCTTCAGAGCCTTCAGCCTTCAGAGCTTCAAGTCATCAGAGTCTTCAGCATGTAGATCTTCAGAGGATTATATCTTCAGAGTCTTGATCTTCAGAACCCTTAAGTCTTCAGAGCCTTTCTGCACTTGGTCTTCAGAGCCTTCAGCCTTCAGAGCTTCAAGTCATCAGAGTCTTCAGAGCTTGGTTCATTAGAGGACTATATCTCAGATGCATTGTTAGCTTCCAGATCAGATACACATCTCAGAGCAGAATTCACAAGAGCATTGCAACTGCAATATACAACATCTTTGGATCTTACTGATCGTGATCAGATACAGAGGAAAACTTGCTTCTTTAATAAGCGCTTTATGTCACGTCACACAAAGTAACTCCATATTGAATATAATACACTTCTTGATATTGTTTGTTGATTTGATATCTTTATTTAACGATCTGCACACAACAAACATTAGAACATAAAATGGTTATTTCACAAATACTTAATTGTTATCATCAAAACATAGAGATAACATGCAAAGACAATTCTTGCTCTTACATTAAAGGTTGTCGCAACTCCAAGTGTTGTGTATAGGATAGTCAACGCAACGCACCCTCAAGCCCAACTAGTTTTGTAAAGGCTACTGAATAGCCACGTGTACCGGGCGTCGATATAAACACCTGACTTGTTCACAAAGAGAGTACATGCTACTAGATGTAGCATGTACACCTTAGCAATAGCCTTATACATCTGTGTCGCAACAAGCTTCTCATACTTATCTTGAAGCCAAGACACACGAAGGTGAGCTCCCTTGTTAAAGTTAAACTCCTTTAGCACAACCTCCTCAAAAACTCTTAAATCTCGTGCAGCAGTTAAATATGCAAGCGACTGGCTAATAATAGAAGTCGTGAAGAATTTGTCGATGATGGGGAGAAGGAATAATGAGGTGGCATCATCTAGAGTGATAGTCTTATCCCCAAACGGAAGATGAAAGGAAGATTTCTCCTTGTGCCATTACTCAACAAAAGCAATAAGAAGTGAAACGTCAAATGTGGTAAGGGAACATATGTATAATTCTCCTAATCTGCTCAGACATTGCAGTCTACGGGAAGTTCTTCATCTTCGACCTGTAGGAGGTTACCTTCATCGTGTGACAGTCATGTAACAAACAAATTTTAAAAATTAGCAGATAGCTTTCTGGAACAATAATAAATAAACTAAAGTCAAACATCAAATATACATACCTTTCCCTGCCATAGTCGGTATGCCACGTGGTCAACATACTCGGTAAGCATCAACCGGTCAATGGTTCCTCCCGGAAATGCTCCATCAGTATGCACAGACACAATCTTTCACAACTTCCTCAGTGCAGAATAGCTCCGTAGAAGGAACTGTAACCTCTATGTCAGCATTAGTAGATGGGATTGGATATGTGGCAGCTGTTGCAGTGAGAATCGTGATACCAAGCTATTGATTAACTTGAATCTTAATTCTTAAATTCACAGTCGAACTTTAATTTATCCAAAGGAAAGGTCTAAAGAAAGAAAAAACCTTTTTGCGATGTAACAACAACGCTAAGAGATTCGGGGATCGGGGGTTGGTTATGCATAGGGTAGGTATCTCACATCCTAAACATCTATAGTACTCTACAGGAACCTTTTGTTTGTTTGCATGCTAAGTTTGTAAAATGTTTACTAAGGTTTGGGGTTAGGTAAGGGGTGTAGGTTAAGACCTAAGGATAGTTTCTAAGTTTTCTCGCAAAGACATTGTGTCCTCTGCCTACGTATCCTAACTAGGATAGAATCAGAGCAATCATAGTTCACCTCACTAGGGTTGAAGAACACTTGATTATGATCAAGGTTCAAAGGGGAACAAACATAACAATGTTTGTATAGAGTTTGACAAAACTCTCTAGATCTATGTTATAACACTCATGAGGGGAGTAAGTAATCATTACCATGATTCTTACATAGAGTTTACAAACTTTATCCTAGGGTTCTAGTTGAAGAACACTCTTAACAAAGGTGGGTCTTTTAGACTTAAAGCAAAGTCTAATGGCTTATACTAAGGTTTAAGATGACTTCACAAAGTCAAGGGAGCAGGTAATGAGCTATCCATGACACAAGGGTCAATGGAGAAACTTTCCCTTTGGAAGGAGAGAGAGGAGGCAACTTGGATGAGAACTAAAGAGTTCCATCACTTGGGGAAGAAATACTTAACAAAGCAACAATCATTCAAGCAAGAAGAATAAGGAATATGGTTACAACCAAGTAAGCATGCATATTACAATAGGAAAGGATTCAATTGATACAAATGGTTTCAACCAAGAATCATATATCTTAACAAAGATGAAGGTAACAACCCAAGAGACATATTAACAAATATGAAAACAACAATCATACAAATAAGTCACAACTTAAAATGATCATGTTATAAATTCAAATGTAACAACACTTAGGCATTGATGACAATCAACATACGTATATAATATAAGACATGTTACAACAATTTAAGTTCGATATTTAGGAAGAGAACAACAAATTCATGGTGACAACCAAAGGAAGGTGAACCTAACATGCTAACCAACACATAGGAAACATTTAAGCAAGGATTAGATTGAAATAGATGGTCACAACCAAGGATCATGTATCTTAACAAAGATGAAAGCATATCTTGACAAAGACAAAGGTAACAACCATGTAAACAAGTCACAACTTGAAGGTAGCATGTCATAAGTTCAAGGTGTATCAAATGTAACAACATTATGCATTGATGACGATCAAATAGAAGCAAGCATGTCATAACAGTTTAAACTCAAAGCTTTAGGAGGAAAACATATAAGCTCGTGGTAAAAACCAAAGGATAACAAGCCCTAACATGTTAACTAACACATGGGAATCAAACATAAACAAAATCCTACAAGATAATTCAAGCATGATCTAAGGGGAATTCAACAATATGCAAGATAACGATCTTAACAAAGAACCAAGTTTCAAGTATGCAACATGTAATGTGAATATAAACAAATTGAAATATTTTTATATCACATGAAACTAGACATCAATATGAACATGTTGTAAAAAGAATGTGTTAAAAATAATGAAAAATGAGCAAATTGTGAATTTTGAAGTTTCATGCAAATAACAAATAAAATCATGTAAATAAAAAGAGAAAGGGCAAGGGTGGGAGTTGAACCCACGCCCTTTGGTTTACAAACACAACACTCATCCACTAAGGCACTAGGCGCGCGCTGGTAAGTGATGGAAAAGAAGAAGAAAATAATAAACAAGGCAAATGAAAATAAAAACCAAAAGAGTTGATCACCAAGGATCAAACTCAGGTCAGGCATGGCAAATGGTATAAGGCGCGCAAGTTGTCTACCACTGGGGTGGCTATACATCTGTGTATTTAGCCACCCCCATAAATAGATAACCCTATCTATGATGAAAAATCTGGGCCAAAAACAAACCAACCAAACCAAATGCGTGAAGAATCCAAACTTGATCAAAACTACTTCAAATTTAACAAAATTTGAGCCTAAACTGATTGTTTTTTAATGAGGATGAAGATGGTAAAAACCAATTTGTGAAAAGATGCCTCAAATGAAAAACACGATTGAAAATGCAAGTTGATCAAATGACTTGCATAATGGAAGTCAACACCAGTTCTGAGTACACATACATCTAATAGACATTGCACACAAGTCACACACATGATAACATATGGATTACATGCTTAGGGCTCAGTCACAAATCAATAGAATTGAAAATGGTACATGAATTGAAAACAATAGCATGAAAAAGGTAGCAAGCTGTCAAGGATGCAGATGAAAATGTTCAGTTCATACATACATGGCCTATAAGTCCTAAACATGTCATATGATGCTCTCAAATGCTTACAAACCAAACACTAATGTATCAGGCAGAAGGAAGATAGTATGATGCAGTAATGATAGCATATTGGTGAACTTGTGAATGAAACTTGGAAAAAGTGAACTTGCTTCCAAACAGTAAGAACAAAGGACTTCAAATCATGGACCAAGTGGTTAAAAAACTTAAGCAGATAACAGTTACAAAATGTACATATGGCTGATTCAAATGTGATATGAGGGGAATCAATGATGATGAAAACAACAGGCAAGCAGCAGGCCAAGGCCAAACGGGCCTGCTGTCCAGAATTTTAATAAAAGGGGCAAACATGGATGAAACTCATTTTGATCACAACAGAACCAATACAATCATGGAATGTCAACTAAAATGCAATGAGAAACAAAAAGATAACAACCACAATGCCAAGATCAAACACAAAACACAACTGTCATGTGTTGCCAAGTGAAATGAAAAGAAATGCAATTTGAAATCCAAAGTCATGCAATAAGTACAATCAGTTTGAATAGGCCTCACACACAAAATCAAAACATACTATGAAAATCACATACTAACTGCTCATTAACACATAAAGATGCATAATTGAAGGCAATGACATGATTGGAACAGGTTATACCAGGCAAACATCATATACAATATTCAAACATGTCTATGAATGATGCTACAACTTAAGAATGACCAAACAATGCACACAACACAAACTGGTTATCAAGTTGCAAGTATGTCACAAAGGTAAGCAGGCTGCCAAGCAAAAAGGTATAGCATTCACAAAGATGTTTGGTTCATGTACACATACAAATCCTAAACATACTATCTAGAGGTCCAATGCTCATGGAATCAACTAAAACAAACTCAAACAGCTAAGTGTGGTGTGTGCTGCAGCTGTGGAATTGCAAAACAGTTTTGGCAGCAGAACAATGAGGGTACAAGCTAGTGAATGGTCTCATGTTATAAGAATAGCACATGCACATCATAAACATAGAAATAAATGAGTCAAAACTCAAACAACAGTCATATTACAAACAGGACAAGATTTAGTATGGTGATGGCATATTTTTGGCTTGAAAATGCAATTTGAGAATGAAATAAGAAAACAAGTGGAAACAGATCATACAAGCAATATACACACCTCACAAACATAAGAATGAATGAGTTCAAACATAGAATTCAGGCCTAAACAAACAGAAATGAAATTGTCATGTTGATGGTTATGAAAAAGATGTTTTAAAACAAACTTGGTGGCACAGCAGGGCATTTTGTCAAGTAATGAGATTCATGCCATAACAATGACACACACATCATCAATATGCAAATAGAGGAGATCAAAACTAGAAATCAGGCACATTGTAATGATGACAGAATTTTGACATGTTAACGGTCATGAAATGCAAAACAAGCTCAAATTATGCAACAGGCAAGTATATGGCAGTTGAGACAAATAGGCATCATATACAAACTTCAAACATGTAGAATAAAGATTCTAGGCACATGGAGCAAGTAAAAACAAGCTGGAACAAAAAAAATGGTATGCTATTGGTATCATGAGGTTTTGAAAATACAGATTTGGAAGTGGCTGGCTGTTTTGAAAGAGCAAGGCCAGTTTGATCATACAAGTACAACATACAACCTCAAAACATGTTAAATGATGTTTCCATACTCAAAGATCATACACAGGTTGCACAAAATAAAAACAGGTGTGTTGGTTCAAATATTTGACAGCAAAAACAAACAACCTCACAGCAGGCCCTATAACTAAGTCTCATGTTTCATCAATTCAACAAGTTTCCAATGGTAGCAAGACAAACAAGATTATACAAGTACAAACCAATCAGTCTAAACACTTAAGACACAACATTGCAGACATACATCATCTTGACACAAAACTCATGGCAATGGTAAAGTGAATGACACAAAATATCACAAGTGTGAAACAAGAGCCAAACTAGATTCAAACATGACCTAGGGGCAGGGGGGTCTCATGAAACGACTTACAAGTTATTCAAACATCACCAATAACAAGGGCTGACAGATCTAGGGCAAGCACAACAAAATTATCATGTTTGGATCCCTAAAACTAATCTTGTAGATAAAGTTCTCAAAAAAAGTTGTACACAACATCCAAGTTCAATATTAGCAACATATCATCAACACATCACTCATGAATCAATACTTTAACAAAAGCAAATATCATAACCACAAAATATAAGCTCTTGACAAAGAGCCCTTATGGGACATCAATGACTATATTTCACCACAAGCACTTCAAAATTGTAAAACATGACAATGTATGAATAATGAAGAGGTTGAGAATTGCATACCTCTTGTAGACTTTCTTGAACAAGCTAAAAAGCTAAGAAACCCAGAGATCTTCTTCCTTGGCAAAGATTTGGAGCTTTCTTCCTCTTGAAGCAATAAACTACCTTTCAAGACAGTTTGAGTTATGAACTTCCCGGCTGGTTTTTGAGACTTTGGACAGTTGAAATATGATATATATATATATATATATATATATATATATATATATATATATATATATATATATATATATATATATATATATATATATATATATATATATATATATATATATATATATATATATATATATATATATATATATATATATATATATATATATATATATATATATATATATATATATATATATATATATATATATATATATATATATATATATATATATATATGAGGTGTTGGGAGTGTTGAGGTGGTAGGAAAGGCCTTAAGTAAAGACTTGGCTTCCAAAGGGCATGAAATTCAACATATAAAGGTATGAAGGTTGACTTTTGGGAGAATGATGTTTTCGGGTGGTTTGAGTGTATGAATACCTTCTACACAATGTTTATAGATTGTGCAAATGGTTTTGAGAGGCTTGTAAGGGGTGGAAATGAGTTTGGGCAGAATTTTGCTTGAGACAGATTTTGGTGAAAACTTGGAAGTTTTTGAAGAATGAAGTTTTTGAGAAAATGAATGAGGGTTGAGAGCTGTGATTTCTCTTGGTTTTTAAGAGTACTCTAGTGTGGTTGTGATATAGAGAAATATCTCTATTCATAGGGAAAATGAGGGTGAGGGAAGCCTTGGCTTTTCCATATTTTGGAGGAAGATTGTGAAGTTTTGAATGAATCTTGCCAAGATCTTGTGGCAGCTCTACACATCAGTTCCATGGGAAAATGCTGAGAAAAAATCAAGTGAGATGAGATGACTGAAGTGAGGCTAGGAGGGTAGGGGAATGCAGCTATCCGATCTCTTTGAAAAAGTTTCTCTTTCATAGCCTTTAAATGATTATTTTAATGGCCACTTGCTCCAAGTTGCAAAAGCCTACCAATTCTTCAGTTCTTCTGGTTTTTGCATCATCTAAGCTTCATAATATCATAATAGAATATGATCCAATGGCTGAGGGTAGCCCAAGTTGATGAGTTTTGAATTTTGGAGAGTGTTGAAGTGGTGACTTCAAGTGTGGCAGCCCCAACTTCCATGACCCATAACTCTCTGCTCACAAATGCGATTGAGGATTTCTACCATAATTTAGAAAGTCCTCAAGTAGCTCTACAACTTTCATGTTTTTGAGATTTTAAAATTCTAGATGGAACTAGGTTGAAAAGCCCTTCCAAGTTGCTGAAAAAATCACTTAAAAGGCCAAATAACTTAGAATTTTTCTAAGTTATTTCCCTTCTTGAAATGAATTTGGTCACATCTCCCAATCTAGGAATTTTTTTATCATGGACCACTTTTAGACTTTTTTAGGACTTGTCAAGAGCTTTCCAAAGAGCTTTGAACCACCTCATTTGGATGTGTGGTTGAGGAGTTATGGTCTTGCCCCTTTTGAAACCCTAATTCCCGATTTTTCCAATTACTTCTTAACCCTTGATCCAATGGTCATGAAATTTTATGGTAAGGTATAATATGACATAAGGAACATTTTTGATTCACATCTTGAAGTCAAATTCCTTATTGTTGAAGATTTGACTTTTTCGGTCAACCGTACGATCAATCGGTGACTACCGAGTCGGTTGTTGGGGCTCCGGGTATTCTGAGGACTTGAAACTCTTTGGATAGACTTTACTAAGCCATAGGAACTTAATGGACCATGATCCCACCATTGAAACACTTTTTAAATCAAAAGTCAAACTACAGTTGACTTTTCCTAATCGAAAACCCTAATCGGGTATCTTGAACTGCATTGTTCTCAATTCTTGGGTGACCACCTCAAATTGAATTCATACTTGACCCAATGTAGTATCCTTAATCTTTTTTATAGTTGAATCAATCCAAAACATTGATTGATCAAACCATCGAAGCCTCGATTTTGACATTACGGAACCCTGATTCATCTGCATCTTGACAAAGATAAACTTGAAATGGGTTAAGGTTAGTTAATTAAATGAATATGATCCTAAAATGATGATGAGGATCTAAGGGGTCAAAATTTGGGGTGCAACAGATGCCCCTATTTAAATATCTTCACTAGATGGCAATGAGAGATGACAATCCTCATAGAATCGTAGTGAAAGGTATTTAAATATATCAAACCAGAAATTTTGTCCCTTAGATTCGATGGTATGCAAAGGACAAGTGCGAAATGCAATGAGATCTAAATGGTGCTTTTATAATGCTTGAATGCAAGACAAATGCAGACACATGAGCAAATATAAAAGAACGACAATACAACGAGTAACCACTCACGGGGACTCGACATACTGGGGAAAGATTCAAGGCAAATTAAGCAAGATAGTTCAAACATGACTAAAGATGCTGTTCAAGGGAATCTTTCACACAGGGGACACAAATTCCAACAGAGAAGACACATCTTCACTGGGGAAAGGAGACACAAACCTCGCTGGGGACAACCAGATGAGGAAGCCCACCGGGGAAGAAGACAATTCTTCACTGGGGAAACGAAAGAAAAGAAACGCAAACCTCACTGGGGAAGAAACCCAATGGGGATAACTTTGCTGGGGAACAAATCCAGTGGGGAAGCAAAACTTCACTGGGGAGAAGACGGAACAAAGACACGAATCTCACTGGGGATAACTAGATGAGAAATTTCCTATAACGAAGAGTTCAAACGGGATCTTCAGGAAAAGGCTAGAAACAAGACTAGACACACCGGGGAAGGCTAGTATCCACTAGTTCTCCGAGACTCAACTGGGAAAAGCAAAAGCTTCAATAGGGAAAACTGGTGACGACCAGAACAACAAACAACTTCAAGTGGTGTTAGTTTCCAATAGACATTACTGGGGAGGATGGTGACGACCAAATCAAAGTTCGGTTCCCAAAAAGTGCTAAATACCACTAGACTTCCTGGGGATATGGTGATGACCAAATCAGGGTTCCAATTACAATTGGGAAATTCCAAACAATATCGATAAAACACAGGAATTCAACTAGGGGAATTGGTAACAACCGACTAATAATGATTAGTTTTTAAGAAATGCTAGTAACTACTGGACTTAGAGGGGACTGGTGATGACCAAATCAGGATATACCAATAACAATTAATTATGGATAATGCTAGTAACCACTATATTTAACTAGGAGGATCGGTAACGACCGAGTCCAAGGAGACCAATAACTATTGGATTTTCAAAGAGTTTGATAACAATCAACCCAAAGTGATGATAACGATCTGATTTAAGCAATGTCAATAACTATTGGACTTAGGCCAACTGGTGACGACCAAACCAAGTATACCAATAACAACTGGCTCTGGATACTGCTAGTAAACACTAGATTTTCCAAACAATGCTAGTGACCACTAGACTTAGAAAGATTGGTAATAACCGAATCAAAAGGCACTAATAACAATTGGATCTGAAGGTGATACTAGTAACCACTAGATTCAAAAAGATTGGTAATAACCGAATCAAAAGGCACCAATAACGACTAGTTCCAGGCGATGCCAATAATTATTAGACTTTTAAGGAATTTTGGTAACAACCAACTCAAGTACCAATGACTACTGATTTTAAAAGGCAATACTAGTAACCACTAGATTTTAGCAAAGATTGGTAAGAACCGAATCAAAAGGATTCCAATAATGATTGGTTGGCTTTATAACAGGATCAGTGACAACTGGGTTTGAAAAATTGTTGGTGACGACCAAACATAATTAGTTCTAAGCAATGCTAGTAATTACTAGGCTTTCAAAGATTATTGGTGACAACCAAATCAGAGATAAATATTGGTAACAACTGTCCATTTGTGTAAATCAGATACTGCTAGTCAATACCAGCTTCCCAGAAAAGATAGTAATTCCATGATTACTATTAACCTTGGGGTGTCAACCTCAAAGCGAAGCTTGTTGTAAAGGATCAAAGATAGAGGTAACGACCAAAGGATCTCAAAGGTAACAGCCAAACGAACAGAGACCAAAACCAAATGCAAGCAAATGCGTATGCTGGTATGGTGCTGTATGTAAAGTGCAGACCGACTCGCAGAAAAAGGAAAGCAAAATAAGGAAAACACAGAGAGAATTCGTCACGCTGAGTCCCAATTGCTTCAAGTTTGGCGACATTTTCTTTTGGCGTAGATAACAATTTTCCCAGATAGAATATTCGTAATCTTATAGAGGAGGAGTCTTGGCTTAAGAGCATGAATTGCTGTCGGACGCATCTAGTTTGGTCAAAGGTGACAGCAGACTTTCACGGCTTGAGAACTGCGTAATGTTATCAGATTACCTCTAGAGTTCTTCAATCGTTTTTTCAAATTGTGTTTTCTTTTTAAAACAAAATTTAAGTTTTTCAAAACACTTTGCTTTTTGAAAAATCTTTATTAACAAATAAGTGAAATTGCATAACAAAAACAGAAGATCATAACAATGATTGGCCAAAATCTGATTTTATTGATAGACAAGAACTTTACAAAGGGCAAAGCCTTGGGAAATTTATACATTTGAAAAAAAATGGCAAACAGAAAGGGTTACAAAATCCCATAATAATTCGGTCCTCCTAACTATCAGTTCAATTGCTTTGCGGCTTCTGACGAGAATGACAGATGTTGATCTTTCTTCTAACACCTTGCACAAGACTTTGCCCCGGCATTTGTCGGCTTTCAATCTTTGGACTCCCGCCTTGCTTTCTCACTGCATCTGAGTTGATGGGATACTTGAGTTGTTCACCATCCATGGTCTCAAGAATTAGAGATCCTTCGGAGAAGACAGTTTTTACAATGAAGGGGCCATCGTAGTTGGGCATCCATTTGCCCCGCATATCCTTTTGTGTTGGTAGGATTTTTCTAAGCACAAGCTCTCCTTCCCTATACTCTTTGGGACGGACCTTCTTGTTGGACGCTCTTATCATTCTTTGTTGATAAAGCTGACTATGACACATGGCTGTCATTCTTTTCTCATCAATGAGGTTCAATGAGTCGAACCTTTCTTTTATCCATTCGTCTTCCTCAAGCTTCGCTTCCATCAAGATCTTTAAAGAAGGTATTTTGACTTCGACGGGAAGCACAACGTCCATCCCATATACTAAGGAAAAGGGAGTTGCCCCTGTTGAAGTTCGCACCGATGTTCTGTATCCATGTAGAGCAAATGGTAACATCTCGTGCCAATCCTTGTATGTTATGACCATCTTTTGTACTATTTTCTTGATATTTTTGTTTGCATCTTCAACAACGCCATTCATCTTGGGTCTGTAAGGAGACAAATTGTGATGTTTGATCTTGAAATCGTCACAGAGCTTTTTCATCGTCTTGTTGTTTAGATTCGACCCATTGTCAGTAATGATCTGGTTAGGAATACCGTATCGACAGATGATTTCCTTTTTAATAAAGCGAGCAACCACTTGCTTTGTCACGTTTGCATACGACACTGCTTCCACCCATTTGGTGAAGTAATCGATTGCAACAAGGATGAAGCGATGGCCGTTGGAAGCTTTTGGCTCTATTGCCCCAATCATGTATATGCCCCACATTGCAAAGGGCCATGGTGACATCATCACATTGAGAGGATGTGGAGGGACATGCACTTTGTCAGCATAGACATGGCATTTATGGCATTTCCGAGCGAAAAGTATGCAGTCTGTCTCCAGAGTTAACCAAAAGTAGCCTGCCCTTAAGATTTTCTTAGCCATGGCGTGGCCATTGGCGTGGGTACTGAACGTTCCCTCGTGTACTTCGGTCATTATGAGACATGCTTCTTTTTCATCGACACATCGAAGTAAAACCATGTCGTGGTTTCTTTTGTACAAGGTACCATTGCTGATGAAGAATTTAGCCGATAATCTTCGTATGGCTCTTTTGTCAATTCTGGATGCGTCAGCTGGATATTCTTGATTTCGAAGAAAGTTTTCGATGTCGTGGAACCACAGTTTCTCATCAGTTTCTTCGTCTATTGTCATAACATATGCGGGTACTGTCCTTCTCTCAATGCGAATCAGAGGCGCCTCGTTAACAAACTGGACCTTCCATATTGATGCCATCATGGTTAATGCATCAACAATGTAATTTTCTGCTCTCGATACATGCTTGCAGGTAATTTCATCAAAATATTCAGTCATCTCTAGGATATGAGTTTTGTAAGGGATCAACTTTTCATCCCTGGTTTCCCATTCTCCTTTGAGCTGGTAGATCACCAAAGCAGAATCGCCGATTACTTCCAAGATTTTGATGCGAAGATCAATAGCCGCTTCCAATCCTAAGATGCAGGCTTCATACTCGGCTATGTTGTTCGTACACGAGAAACAAAGCCGGGCTGTGACGGCAGTATACCCTCCGGTTGGATTTTTCAGAACAGCTCCAACACCATGTCCATTCTTGTTTGACGCTCCATCGAAAATCATTTCCCAGCGGGATCCAGGCTCGGGACCTTCTTCCGGACCAGGCTCTGGTTTTGTGCGCTGAATGTACATTACATCTTCATCAGGAAACTCAAACTTGAGTGGTTGATAATCTTCCATGGGATGCTCTGTGAGGTGTTCTGACAAGACACTTCCCTTGATAGACTTTTGAGCAACATACTGAATATCGTACTCTGATAAAAGCATATGCCATCTGGCAATCTTCCGGTTTGAGCTGGCTTTTCAAAGATGTACTTGATGGGGTCCATCTTAGAAATTAACATTATGGTGTGGCAAATCATATACTGTCTCAGACGCTTGGTGGACCATGCTAAAGCGCAACAGGCTTTCTCTAGGGGAGAGTAACGACCATTGCAATCGGTGAACTTCTTGCTCAGATAGTAGATTGCGTGCTCTTTCTTTCCTGACTCATCAGTCTGGCCTAAGACACAGCCCATTGAATCTTCTAGCACCGTCATGTACATGAACAAAGGTCTTCCCGGCACAGGAGGAATCAACACCGGAGGTTCTTGTAAGTACTGCTTGATTTTCTCAAATGCGGACTGGCAGTTTTTGTTCCATATCACCGTCTGATCTTTTCGTAACAACTTGAAGATCGGTGTGCAAGTAGGAGTTAGATTGGAGATGAACCTGGAGATGTAATTCAACCATCCGAGGAAACCTCTGACTTGTTTCTCTGTTTTAGGAGCAGGCATCTCTTGGATTGCTTTAACTTTGTCGGGGTCTACTTCATTTCCTCGTTGACTAACGATGAAGCCTAGTAATTTGCCTGAGCGAACCCCGAAGGTGCATTTTGCTGGATTTAACCTTAGTTGATACTTTCAGAGTCTCTCAAATAGCTTCAACAGATGATCCAGATGGTCTTCTTCGCTTTGAGATTTTGCGATCATATCATCCACATATACTTCAATTTCTTTGTGCATCATATTGTGGAAAAGTGTGACCATGGCCCTCTGATACGTTGCCCCTGCATTCTTCAAACCGAAAGGCATGACCTTATAACAATAGGTGCCCCAGGGTGTGATGAAGGTTGTCTTCTCCATGTCGGCTGGATCCATTTTTATCTGATTATAACCAGAAAATCCGTCCATGAACGAGAATACCACGAAACTAGTTGTATTGTCCACCAAAGTGTCGATATGTGGTAGAGGGAAATCGTCCTTCGGACTTGCCTTGTTTAAATCCCTGTAATCGACGCACATTCTGACCTTTCCATCCTTCTTTGGGACTGGTACGTTGTTTGCCACCCATTCTGGATATTTGGATACTGCTAAAAAGCCCGCATCAATCTGTTTCTTGACTTCGTCTCGGATTTTAAGAGCCATGTCTGGTCTTGATCTGCGAAGTTTTTGTTTGACCGGAGGACACTCTGGCTTCAGGGGGAGCTTGTGCGTGACAATGTCAGTATCCAACCCTGGCATGTCTTGGTAAGACCAAGCAAATATGTTGACATAATCTCTGAGGAGTGCTATCAGCCTGCTTTTGATCTCTGGCCCCAAGGATGCCCCAATCTTGACTTCTCTTTTTTCCTCTTCTGATCCCAAGTTGATGACCTCAGTCTGCTCTTTGTACGGCTGGAGATACACATCTTCATACTCAGCCATCCTCTTCAACTCTTCTGGGACTTCTAATTCTTCATCATTCTCTTCTTCAGCTTGAAAGACAGATGAACCACTAGTAGAAGGAACCAAAGGATCATAGGATTCTGTGGTGGATGGAGGTATTCTGCATGTTTTATTTTTGGGAACAATTAGACACACACAGAGAGACATGCAGATGAAGGGTTGTTTTTATTATTTCCAAAAAAGATTGCCATTTTTTCCTTTTAACAAAAAGAGTGAAAATGATGCGCAGAAAATAAACAAGAGTTTTAACAAAAAACACTTTTTCATTAATGGATTTTCAAATCGCAAAGTGGCCCAATACAAAATAATTCGCAAGCCTTGGGCAAGACCAGGAACTTTAAAGAAAACACAAAGCTAACAAGTAAAATGAATTACTCTAAAGGTAAAAAGACAGGAACTTCCACAACCTCCCAGTTGTGAAAAGCTGCTCCTCCTCGAGTTATCAGATGATCTAGATTGCACTCCTCATCCTAAACAATGATAGCATTGATTTGTATTCCGCCACTGGTAAATATTTCCTTCAAAGACTTCTTCCTCATGGTGCTTTCTTCGGGCTCGCCTTCTAGAGTTGGTTTGTAACCCAACCCTTATCGATCGTTCTTGGCCCGAGCATTGACTTCAATGATCTCCCTCCATCCCAACGGGACTCCAGCTTTCAGTGCCGCCTTGATACTCTGAACAGAGGTGAAGGATGGACCGCGAGTTATGTCAGATTCGTCGACTAGAACAGTGTGGGCTATTTCTAGCGCTTGAAAGGTTGTCTCAAGGGAATCTTCGTCAGCTTCGATGTACCGAAATGAGGATAAGTTTCTCACCATTAAATCCTCTTCTCCATGAATAATGACCAACTGATAATCCACAAAAAACTTCATCTTCTGATGGAGAGTAGAAGTAACAGCACCAGCTGCGTGAATCCATGGTCTTCCTAGTAGACAACTGTAGACCGGATTGATATCCATCACCTGAAAGATGACCTCAAAGATTTATGGTCCTATCATGGCAGGAAGATCAACCTCCCCTATCACAGCTCTTCTAGACCCATCCAATGCCTTCACTACGAGAGATGTCGGCCTCATATTAGCACCTTGGTAAGCCAGCTTGGCTAGTGTCCTTTTCGGCATTACATTGAGCGCAGACCCTGTGTCAATAAGAACCCTGGACAATGTATCTTCTTCGCATTTGATCGACACATGTAGAGCACGATTGTGCTTGCGTTTTTCAGCTGTCATATCATTGTCATCAAAGCTTAGCATGTTGCAGGTCGTGATGTTTGCCACAATAGAGTCGAATTGCCCCACTGTAATGTTTTTGGCAACATGGGCTTGTGTTAAGATTTTGAGCAAAGCCTGGCGATGCGCCGGAGAGCTTAAGAGTAATGCCATGACCGAGATCTTAGATGGTGTTTGATTCAGTTGGTCTACTACCCGGTAATCACTTCGTCGGATAATTCTCAGAAACTCTTCTTCATCATTTTTGAGGCTTTCTTTTCCTTTGACCAAAGGCTCTTTAGTGACGACTGCCTCTGGAATGGGTTTCTGAGGAACAACAGCTTTTGGAACAGAAATTGCTGGCGGAGGAGCCACATTGTTTGTCTGCGGTTGGTATATGCGACCACTCCGGGTCATCTTACTCCCACCGGCAATGTTAGCTACATTTGCTGGCTTCCTTTCTTTGAAGATTCCTTCACACCATGAATGGTCATGCTTTGGTGTTACAGCCCTTGGGTGAGGTTTGGATCCTCCCCTTGGTTCAAACCTGGCTTGCCCTCTCCCAAATTTCGGGGGTGCATCGTCGCAGAACACTGGCCGGACGTTTTTGTAGTTGTTGTTATCATTTCTGAACACAACTCTTTTGTTGGGCTGTTCTGGCATGTTAAACTCGGGTTCAATGACTGCCACATCTTCCCCTTTCTTCCTGTGAGCAATCTCTATCATCCCTTGTTCGATCATTGCTCGAATGTCTCTTTTCACAATATCACAACCTTCTGGGTTCAGCATGCATTGTTCGTAGTCTTTGTGAGATGTCTTAAGTACCCATGCATGAGCAAGACGTTTGTGTAGGTCCGCCAATGGTACTTTGATCTCATCAATAGTAGTAACTGTCTTATCTTCTGATCCTTCCCCTTCTTCAGTAATAGCATTTACTCCACCATGATTTGGCAGAGGGTTGTTCTTTACGTTTGGGTGATTATCTTCAAAGGACATAATTCTTTTTTCAATTAACTCTCGGACGAGGTGCTGAAGTGTGAAGCAACCTTCAAGATCATGGCCCGAAGCGTTCTCATGAAATAAACAGCGGGCATTGGCGTTGTAGTAGAATGGAAGTGGATTAGGTGGAGCACCTAATTTCCTTGTCTTGACCAAACCTCTTTCTATCAACATGGGGAATAGATCAGTGTAACTCATTGGAATAGGCTGTATTTTTGGCCGATTCGCCTGATAATTCGCCCTTGGAGCCCTATTTTGAGGCTGCTGACCCTGCGGCTGATGATACTGTTGTTGATTGTTAGAATGATATTGTTGTTGATTGTTAGAATGATATTGTTGTTGATTGCCGGAATGATACTGTTGCTGATTGCTGGATGCCCCAGGCTGGGGGCCTTGCTGCGATGACTGTTGAAAAACTGGAGTCGCAGCTGCTATATATGATGATGGATGGTATTGTTGGCGATGGTTCCGAGAACTTTGCGCCTTCTTTCCATATGTTACCACACTTACATCCCCCTCTTTCTTTTTGTGAAAATTGTTGGTCGGTTTCTTTGCAGCACTGGTGCTTGAATTAGTATTTGGAGTAGCCACTTTCCCGCTTTTTAAACCGGCTTCAACCTTGACCCCCACTGCCACGATGTCAGAGAAATTAGTCGTGACACTGTTGATTAGTCGCTCATAGAATTCTGGTCTGACCATATCTACGAACCAGTCTGCCAATTCCTTTTCAGTAAGGGGTTGCTCGACTTGAGCAGCAGTCCCGCGCCATCTTTGTGCGTATTCTTTCAAGGTTTCAGTGCACTTTTGTGTCATGCTGAGAAGCTGACAGCGGTCTGGAGCCAAGTCCATGTTGTATTTATATTGTTGAATGAAGGCATCTGAAAGATCTTGGAAACCATGGATCTTTGCTTGATCCAGGCTGAGATACCATTTAGCTGAGGCTCCTTTAAGACTGTCCTGAAAACAGTGCACCAACAGCTTGTCGTTTCCAATATGCGGAGCCATCCGCCTGCAGTACATGATTAGGTGTACCTTGGGACAAGTAGTCCCCTCATATTTGTCAAACACTGGCATCTTGAATTTCTGGGGAAATACCAAACCGGACACCAGACACAGGTCTTTGGCGTCAGACCCGAAAACATTGCTTCCTTCGATGGCTCTCATTCTCTTAGCCATGATGTCCATATCTACCCTCAATTTTTCGTGCTTTTCATCCTCGGCTTCAGAACCGTCGGGCACGTCAAAGATAGGTCGTTGATTGTGGAAAACAGGTTGCACCGTAGTTGGTCCACCCGCCTGAGTGAAAATGGGATTCCTGATTGTTGAGTCAAACAGTGGATTAAGACTTGAAGATTGTATATTGCTGAATGGTGGCACGAAATCCCGAGACATGCCATAGGGAAACTCTGCAGTGGTAATTGGAGCTATCGTGACGTTGGTCGTTGTCGTGGCGACTTCAGAGATTACCGTAGACTGTGTGTCCATATTTGCCTTGATTATATTGAGAACTTCCATAATCTGGCTGACGTCACCCTTGATTCCTTAAATGTTGTTGTCCATTTGGTCGAACCTCTGTTCATTATCAGCCATCTTCTTCTGAGCTCTGGATCGAGTGTTGTATTTGTGAGTATTCAGCGTGACTCCTTTCCCTCTTTTCTCTCTCTCTGAACAAGAACAAAGGATGATCTGCGGAACTTGGATGCAAGACCAATGCAGGATGAGATGCGAATGCAAATGTAAATGCAAATGCACAAACCATTCAAGGAAAAGCAATTTTTTGTTTGCAAACAAAAAGTTGGAACAACATGTAACGACATGCTTAAAAAGCGTTTTTCATTGATAAATTGAAGTCTATTACAATAGATGGCTCTTGCTAAAAAGCAAGACCTTTCTTACAAGAAGTGAAAGTAAATGCAACATAGGATTATAATCCTTTTTAGGGAAAACAGGAAATGGTGAAACAATGATCATTCTAAAAAGATGATCCTTCTCCTTCTTGGTCTTCAACGTGAGCTTGGCCCTGGCGGATGATTTCCCACAGGTCTTCATTCTCTTGTTGTTCTTTGATCAAAGCGTATTTCAGCTTTTCCCTAGTCGTGGGGACCTCTGGCCCCATCGTTATCTCATAATCATGAGTATAGAACATGGTCAAAGATATCTCCTTCGACCAAAGCAAGTATCCTCTGGTAGTTAAACAACTTATGTTCTCCATTGGAGTTATACCCAAGAGGTGAGGATCTCTCTGAGCGTAGTGAGCTCGGGCTTCCAGTTCAGGGTTGCGACCAATTTCGCAGAAGCAAGGTCTCAGCAATTCCGGCTCGGGCTCCGACCCTGCTGAATACCCATACTGACGCTGGGCAAGAACAGGATTGTAGGTGATGACCCCCTTCGTTCCAATGAGAGGTACATTGGGGAATTCTCCATAACTGGGAATCATGACTAGATTACCAAGGCTGATGTCATACCATGTGATGTCATAGTTCCTGAGAGTGATGAGCTTAGAAACCCATGCGCTCTTGCTGGGAAGTCTCCAAAGGACGTGAGTCCTGGGTAAATGAGAGGTAAACCACTTGTCAAGCAGTGCGAGGCAGCATGAAAACTGCCCGAGATCATATAAGATGAAGCGGTGGATGACCACATATGTATCTGCCAGTATCTCGTTTACTGGATTTTTGATAATGAAGAGACGGATTGCCTCCTCACTGATGAAGTCATAACGGCTTGGGAAGAGATACAACCCATATATTAGGAATGCCAAAATTGCTTCAAAGATGCAGAGATTTCTATTCTCATAATGATATTCGGCCATCTCCATTAGCGGTCCTGCTTCCATTCCGTAATATCCTCCCTTTGCCCTCATAGGTGGTAAATCCTCTGGCTTGAGATGTAGGGCTTTGGCCAAATCCCTTCTCTTCGGTTTTCCATAAGGAAGTGTGAAAGTCCATGGAATCTTCAGATAGTCAGTGTACTCTTCTATGGTCGGAAGCAACTGAAAGTCTGGGAAAACGAAGCAGTGGTAGGTTGGAGAATAAAATTCGACCAGAGCCTGCATCATGGGCTCATTGACTTGAGCACTTATTAGTGGTAGGAGATCTCCATATTTAGCAATGAAGGCGGCGGGGTTCCTAACAAGTCTTGCCAACATCCTAAGATGGCCCAACCTAAAATCCGGGAAAGGAAGCATGTCTCTTCTCACCATGTTGTTGTCTGCAAAAAGAAAAGTTTGAATTTCCTTGAATGGTTAGAAAAAAATGCAAATGCAAATGCGCATGGTGTCATGGAACTCAGATATTTACGAACATCAAAAGTCGCTACTTCATTGATCAACAAAACGAGATTACAAAATATTATTTCCTCTTACAAGAGTTTTAAACATAAACAACAGCTAATGAATCCTAAGAAGGTTCCCCTAACAGCCTCATGTTGAGTTTCTCGATTTCTTTTTCCATCCGAGCCTTCTCAAGAATGAGCTTGTCCACAATTAACTTCCACGGAGTAGAATGAGGATTAGAAGGTTCTTCTTGTGCTTTCCTCTTCTTACAAGAGAGTACTTCTTCGTCTTTCAACTGGAGTTGTTTTTGGAGCTCCGCATTCTCTTCGACGACCACTTGATACTTGTGCTTCCAAGCGTCTTCGGTTTGTTGTGCTTTGACTAAAACGATTTTCAGTTTTTCTTCTTCAGACATGAAGACCAAGGGGCGTTCTTCCTTCAAAACCATAGGCTCTTGTTTAGGATAAGGCATCCTTAACGAGATGGCTCTCTTTCGAACCCATTGGAGGTATGGTTCCAAAGAGACGCAGTTGAGTCTTCCAAGATCCTTTTTCCCTTTCTTGTGCAGATGCTTCCAAGCTTCTAGAATCTTCTCTTTTAGCTTTTGACTATCCCTTTCTTCTTTGAAGAAAATGCTTTCTACCTGAACACCATTGAGCTTGTCCTTCAAAGGGTATCCCAATTGTCGGCGGGCGAGGATTGGATTATAACTGATTCCTCCATTAGCACTGAGAAGAGGTACATTATCGAAATCCCCACAATTGTTAATGATCATTGTCCCATCATAGTCACGACTATACCAATCAATATCGGAGTGAGTGAGAGCCATGATCTTCTGTGACCACCATCCTTTCTTCGGGTCCTAAAAAGCATTAGCTTTGGGAAAGTGTGAAGTGAACCACTTGTACAACAAAGGAGCGCAACAAGTAATCATCCCTCCATTGTGAAAGTTCCTTAGATGAACAGAATGGTATGCATCTGCTAGCAAGGTAGGCACAAGATTCTTCTTCAAGAAAAATTTAATGGCATTGAGGTCCACAAAATTCTCGAAGCTAGGGAACAAAAAGATGCCATAAATGAGCAAGGCGAGGATGGCCTCGAATGCATCCATGCTTAAATGATCTGCATAATATTGAGCTTTCTCGACCAAGAACTATGCATTTAACCCAAAAACTCCTCCTTTTGTAATCAGGTTCTTTTTAATATCAACCAATCCTAAACGTGTAGCCTTGGCAATATCTTGTTCTTTAGGGTCCTCCTCCATGATCGGAAAAGGAGACTCTTCAAGAATGGGCAATCCAACCAACTGAGAATATTCTTCTAGTGTGGGCACTAGCTGATAATCGGGAAAGGTGAAGCAATGGTAGAGCAGATCATAAAATTGGAGAAGTGTAGAAAGAAGTCCACCATCCATCTTTATCTTCAATAGTAACAACAACTTCCCATACCTGCTTTGGAATCCCTCTAGATCTGTCACCAAGGTGCTCAACCTTCTTAAGTCATCTAGGTTAAAACCCTTGTAAGTGTACTTCAAAGTTCTCTTTCTTTCACTATTCATAACAACCTCTGATGTTTACAAACAAAAAAGTCTGAGTTCCATGAAACCTTATGATATGATGTTATGAATGCAAAATGCACAAACACATGCAAATGCAAAGATCACACATATGCACACAAGCTTAGGTTTAAAAGGTGAGCATGGATCCAAGGTCTACCCATCCCCAAGGATTTGCACTATGGATCAATTTGTACCTGCCGAACGGGTTCTAACAGGGTTCCCAAAGTCATCAACTCATCTTTCGGATATTATCAACTTCCAAAATCACTTGGTAATCGATAATATTCTCAAGAGAGTCCCGTCCAAGTGTAGTATCGCGTATCAACTATTTCGGAAATACTTCCTTATAGCCATCGCACTACGTCCTAATAAGGCCAAAGAGGGGTAGAATGTAATCTAAAAGTCCACAGTGGCATGGGCTCCTTCGTCGAAAGTAGCATTGTTTTCACGAATACTCGATCAAAAATACTAAACTTTCGAGAGGGCCTACACTGAGCGGTGGTTTCTCAAGTTAGCTTGGTCGGGAATCAACTCCCTATAAGCCTTCTTGAATATACCACCATCCTATCATAATTGCACTCAAGTCCGGGTATAGGACTGTCTCACCACTCAAAGCACCCAATACCCAACACACAAACAAATATATTGACAAATATACATGTTAAGCACATATTCACAAATATAGCATGTAATTAAACAAAATAGGCTAAACCCTCAAGTTAAGTAAATCTCCCTAGTGAAGCCGTCATTTCTGTTGCGGTGAGAATCGTGATACCAAGCTATTGATTAACTTGAATCTTAATTCTTAAATTCACAACCGGACTTTAATTTATCCAAAGGAAAGGTCTAAAGAAAGAAAAAACATTTTCGCGATGTAACAACAACGCTAAGAGATTCGGGGATCGGGGGTTGGTTATGCATAGGGTAGGTATCTCACATCCTAAACATATGTAGTACTCTACAGGAACCTTTTGTTTGTTTGCATGCTAAGTTTGTAAAATGTTTGCTAAGGTTTGGGGTTGGGTAAGGGGTGTAGGTTAAGACCTAAGGATAGTTTCTAAGTTTGCTCGCAAAGACATCGCGTCCTCTGCCTACGTATCCTAACTAGGATAGAATCAGAGCAATCGTAGTTCACCTCACTAGGGTTAAAGAACACTTGATTATAATCAAGGTTCAAAGAGGAACAAACATAAAAATGTTTGTATAGAGTTTGACAAAACTCTCTAGATCTATGTTATAACACTCAAGAGGGGGTTTGTAATCATTACCATGATTCTTACATAGAGTTTACAAACTCTATCCTAGGGTTCTAGTTGAAGAGCACTCTTAACAAAGGTGGGTCTTTTAGACTTAAAGCAAAATCTAATGGCTTATACTAAGGTTTAAGATGACTTCACAAAGTCAAGGGAGCGGGTAATGAGCTATCCATGACACAAGGGTCAATGGAGAAACTTTCCCTTTGGAAGGAGAGAGAGGAGGCAACTTGGATGAGAACTAAAGAGTTCCATCACTTGGGGAAGAAATACTTAACAAAGCAACAATCATTCAAGCAAGAAGAATAAGGAATATGGTTATAACCAAGTAAGCATGCATATTACAATAGGCAAGGATTCAATTGATACAAATGGTTACAACCAAGAATCATATATCTTAACAAAGATGAAGGTAACAACCTAAGAGACATATTAACAAATATGAAAACAACAATCATAAAAATAAGTCACAATTTAAAATGATCATGTTATAAATTCAAATGTAACAACACTTAGGCATTGATGACAATCAACATACGTATAGAATATAAGACATGTTACAACAATTTAAGTTCGATATTTAGGAAGAGAACAACAAATTCATGGTGACAACCAAAGGAAGGTGAACCTAACATGCTAACTAACACATAGGAAACATTTAAGCAAGGATTAGATTGAAATAGATGGTCACAACCAAGGATCATGTATCTTAACAAAGATGAAAGCGTATCTTGACAAAGACAAAGGTAACAACCATGTAAACAAGTCACAACTTGAAGGTAAGCCTGTCATAAGTTCAAGGTGTATCAAATGTAACAACATTATGCATTGATGACGATCAAATAGAAGCAAGCATGTCATAACAGTTTAAACTCAAAGCTTTAGGAGGAAAACATATAAGCTCGTGGTAAAAACCAAAGGATAACAAGCCCTAACATGTTAACTAACACATGGGAATCAAACATAAACAAAATCCTACAAGATAATTCAAGCATGATCTAAGGGGAATTCAACAATATGCAAGATAACGATCTTAACAAAGAACCAAGTTTCAAGTATGCAACATGTAATGTGAATATAAACAAATTGAAATATTTTTATATCACATGAAACTAGACATCAATATGAACATGTTGTAAAAAGAATGTGTAAAAAATAATGAAAAATGAGCAAATTGTGAATTTTGAAGTTTCATGCAAATAACAAATAAAATCATGTAAATAAAAAGAGAAAGGGCAAGGGTGGGAGTTGAACCCACGCCCTTTGGTTTACAAACACAACACTCATCCACTAAGGCACTAGGCGCGCGCTGGTAAGGGATGGAAAAGAAGAAGAAAATAATAAACAAGGCAAATGAAAATAAAAACCAAAAGAGTTGATCACCAAGGATCGAACTCAGGTCAGGCATGGCAAATGGTATAAGGCGCGCAAGTTGTCTACCACTGGGGTGGCTATACATCCGTGTATTTAGCCACCCCCATAAATAGATAACCCTATCTATGATGAAAAATCTGGGCCAAAAACAAACCAACCAAACCAAATGCGTGAAGAATCCAAACTTGATCAAAACTACTTCAAATTTAACAAAATTTGAGCCTAAACTGATTGAAAATGAAAGTTGATCAAATGAGTTGCATAATGGAAATCAACACCAGTTCTAGGTACACATACATCTAATAGATATTGCACACAAGTCACACACATGATAACATATGGATTACATGCTTAGGGCTCAGTCACAAATCAATAGAATTGAAAATGGTACATGAATTGCAAACAATAGCATGAAAAAGGCAGCAAGCTGTCAAGGATGCAGATGAAAATGTTCAGTTCATACATAGATGGCCTATAAGTCCTAAACATGTCATATGATGCTCTCAAATGCTTACAAACCAAACACCAATGTCTCAGGTAGAAGGAAGATAGTATGATGCAGTAATGACAGCATATTGGTGAACTTGTGAATGAAACTTGGAAAAAGTGAACTTGCTTCCAAACAGTAAGAACAAAGGACTTCAAATCATGGACCAAGTGGTTAAAAAACTTAAGCAGATAACAGTTGCAAAATGTACATATGGCTGGTTCAAATGTGATATGAGGGGAATCAATGATGATGAAAACAACAGGCAAGCAGCAGGCCAAGGCCAAACGAGCCTGCTGTCCAGAATTTTAATAAAAGGGGCAAACATAGATGAAACTCATTTTGATCACAACAGAACCAATACAATCATGGAATCTCAACCAAAATGCAATGAGAAACAAAAAGATAACAATCACAATGCCAAGATCAAACACAAAACACAACTGTCATGTGTTGCCAAGTGAAATGAAAAGAAATGCAATTTGAAATCCAAAGTCATGCAATAAGTACAATCAGTTTGAACAGGCCTCACACACAAACTCAAAACATACTATAAAGTGTTTCCACACTTCAAGGTTAGGCACAAACAACATAGAAATGAAAATCACATACTAACTGCTCATTAACACATAAAGATGCATAATTGAAGGCAATGACATGATTGGAACAGGTTAGACCAGGCAAACATCATATACAATATTCAAACATGTCTATGAATGATGTTACAACTTAAGAATGACCAAACAATGCACACAACACAAACTGGTTATCAAGTTGCAAGTATGTCACAAAGGTAAGCAGGCTGCCAAGCAGAAAGGTATAACATTCACAAAGATGTTTGGTTCATGTACACATACAAATCCTAAATATACTATCTAGAGGTCCAATGCTCATGGAATCAACTAAAACAAACTCAAACAGCTAAGTGTGGTGTGTGCTGCAACTGTGGAATTGCAAAACAGTTTTGGCAGCAGAACAATGAGGGTACAAGCTAGTGAATGGTCTCATGTTATAATAATAGTACATACACATCATAAACATAGAAATAAATGAGTCAAAACTCAAACAACAGTCATATTACAAACATGACAAGATTTAGTATGGTGATGGCATATTTTTGGCTTGAAAATGCAATTTGAGAATGAAATGAGAAAACAAGTGGAAACAGATCATACAAGCAATATACACACCTCACAAACATAAGAATGAATGAGTTCAAACATAGAATTCAGGCCTAAACAAACAGAAATGAAATTGTCATGTTGATGGTTATGAAAAAGTTGTTTTAAAACAAACTTGGTGGCACAACAGGGCATTTTGTCAAGTAATGAGATTCATGCCATAACAATGACACACACACACATCACCAATATGCAAATAGAGGAGATCAAAACTAGAAATCAGGCACATTGTAATGATGACAGAATTTTGACATGTTAATGCTCATGAAATGTAAAACAAGCTCAAATTATGCAACAGGCAAGTATATGGCAGTTGAGACAAATAGGCATCATATACAAACTTCAAACATGTAGAATAAAGATTCTAGGCACATGGATCAAGTAAAAACAAGCTGGAACAAAAAAATGGTATGCTGTTGGTATCATGAGGTTTTAAAAATGCAGATTTGGAAGTGACAGGCTGTTTTGAAAGAGCAAGGCCAGTTTGATCATACAAGTACAACATACAACCTCAAAACATGTTAAATGATGTTTCTATACTCAAAGATCATACACAGGCTGCACAAAATAAAAACTGGCGTGTTGGTTCAAATATTTGACAGCAAAAACAAACAACCTCACAGCAGGCCCTATAGCTAAGTCTCATGTTTCATCAATTCAACAAGTTTCCAATGGTAGCAAGACAAACAAGATTATACAAGTACAAACCAATCAGTCTAAACACTTAAGACACAACATTGCAGACATACATCATCTTGACACAAAACTCATGGCAATGGTAAAGTGAATGACACAAAATATCACAAGTGTGAAACAAGAGCCAAATTAGATTCAAACATGACCTAGGGGCAGGGGGGTCTCATGAAACAACTTAAAAGTTATTCAAACATCACCAATAACAAGGGCTGACAGATCTAGGGCAAGCACAACAAAATTATCATGTTTGGATCCCTAAAACTAATCTTGTAGATAAATTTCTCAAAACAAGTTGTACACAACATCCAAGTCCAATATTAGCAACATATCATCAACACATCACTCATGAATCAATACTTTAACAAAAGAAAATATCATAACCACAAAATATAAGCTCTTGACAAAGAGCCCTTATGGGACAACAATGACTATATTTCACCACAAGCACTTCAAAATTGTAAAACATGACAATGTATGAATAATGAAGAGGTTGAGAATTACATACCTCTTGTAGACTTTCTTGAACAAGCTAAAAAGCTAAGAAACCCAGAGATCTTCTTCCTTGGCAAAGATTTGGAGCTTTCTTCCTCTTGAAGCAATAAACTACCTTTCAAGACAGTTTGAGTTATGAACTTCCCGGCTGGTTTTTGAGACTTTGGACAGTTGAAATATGATATATATATATATATATATATATATATATATATATATATATATATATATATATATATATATATATATATATATATATATATATATATATATATATATATATATATATATATATATATATATATATATATATATATATATATATATATATATATATATATATATATATATATATATATATATATATATATATATATATATATATATATATATATATATATATATATATATATATATATATATATATATATATATATATATATATATATATATATATATATATATATATATATATATATATATATATATATATATATATATATATATATATATATATATATATATATATATATATATATATATATATATATATATATATATATATATATATATATATATATATATATATATATATATATATATATATATATATATATATATATATATATATATATATATATATATATATATATATATATATATATATATATATATATATGAGGTGTTGGGAGTGTTGAGGTGGTAGGAAAGGCCTTAAGTAAAGATTTGGCTTCCAAAGGGCATGAAAGTCAACATATAAAGGTATGAAGGTTGACTTTTGGGAGAATGATGTTTTTGGGTGGTTTGAGTGTATGAACACCTTCTACACAATGTTTATAGATTGTGCAAATGGTTTTGAGTGGCTTGGAAGGGGTGGAAATGAGTTTGGGCATAATTTTGCTTGAGACAGATTTTGGTGAAAACTTGGAAGTTTTTGAAGAATGAAGTTTTTGAGAAAATGAATGAGGGTTGAGAGCTGTGATTTCTCTTGGTTTTTAAGAGTGCTCTGGTGTGGTTGTGATATAGAGAAAGATCTCTATTTATAGGGAAAATGAGGGTGAGGGCAGCCTTGGCTTTTCCATATTTTGGAGGGAGATTGTGAAGTTTTGAATGAATCTTGCCAAGATCTTGTGGCAGCTCTACACATCAGTTCCATGGCCAAATGCTGAGCAAAAATCAAGTGAGATGGGAGACATCAGATGACTGAAGTGATGCTAGGAGGGTAGGGGACTGCAGCTGTCCGATCTCTTTGAAAAAGTTTCTCTTTCATAGCCTTTAAATGATTATTTTAATGGCCACTTGCTCCAAGTTGCAAAAGCCTACCAATTCTTCAGTTCTTCTGGTTTTTGCATCATCTAAGCTTCATAATATCAGAATAGAATATGATCCAATGGCTGAGGGTAGCCCAAGTTGATGAATTTTGAATTTTGGAGAGTGTTGAAGTGGTGACTTCAAGTGTGCCAGCCCCAATTTCCATGACCCATAACTTTCTGCTCACAAATGCTATTGAGGAGTTCTACCATAATTTAGAAAGCCCTCAAGTAGTTCTACAACTTTCATGTTTTTGAGGTTTTCAAATTCTAGATGGAACTAGGTTGAAAAGCCCTTCCAAGTTGCTGAAAAAATCACTTAAAAGGCCAAATAACTTAAAAAATTTCTAAGTTATTTCCCTTCTTGAAATGAATTTGGTCATATCTCCCAATCTAGGAATTTTTTGATCATGGACCACTTTGAGACTTTTGTAGGACTTGTGAAGAGCTTTCGAATGAGCTTTGAACCACCTCATTTGGATGTGTGGTTGATGAGTTATGGTCTTGCCTCTTTTGAAACCCTAATTCCCGATTTTTGCAATTACTTCTTAACCCTTGATCCAATGGTCATGAAATTTTATGGTAAGGTATAATATGACATAAGGAACATTTTTGATTCACATCTTGAAGTCAAATTCCTTATTGTTGAAGATTTGACTTTTTTGGTCAACCGTACGATCAATCGGTGACTACCGAGTCGGTTGTTGGGGCTCCGGGTATTCTGAGGACTTGAAACTCTTTGGATAGACTTTACTAAGCCATAGGAACTTAATGGACCATGATCCCACCATTGAAACACTTTTTAAATCGAAAGTCAAACTATAGTTGACTTTTCCTAATCGAAAACCCTAATCGGGTATCTTGAACTGCATTGTTCTCAATTCTTGGGTGACCACCTCAAATTGAATTCATAATTGACCCAATGTAGTATCCTTAATCTTGTTTATAGTTGAATCAATCCAAAACATTGATTGATCAAACCATCGAAGCCTCGATTTTGACGGTACGGAACCCTGATTCATCTGCATCTTGACAAAGATAAACTTGAAATGGGTTAAGGTTAGTTAATTAAATGAATATGATCCTAAAATGATGATGATGATCTAATGGGTCAAAATTTGGGGTGCAACAGCAGCCACCTCATCAACAACAACGACATCTGGTTGGACCCCCTTATTTGCAACAGGGGCATGTGGCTGGACCACTTCATCAACAACCTCAGTAGCAATATGTGTCGCTTATGTCTCGACTGTTGGGTCATGAACATCCTGAACCTGCACATTCTAAGCACGAACAGCCTCAACATCATCTCTGGACTGCTCGACTGATCTCACTGCTCGACTTCGGATGCTACAGGATGCGCATAACTCCCCCTGCTCAGCCAACTGTTTCTGGTATGAACTAGTTGGAACCACCCATTCAGCCCATATCTGGGAAAACTCAGTCTCAGTAGCCCTAGTCAGGGCTTCAGCTTTATCTGTCACTCTGCCGTACAAGGGATAATCATATACTTATATTGTGGATTCAGTTGCAACAAGAGAAAGATGAATCAGTTGCAACAAGAGAACCACGAGCTCCATGAAGAAGTGATAACTCTGCAGGATAGTATGGAAAGACTCAATGCTGCGATGGAAGCTCTGGTGGCTGCTCAAAATCAGCCATCACCGCCTCCTCCTTCTCATGTACAAAGGACTGTGATTTTTAAGATCGGATCAACGCCCATTTTCGTGGCCCCGATTAATGCTTCTCAATATCATATGCCAACTGCCCCTTGGGGCATGCCTTTCAATTTTGTGCTAGAGGGATATTAACCTCCTTCTTCTGAAGGTCCAAGAGTTCCTGATGTTATGACTGTACCACCTTCAGTGGTTAATGTTGTTCCTAGTGCTGAGATTCCGGTTGTTTCTACTGTTGTGCTTGTGCCACCACCCGTGGGTCACACTATGCGTTATGCTAAAGAGAAAATTTTCCACACTTCTCCGAGCGAGAGTTTGGATGATCGTATGGATAATTTTCAAGATCTGTTTGCTAAGATGCAGAAAGAAATTAGAGCTTTAAGAGGAATATAGTTATTTGGAAAGAATGATCACGAGCTTTGTCTTGTCCCAAATGTGAAGATTCTTGCCAAGTTCAAGGTTCCAAAATTTGAAAAATATAAAGGGAACACTTGTCCACAAAGCCATTTGGCCATGTATGCCAGAAAGATGTCCACTCATACTGACAACCACCAGTTGCTGATTCATCATTTCCAAGATAGTCTTACCGGTGCTGCACTGAAGTGGTACATAGGACTTGATAGTTCCTAGAAGAAGAAATTCAATGACCTCTGAGAAGCTTTTATCCATTAGTATAAGTACAATCTGGATATGGCACAGGACCATGATCAACTTCGTGCGATATCTCAGAAAGAGAAGAAAACTTTTAAAGAGTACGCGTAGAGATGGCACGCGATTGCAGCTCAGATAAGCCCTCCGCTTGAAGAGAAAGAGATGACCAAGATCTTCCTGAAAACTTTGGGTCCGTTTTATTGTGAAAAGCTGTTTGTGAGGGACGTCTGACAAAAGAAGGTAGTTCTGGAAGTGGGAAGAAGTTTGGTGCTGGTTTTTCTAAGAAAAAGGATGGAGAAACAAATGCCATATCTCAAGAGAGATCTAGAAGACACACTCATTGCCAGTAACAAGTAGCTTCTATTATGCCCGTCATCAGTGCCGCTCCTGCCACTCAAGCTGCATCAAATTATCAACCACGGTTCCAACTGAAAACACAACAAAATAATCAACAAGGCCGTGTGCAGAGGAAGTGCAATTTGATCTCATTCCGATGTCGTATACTGAATCATTTCCGGCGTTGATAAAGAAAAATTCGGTTCAGACTTGTGATCCTGTTACTACGCGAAAAATGACACAGTGGGTTCAAATCGGTCCCGTAATTATTTTTTGTGTCAGATGGATCTCTTAACTCTTTAAAACGTCTCATGTTGATTATTTTTATCTAATTAGCGACGAATTTAGCGACCGATTTTTAAATTTTTCTGTCATTAATTAGATGAAAAGAGACTAACATGACAAATTTTGAAGAGTTAAAGAATCAATCTGAAAAAAAAAATAATTAAAAGATCAATTTGAATCGAAAAGGATAAAAAAAATATTTTGCCTAGAAAATAAAATGAATTAGTGTCATTTATTCTTTGCATTCATTATTGCATTTATTTATGAAAATATATGTATAGTCCCCGATCAAAGAGATGAGGCCGCTTCCAATAGGTTTTCCTTTTTCCACGAGTCTCCAAAAAATAATCCCATGAATTAATCTAAAAGCATGATTATATTTTAAGATATCATGCAACATGCCCAGTTATTAACAATTTCAAAAAACTGTTATACAAACAAAATCAATAATAACTTAAGTGTTTGATTGGGCCTAACATATAAAAATGACAACACATATAATAATGAGTCACACACAAATAACTTAGTGTAGTTTGAATGATGTGCAACCCCCAACGTTGATTTCAAACAGTTAGTTGCTTCAGTGAGCCTCTCTTTCTTAATATGATTTTCAACTCCTGTAGCAAGTTAACAACAACTTAAGCTAAAATAGATGAAATTGTATGTATCTATTTAAAGCAGTAAATATTGGTAAAATCATATGAAAAGTATAAAATCTGAATATATTTGGCACCATTGTGAGGAAAATGATAAACTTTAAAATGAAACAGTGCACATGGTAAGATTTACCTTCTCTTTGCATTGGGTTAAAACTGTGCTCAGTTTTTCTGTTTCTAGTTCAAATGGTGCAGTATCATTAAGCTAAAACATCTCATACAAACACAAATGATAATCACTTTTATTTAAAGTACAATGATCTGTTTGTAGCAACTTAATAATATAAGGTCGAGACAAAATTACCATTGCAGTCACTGTTGATTCCAGAAAGTTTAGTAGCCATGCTTTAAGCTCTGCTTCAATAGGAGATGATGGAAATTTCCATGGCACAAAATTAACAACAACTGCATGAATGCCACCAAAAATGAAAGTGACAGGAATGGGTTTTTGAGCTGTAGAACATAAAATAGGGAGAGAAATATTAGCTTTAGGAATTATTAAATGGTAAAAATATCAATGCGAAAAATAAATTATATAGATCTATTAACCTATCAAATTCAATTGTAGTGAAAGTCGACAAAGTTGAGAGATTTCTTTTTTACCTAGCTTAACTTTCAGATCTGTTACTTGAATGCATTCTTAGTTCCAAATGAAGCATAAAGCTCTTTAATAGAAAATGAAACGAAAACAAAATTTAAACAAAAATCAAATCAGTAAAAAATGTCAAAACTATTTAAGAGAAGAATCATTTTGAACGGTCTCGTCATTTTCAGTTGAAAAACCAGCGGAAAATAAGGGATCTGGATGAGATGTATATTTTGCTGGAAGAAGAAAGGGATGGAGAAATGAAGATGGTTGAGAGTTGATACAAACCAGTAAAGTGATAAAGCTTGTTTTATCTTCTTTGGCGTACGAAGAGCGTCCATTTGTGTACAACCTTCACACCTATCTTCTACAACTATTTTGTGTATCTGATGTCTTTGATGGACTCGAAAGGCTGGGCCATTGTAAGAGAAATGGTTGAAGATGGGAATGAAAAAGGATGAAGAATGGTAAGCTGAGAGAAGAAGGGCACAAAGAATGGTAGAGAGAGAAACTTTACCCAAAAGATTTTGTACATTGGAAATGATAAAGGTTACCCATGTGTGGTCTGAGCAAATGCATCATAGGTAGTTGTTCCCAAAATCCAAAGTCTTGTTACAGAAAAAGTAAAATAACATTTTGTTTGCAATTGAGAAGCAAATATTTGGCACAAAAGTGGTCTATGTAGCGTAATTAGTATAGTTATGTTGTAATCAACCCATAATCCAGTTGGATTTAGTTGGAATTAGACATAAATTACCCATATAATTGTGACACGGCATGATTAGAACAAAGGTTAAAATGGATATAACCAGAACAATCTAACTTCTTATATTATCGATTCTCAAAATTTTTATTATCAATACAAACAAATAGGCACTAATATGAAAGGAAATATTTCATTAATTAAAAACAGGACAACAAATAACTATTCCACATATTCAAATTTCTAACTCCACTCAACTTCAATTGTATCACTATTAACTATCTCTAATTGAGAGAAAAGTTAAGAAAGAACTCTTCTATATGGTATGAAGAAAGTCATTTCCTTCAAAGAGATGATTATCATTTTCTTTAAGAAGTTAAAAATGATAAGAGGAAGATTAACTCTGATGTTCTTGATAAGTTGATACAAAATTTTTCGAATTGGTCGTAGGGTAGCAAGACTCCTGAGATTATCTTCGTTGACATAAATTAGGCGAAGGTGATCTGAGTAAGCATTGTTGAATCTATAATGTTCAACACAACAACCTTCCTCTTTATAGTTTATTGTTTGAGCAATAAGTGACTGAGTAATTGTGATAGGAGAGCCATTGATATAAGACTGGATTGACTCATCATCATTACCAGATGGCCTAACAGAAACATTTAACCATAATTCTTTAACGAGATTAATGTAGATGTATCCTTAGATCAAAACCTCTATCTTTCAAATCATTGAAATCAACAAACTTTTCATTGATAACGAACAAAAGATTTTTATCTAAGGTTGTTGAACACATTTTTGAAGAAAAGAAAAGACTCTGAAACTAGGTTTGGAGATGCAAAGAATTGAAAATGAGACGTTGAAACTAGGAATAATGTTTAAATAAAGTGGAGAGTAGGAAGTGAAACAATTAGAAAAGCTCAAACGCCTTCTTGAAAATCTAAAAGATACGTTATATTTTTTAACATGGATGATCATTGTTATTCTAGTGATATGACTCTAATGTGTGCCACAATTTATTTTTGTTAGAAATTAAAACCACATGTTACCTTTGGTTTTAACAAAACTGAGGGGACATAGACTTATTATCTCAGTTATTCAAAAAATTCGAGGGAAAAAACAATAAAAGAACTCGTTAAACAATAGACTCTATTATATAATTTTTTTTTGTAAACTATATGATATATTCCATCGATTTCCTTAATAATCGAGGGATAAGATAATCAGATTTTACTATAAAAGAACTCATTAAACAAATTTTACCTTAATCTTAACTTATATGTAGCCGCTCCAAACTCAAACGCATCATTCTTTTGGGATCCATCTCACAAAATGGTGTTGATGTTGTTCTTCTTATTATTTTCTATGATGGATTGCAAGTGCATAAAAATATTTTTTCAAATTTAGAATAGATAATTTCATTAGAAGTTGGATCCATGCAATGATTGGAACAGATAACTCCTAGATATTGGATGCGTGCAATATTTGGAACACATAACTCCAAAATTCTTCTTTTTCTGTATTATTGTTTTTCAATATTCTGTGTAAACAATGTAATTTAAAAAAAAAAATCATGTTCACCTCGACTTTTAACAAAACAGAGGGGATAACTTAACATGATAATTTTAGATATTAATCACTGTCCTTAAACAAATATGTGTTGTCCATTTCATGATTATCAAAGCTCAAGACACTATAATTAGTGATCCGCGTGAAACCTAAAAAATTTCCATTATAAAAGTCTTCTGATATCTATAATTGATAAAAAAGCGTCATGAAGTTCTTGAAACTATCTAAATCTTTCCTTTTAACTTTTGCCATTAGAAGTTCTCTATGAAGGATTGCAAGTGCAGGAAATTATCTAGGTTTAAAGTTTGTATTTTTAAATATTCATTTGAGCTGAAAATCATTTATTTTTCTAACTTTTTTATTTTGTTTTATATCGAAAACAAATACTTGCAAGGTGAAACATTTGATCTTGCCTAAATATTAAGGAGTCGAAGGTCCAACATGTGATCTTCAGGGATAAATTAATTTTTATTTTAATAGTCTATGTAAACAATGTAATATTCTGGGTAAATATTGTTGTTTGTAAATAAAATATTTTTATTTATTTTTTGTGTAAACAATGTAACGAATTTCAATTAAAAAAACAATCTATGTTACCCCTCAGTTTTTGATTGTACCTGATCAGAGGAGATAACTGACTGGCTACGCGTCGTTGACTAAAAGCTGCTCACTGGAGGTAGGGAGAAGGAGGGGGGTGTACTTGCAAGACACTATGATGCTTAAGTGAGTAAAGGACCAGAGTGGGAGCAAATACAAAAATTAGGTGTAGAGAATGGAATACCTGACCCTCTAGTAAAAGAAGGTATTTATAGTGAGACCCCAGCGCAGGCCAACAATCACTTGTGTTGGGCTGGATTGCCAGGCCCAACCCAAGTAACTGCTAGGGCTTACGTGGCGTAGTGGAGACCAGCACGTGGTCTTCTCCCTAGTTCAATTGTCCTGTGATCTCTAGAAGGTGGGCTGACCAGCTCTTTTGGAGGTGGATAGTTGCCTGATGACGTGTCCCTGCGGGGGGAGCACGTGGAAAACGTGTTGAAGGCGTGTTGTTCTTCCCGACGGGGGAGGTGTCTGCCCGACATATCTAGATTTGTGCCCGACATGGGGGATTTGGGCCTTCCTCACATAGCGTTGGACTGGGCCTGCCCGACAAACGAGAAGGTCTGGGCCCACTCTAGAACAGGAGCCCCCTAATTCGTAGTTCCGATACGGATGAGAGATGACTTGATGGCAATCGTGTCGAGGACGAAGAAAGGAAAGGATGAAGCTCGCCGAACTGTCATGTCGAGGACACTAGGAGGCGAGGATCTTGAGCTCGTCAGGCTATCAGGTCGAGGAGGTGGAAGATTGTCGGGTGCCCGCTTTCCCGTGCTCAAAGGGGGGAACGAAGGGTCGTGACCGTTTGCGATGGCCACGTGTCTGACACTCATTGTTCCACTTAGGGAGGCTACCCTAGGGCACTCGAGTGCCCAGGGGCGCTTCGAGTCCTGTGTTGCGTTTATAAATAGGCAGGTGCCTTCCCTTTTATCACTTTTCGCTCTCAGTCACTATCGCACATCATCTCTAGATTTTCCGTACACGCACTGTCGCGTAGCACAACCACCGTATCTTCCGTCGTGAATTCCACCGTCTCTCCACCTAGCCTACTGTACCAAGTAAGTTTTCTACTTCTTCTCTCTTGTTTTTCTTAATTTCGGCATCCTCTATGGTGGACATGATGAATGTCCCGAGGAGGATGTGGGTTTTCCGGCGAATATGGCAGGATCCCCTTGATATGGGATGAAGGCCCCGAGTCACCCAAGGTATTAGGACGAATGTCCCGAGGACGGACGACAGGGTATGGATGAACACCCCAGAGACGTAGGATATGGTTAGATGAACGTCCCGGGGAGGGACGCTAGGTATAGATGAATGTCGCGGGGACACGTGTTATTGCTGGATGAATACCCCGGGGATGTTTGCTATTGGCGTACGGTCGTGTTGCCTTCGAGGAGGAGTCTGAGTCGTATTCGTCGTCCTCATCGCCCTTTCACTTGATTCGTGGTGGAAGGGTGACTTTGATCTTGAAACGTTGAATTCACCATTTTCCTATGCTTTTCAAGTGATCATGGTCGCGTGGGTAGCAGAAGTTATAGAGGTCGACGTGGAGCCAGAGTCTCCGGTGGCCCCGTCTGTCGAGGGGCAGGCCCGAACTGTCGAGGGGCAGGCCCGGACTATCGAGGACTGGTTCGGGGAGGAACCTTTAAACACGCCATCCTGTTTCATCGAGGACAACTCTGACGCCTTCACGACTATCGGGGACCGCTGTGAGGGCTCTTCTGTGAGCTGGCAAGCGTACCAACCACATGACCATCATCGTATACGCTCGAGCTAGGGGAAGATGAGGTTTCCCATGTACAAGTTTTGCTTCCACGAGGTGGGTCTTCGCCTGTCCTTCACTGATTTCCAATTGGGTGTCTTCGACTGGTTGAAGCTGGAACCTTTTCAGCTGCACCCCAACGATATAGCCTTCATTCAAGCATATGAGCTCGTTTGTCGTTATTTGAAGATCGGGGTTATCCTTACCCCGTTCTTTCGGCTTTTCCACCTGCAGAGGCAGACGGTAGATGGCCGACAAGGATGGGTGTCGTTGAAGCAGCCGAGGAGTTTTTTTCGGGCATACATGGATTATGTTTGGGATTTCAAAGAACGATTTTTTATGGTCCAACCTGTTTCTCTCGAGGCATGCGCCTCATGTTCCGACATGAAGCCCAGGAGGTGAACGGGTAGAGGGAGGAAGTCATGGTGCCGAAGGTGCCCCTGGATTGGTCGGAGGAGCATGAATCGATATATCGTGTGGGCAGGGGCTTTGGACGAGGAGGACCAAGTGGGTTATCAGAGGATGGTGTCCTTCGTGGCCAGTTTTAGCCCGGCCAAGCTCGTGACGCTCGACAGAAACTTTATCCTCGAAGACCGAGGGAACATCCTCCAGTAGGCGGGGCTCATAAATACGAAGGCTCTGCTCGAGTGTTCGTCGGACAAGGAAGCTCTGTGTTTTCCAGATAGCGGTCGATGTTCTGCTCGTCTCTTATGTCCTTGGTTATCCTTGTTTGATAATCCTTTCTTTTGTTTAGCAGGAAGCGTGTCGACTATGCAGGAGCGCGTGAAGAAACTAGCGAAAAGGGGAGGGTCGCCCAGGTGATGCAGCAACCTCCTGTCGACCAAGGTGGAAAAGGCTCCTCGTCTTCGCCCTAAGGGAGTCATTCCCTTATGTCCCAAGGGACCCCGAAGAGGGAAAGGGTCCACAGTCCTGACACTGTCGTCGATCTCACAGAGGGTGGCATCGAGGAGGGGTTCCTAATCCCCCCTTGTCATCAGCATCTGTGCTTTTTCCACGGGGCTAGGTCACCTGCGGTGTCGGTCTTAGAAGCGAAGGCGATCCTCGAGGAAAGTCGAGACGTCCGAAGATAAAGGCTGACCAAGAACATGGCCGCGATGATGCGGGTTTTCTTGACCGCTCTGGTTTTAAGTAACGAAGGCTGTTCTTCGGTCGAGCTGGCTAAGTTACAGGGGGATCTTGCCTTTGCTGAGTCGAGGATGACCAAGCTGGTTGTCGAGCTAGATTTAAGCAGGGAGGAGATCGCCGCACAATGCAAGAAGAGCAGTGAGGTCGGGGAGTGACTGAAAGCCGTCGAGGAGGAACAATCGAGGTTACAGGCACGGATCGAGGAGCTGGAGACTTCCCTTTGTTACACTGATGACGAGACTGACGAGTAAAGACTCCTGCTTTCCCAGGCTGAGTTTCTAGGCAAGATCCATGAGCTCGAGGTTGGTTTTTCTAGTCCTGTAGAGCAGCTCAGGGTCGTGAATCCCGAGGTTGCTCTGATCACCGAGGGTACGAGGCTCTACCACCAGGCCGTTGATGGTCGGGTGGTCGCGATAAGCGCCGAGGAGGATGATGACAGCATGCCCGTAGAAGAGGTCGAGCGAGATCAACCAGAGATCTAGGTTTTATTTTTTTGTGTTCCCGGGCCTGCGTGCTCGTAAGTTTCCTGGCTTACGTGCCTATTTTGTTAAGTCGTTTTGTCGGGCCTGCATGCCCTTTTCTTGTAATTCTCGAACAGCTGGGCTAGTGCCCTCGATTGTATAATGACTTCTGAATACAATGATCTTTTATCTATTTTTTTCTAAGTGTGTGCTCGCTTTTGTATGGTCCTTTGTATGCCTGTATGTTTGTATGGACCTTTGTATTCTTGTATGTTTGTATTTTTGTATGTTTGTATGGTGGGATTATTAGCTCGACGTTATTTGTTGTGCCCGGTAGTGTAGGGAACTGGCCAAGTGACCGGGGTTGTTACCTGGTCGGTTACAAAGATGGACCGCGGTCGTGGTCCTATCTCCGCGGTGCGAGCGTCCCATCGCGAGCTAGGTGTTCTGCCATCTCGGTACAGTAGCGGTGGCTCTCGATCGAGAGGTCCCCGTCGAACAGAGCGCTCTGCCTGCACACACAAAAGGGAAGACGCTTGTTATTGTTGAGTTTTTGGGAGACACATTTGTACCAAGTCGCGCTCTCGTGATCGCGAAGTTGTTCGTCGCCTGGGCTTGGATGACTGCGCCCAGGGCGACCTCAGTCTTTGGATGGCGACGAGACGCCGTGAAATGTTACGAGAAGAGATCCTTCAGGACCCTCCACGACGTGATGGACTCGAGCTCCAGGATTTTGTACTAGGCCATGGCTGCCTTCCTCAACATCGTCGGGAAGAGCCTGCACTTGATTGCTCCTCAGACGTTCTGATAATCGAGCATGGCCTCGATATCTTCCAGATGGTCGTCTGAGTCTGATGTGCCATCGTAGGTGGAGAGCGCGGGCGGCTTCTCCATCCCATGGGGGATGGGGGTCTCCATGATTTCCCGCAATATGGGAGTCCTATGGTCGTCCTCGTCACTGCGGACAGGGGAGCGCGAGGGCGGAGGATTTTGCCGAGGGGCTTGATTATGGCCCCTCGTCCTCTTGCTCGGGGCCTCAGACCTGTTTCTTCGTGGGGCTGGGGAGCGCCTCTCCTTCCGGGGGGCGATCGGTCGCGCTTCTTGGAGGCCATGGGTTGGGGCCTCTCAAATTGTGGCCGACGACCCCGTTGACAGGGAGAGGGGCTCCGGGAATCCTTGTGTTGGTTTCTCCGCGGGGAAGAGCGAGATGAGGTATCCTGTTCCAGTATCCCGATGCGCTCGTTCTGTTGGAACAACATCAGATTAGTCTGGTTAATGGCTGCAAAGAGGGCGATCGTCACCGGGTCTACCCCTACTGGTGTGAGGACAGTCTGAAAAGCAGCCGGGTTCCTTGCTCGATGGACGACGTGATGTGCTGTCTCCACGGATGAAGGGGAGGTAGCCTGCCCGTCCCTTATGTCACCCTCACAGACGTGGGAGGACCCAGCCTGGTCCTCGCCGTTGGTGAGTGGGGCGAAAGCGGAATTATGGACAACATCGTCATGGCGTGGGCTGGTCACGATCTCGGAAATTGAAGTTGAAAGCTTTGGTTCTTCTGCTCGGAGGAACGGGAAAGCTTCGGTTCCCACAGATGGCGCCACTAATTGTACCTGATTAGAGGAGATAACTGACTGGCCACGTGTCGTTGACTGGAAGCTGCTCACCGAAGGTAGGGAGAAGGAGAGGGGTGTACCTGCAAGACACTCTGATGCTTAAGTGAGTAAAGGATTAGAGTGGGAGCAAATACAGAAATTAGGTGTAGAGAATGGAATACCTGACCCTCTAGTGAAAAAGTGTATTTATAGTGAGACTTCAGCGCAGGGCCAACAGTTGTGTTAGGCTGGATTGTTAGGTCCAACCTAAGTAGATGCTAGGGCTTACATGGCGTAGTGGAGACTAGCACGTGGTTTTCACCCTAGTTCAACTGTCCCGTGATCTATGGAAGATAGGCTGACCAGCTCTTTCGAAGGTGGGTAGTTGCCTGATGACGTGTCCCCGCGGGGGGAGCACGTGGAGAACGTGTAGAAGACGTGTTGTTCTGCCCGACGAGGGAGGTGTCTTCCCGACGTATCTAGATTCGTGCCCGAATGTGGGATTTGGGCCTTTTTGGGCCTTCCCCTCATAGTGTTGGACTGGGCCTGTCCGACGGACTGGCAGGTCTGGGCCCACTCTAGAACAGTTTTATTGTAAACCGAGATGTATGAGGCACTAGTTTTGTAAATAATAAAAATGTTAATGCTGGGGTTCGAACCCATGTGCAAATTAATATACCCCTCAGTGTTTAAAAAACTGAGGTGATAAGCCATTACTTTTCATGATGTCCTTTGTTACCTCGCTACTACAGCTGAGGTAAAATGCATTTTATGTTCGACGTTAAAAACACTTTCTTAGTAGTGTCTTTTGAGTGTATTATGGTTTTTGGTAGTTGTGTGTTTATAGATGATTTTCTATTTTTCCGTTCAAAAATAGTTTGTAGTGTGGATTTTCTATTTTTCCGTTCAAAAATAGTTTATTGAGAGGGTTTGCACTTTTTCCATTTAAAGGTTGTAGTTAAGAGAGGGTTTGCAATTTTTCCGTCTAAAAATTGTAATTGAGAGAAGGTTTACAATTTTTCCATTCAAAAATTGTAATTGAGAGAGGATTTGCAATTTTTCTGTTCAAAAATTGTAGTTTGGAGGGTTTATAATTTTCTCCTTAAAAATTTCAATTTAATGAGAGAGTTTGTAATTTTGTTTTGTGAAGATTAGAAGTTGAATAATGAATTTGTGAGTTTTATTATTGAATTTTTTGCTCTTTTTCTTTTTGTGGGTATGCTTATGCGTGCGTAGATTTATTTATTTTTTGTTATTTTCCCAACACGTGTCTGACAATAAAAATTAGTTCACCAAGCTAGATGAATCAGTCAAGAAAGTGATAAAGTTTGCTGATGGCAGACACAACACATCGGATGGAAAAGGAGATATTTCTGTTGTCAGGAAGGATGGTTGAAAAGCCAACATCAGTGATGTGTTGTATGTACCATCGATGACAAGTAACTTGATAAGTGTAGGTCAATTACTTAAAAAAGGGTACAACATAAAGATAGAAAAGAATCATAGGAATGTGTATCATAGTGATGACAGGTTGATTCTGAAGGCACCCTTGATAGACAACAAGTCTTTCAAAGTACAGATCAACCCAATTGATCACAAGTGTCTTGCTTCAACTATAGAAGAAGACAAGAACTGTCCATGGCATCATAGGTATAAACATCTAAACTTTATAAGTTTAGGTATGTTCAACCAGAAGAAGATGGTGTATGACTTACCTCAAGTGAAAGAACCAAATCATATATGTGAGGAATGTTGCAAAGAAAAGCAGGCTAAGAAAGTATTCAAACATGACGTACCAATAAGGTCAAAGTAAAAACTAGAGTTAGTTCACTCTGATGTCTGTGGACCATTTGAAGTGATGTCGAATACATGTAATTACTACTTCCTAACCTTTATAGATGAATTCACTAGATATATGGATTTATCTCATTTAAAGGAAGAGTGAGGTATTCACACAGTTCAAGAAGTTCAAATTGCATGTCAAAAAGCAAAGTGGATACAAGTTGAAGAAATTGAGAACTGATTGTGGTAGTGAATACACCTCGCAATGATTTGCTAGATTTTTCAATGAGGAAGGTATATAGCATGAGGTTGTTATACCCTATACACCTTAGCATATTGAACATGACTAGGAGCATGTTAAAAGCTAAAGATATGCAAAAGAGATTTTGGGTTGAAGTAGCTTTGACAACAATATATATTCTAAATATATGTTCAACCATTAATATGGCCGAGAAGAATTCTTATGAGGCTTGGACTTGTGTAAAGCTAAATGTTAGTCATGTTATAGTGTTTGGATCAATGTGCTTTAGGCATGTACCTGAACAATTAAGGAAGAAACTAGATGATCGAAGTCATACTATGGTGCTCATAGGTTATCATTCGACTGGTACATACAAGTTGTATTCACCAAGTGATGATAAACTAGTGATAAGTCGAGTTGTTCTAGTGGATGAAAGTAAAGGGTGGGATTGGAGTCATAGGCCAGTTCAACAAGAGTCAGATACAGTTACAATTGTGTTTGAAGAAGACCAACAAACTCAAGTCTAAATAAATTGAAATGAAGAACCACCTGCGCAAAATGTCAAAAGATTGACTAGAGCAAGAACTGAGTCGACAAGGCTAGCTAGATATGAGAGATTTCCAAATCAAGCATCCCTGCATATGGTGACTTAATAGAATAAGCAATGATGATGGCTGAAGCAGAACCAAATCAATTTGGATCAAGCCATGAATGATTTGAATTGATTAGCAATTATGAAAGAAGAACTCAGGGCAATCGAGAAGAACAAGACCTGGGAACTTGTCAAAAAGTCAATCAAGAAGCCAATTAATGTGAAGTGGGTTTACAAGATGAAATAAAAGCCGAATGGAGAAATTTTCAAGTATTCGGCAAATCTAGTGGCGAGAGGTTTTCTGCAAAATCCTTGTATTGATTTTAATGAAGTCTACGCACCTATTGCAAGGCTGAAGACAATTAGAACCGTTGTGTCGAAAATAACATACAGAGGGTGGAAGATACATTAGTTGGATGTGAAATAACATTTCTGAATGGACCTCTAGAAGAATAACTCAATGCGAGTTAACCACCAGGATTCAAAAGCAAAGGACAGGATTCGAAGGTATACAAATTGACGAAAGCTCTCTATGCTTTGAAGCAAGCTCCAAGAGCTTGGAATAAGAGATAAATGGCTTCCTGATCAAAGCAAATTTCATAAAGTGTGTCTCTGAACATGGAGTGTATGTCAATGATGTAGACAGGGTCAGTAAAATCATCATGTTCCTATATGCAAATGATTTGTTGATTACATGTGCAAATGAAGTCGAGATAAGAAAAGTCAAGTCAAAGTTGACGCAAGAGTTTGAAATGCATGCCCTAGGGAATTTTTCATATTTCTTTGGGATAGAGTTCAAAGACACGTGTGAAGGAGTGTTCATGCACCAAGAGAAGTATGTCCAAGATATCTTAAAGAGGTTCAAGATAAGCAACTCTAATACAACTGCTAGGTCATTAGAACTTGAAGCAAAGTTACGGAAGGAGACAAATGATGAGTTTGTAAGTGCGATGCTATACAAACAAATTATTGGATCCTTGAGCTATCTTTGCAATACCAGGCCATACATTTGTCAAAGTTTTGGATCGTTAAGTAGATTCATGGAGAAACCTCAAGAATGTCGTCTCATTGCAGCTAAGAGGGTGTTGAGATACATAAAGGGTATGATTGACCATGGTGTGTTGATGCCAAGGTAGAAGAAGACAAGAATAGATGCAAAATCATATGGCCACACTGATTTAGATTTCAGTGGAGATCAAGACGAAAATAAGAGTACTGTAGGATACATATTCATGATCTAAGGCACTCCAATCCTATGGAGCTCAAGGAAACAAATCATTGTGGTTTTATCATCGTGTAAAGTTGAGTACATGGCTGCATCATATGAAGCACACCAAGAAGCATATATAGTGATGTTTCTCGAAGAGCTCAAGATAATGGAACCAAGGAAAATGAAGTTGTTTATTGACAATAAGTCAGCTATCGGCCTGGCGAACCATCTAGTGTGTCATGGTCGAAGTAGATAGAGAGAAGATATCATTTTTTTAGGGACCATGTCAACAAAGGAAAACTTGAACTTGGGCATTGTAAGACAAAAGAGCAACTAGCTGACATACTCACCAAACCCCTGAAGAAATTCAGGTTCGTCGAGTTGAAGAGAAGCATCAGGATGAGAAATCTTAAGAACATGAATTAGGGGGTGTGTTAGAAGTTGTAATTCGATGTTCTGATTGAGAGCTAGCATTCGACTGGGTCAAAACAGCTAGTCAAAGTTGTAGTAGTCAGTTATACTCGATAGAGTTAAATACAACATATAAGTGTAGAAATGTACTTGTAATTTTGTACTTTATATGTTGTACGTTTTGGGCTTAGGTCAGTTTGTATAGTTTGAGCCTGAGATTTGGTTGCCTATATAAAGAGTCTTGTATGATGTAAACATAGAACTTCACTCAATCCTAATTTCATAATTTAATTTTAGTTTTTTTTTAATTTATTTTTATCTTTTCTCTATTTTTCTTCTTTGTCTTTCATCTTTCTTGAAAACATTTGCTCAAACAGTAATTGTGTAAAAAAATTCATATGTTTTTTTTTTTAATTCTAAACTCTTATTTCTTATCTAATTTTTGTTTATGATTTTAAATAAAAACTAATAAAAGTTTACATTGTTGTTTTAAAATATAAATAATATTATTTTTCACACAAGTTTGTAAAAAATGCTGGGGTTTCAACAATATGGGTAGACACATCACATACTTATCTAAAAACATAAGGTAATAGGTGTGTAGGTTCTCATACTTATAACCAGAGAGATAAAATGCAGTGGTTTTGCGATGGCGACCGTAACACTAAATTCTTTCATATATTGACAACTATGAGGAAGAAATTTAAGAAGATTGACATGCTCACTAGTAAGGAAGAAGTGGAAGTTACAGATCAAGCAGACATGTGCGATATTGCAAAAAATTACTTCGAGAATCTTTTTGCAGTGAAAGAGAGCAGGCATGAACAGGCCCTTTATATCACCCAACCTTCTATTTCCAGTGTTGGTAATGATTTGTTGATCGCACTGGTTCCTAAAGAAGATTTGTGTGAGACTCTTCTTCATATGCATCCGGATAAATCTTTGGGTCCTGACAGTTTTTGTAACACCCTGAAATTTTATTATTTATTTTCTGAATATAATTGTGCAATTTGTGTGTGTTGTGATGTTATATTGTGTTAAGGGAGACCCTTGAGTGTAGTACAACAACCTTAGAAATTAAAATTTAAGGTGTTGGAGGTGTGTGAGAAAAAAGATAAAGATATGGGGGTGGTGGAAGAAGTAGTGGTTGTTACTATTATTTAATTAGGATGATTTATAAAAATAATAGTAATAGTTAATATTTAAATATTTATTTTAATTATTCTTGTTACATTGATATATTAAAATAAATATTTGATTTGGATTTATTAAAAAAATATTTAGTTTAGATTTAATAGAATAATAATATTAGATTTTAAATACAAATAGAACATTGGATGTTATAAGGGAATTCAAAGTGAGAATAGGGGAAGTTACAGAATACGGGAAAACTTAGGAAAAAGAGAGAGCTAGGAAGAGAAGAGGAAAAGCTAGGAGGATCAAGAAAATCACCATTATCAAGAATTGGAGTTTAACAATCTAAGGTAAGAGGGAGAAAAATCATTCTTATAAGGGTGTATATCTATGAGAGGATAGTGATGGGTCCTTCCCTCTTAGGTTTACTCTTTACCATGTTTTTTATTGAAATTCTTGGTGGTTTGCAATGTTTGTATGATGAGATGATTAGTTTGCGATTATTCTATATAAATCCTTAATTTTTGTATGAATTTGATGTGATGATGCTTGCCAAATTTTCTGTCATGATCATAGAATAAGGGTTTTGGGGATATGAATATGATGAAAAAAATTATGGAAAATTATAAAGTGATGATGTATTGGTGTTTGGTGAATGATTTTTGATATATGTACATGATTGATGATGACGATCCTGGGAAATATTGTGAGGGATGTTTATAGGATGGAAATTGGGATTTGGGATGTGTTGGGTTCGTTCTGTTTTAGTCCTTCCAAACAACATCTTTTTTTAAAAATCATTTGTATGGTTTTAGTCATAACTTTTGACTCGTGTCACGTTTTAATGTGGGGTTTGGTGCATTGGTTATTTGAGAGGGAGTGCCACAATTTTTATTCAAGGGAAAAATCATTTTAGTGGATTTATCGGAGGGTTTGAGTAGGTGGAAGGAAGTGTAAAAATATGATGAATATGAATGAAGTCCGTATCGGTAATTTAATCGTTGTGTCACGAATGACTGGTATGTATGTTAATGATGTTAGTGATCGTCCAGAAGGGTGGACTACATATTAGATAAGTGTATTGTGTGATCAATGGTAAACCACGAGGTATTATAATTTTTGCGCGTGTTAGAATGAATCATAAAAATATTTGTATCGGTAAATTGTTGTGACATGGTGAATCATTTGAATTGTTTGTTCACTTGTGATTATGATAATCCATAAGGGTAGATTATGTTGTTCATGTCTGTAGTTATGTGATCGATTATGGACCACGACATGAATAATGACAAGTGTGTCAACTGCATCTTTTTCCATGCCATGCATTCATAAATTGTTGAGTTGGTGGAGATAAGTTTAAGTTTGAAGGGGAACGTAAACTGATATGTAACACCAAGGCTGTTTTGTCTATGAGAATGTTTTACTCATATGTTTTTTCATGTTACGTATATTTAAATAATAAGGATTTTTTTAATACTATTGTTTGGATGTTTTGGTGAAGCTTTGGATGTCGAACATAAATTGTTTTTTAGTTCCACCGTAACAATGTGATTTATATGGGTTGAAGTAAACTTTTAAACTTCAAATTGTGTGGACGTGACATCCTACTTGATTTAATTATTTATATTTTATTTATTATTTGAGTTGGGATGTAGGGTCTTACGAAGTGGTTTCAGAGTTGGTCGGTCCGTCTGGCTAGGTTGTTTAATTATGTTTGTTTCCTAGAATGCGACATGTGTGTGAGAACATTGTTGTTGTGTGTTTTGGTTTCTATTTGCAGGTTGGGAATGGAACAATTGGGGTATAAGTGATTGCTTCTCTTTGATGTTTAAACTATAGAGAGCTCGGACATCATGTTGCTGCAAGCGAGAGTGGGGTGTTGTCTAGTTTGACTATTTTTAGAATGTTGTGCTTTTCCTGAACCCGAAGGAAGGTTTCAATGAGAAAAATTTTGTGACCCTTGAGGGAAGACGGTCAGGTGTTCTCGTTGTTCGCTTGCTTGTGAAGGGGAAGACAGTGTTTTAGCTAGAGATGAGCTAGTGGTGTGTTGAGTATCTTAACGTGTTCCCTAAGGATATGTATGGTTTGTATTTTGTTAGAACAAGTTGATGTTATTATGGGAAAGAATTTTTTGGAGTTAAACCAAGTTCTTACCAATCGTTTTGATAAGCTGGTGCAGTGTGTCGCTGATTCGCAAGAGATTAGATGATGCCAAAGATGTGTTGTTCGTGACACTGAAGGTGCAGTGGATTCAAGATTCCTATCTACTGGCCAAGTTAAAATGTCTTTAGGAAGAACAATCAAGTATTATTGATGTTGGCTTCTTGGAGAGTAAAGAGCAATATGACGACTAGTGTTATGCTAGTGGTGTGTAATTCCTGATGTTTTTCGAAAGATATCTGCGACTTACCTTCAGAGGGTGAATCTGAGTTTGATGGAGGTGAAAAGTTGGCATTTGTATCAGCTAAGCATGTGAGAGAGTATGCGAAGGATATGACGCAAATGTTTGTGATGTTAGCTTCGTTTGAAGCCAGAGGCAAGGGAGTAGTTTGTGATATTCCTATAGTGTATAAATTTCTGGAAGTGTTTCCTAAAGACACCAGTAATTTTCCGCCAGAGCGTGAAATGGAGTTTTCTATAGACATTAGTACCCAATACTAGTCCATTGTCAATGACTCCTTATAAAATGTCTACTTCAGAGTTGGGTGAATTGAAGAAGCAACTGGAAGATCTGCTTGAGAAGAAGTCAGTTCGTCCGAGTGTTTCGCTGTGGGGTGCGCTGATGTTGTTAGTGAAGAAGAAAGAAAATAATATGAGGCTATGTGTGGAACATATGAGAATTGTATTGCAGACATTGGAAGAGAACCAGTTGTATGTAATGTTTCGCAAGTGTGACTTCTGGTTAAGAGAAGTGAATTTCCTTGGTCATGTGATTTCTAGTGGTGGTATAGTTGTTGATATTACCAAGATGGATGTTTTATTACAATGGGAGACTCTGAAGTCTGTTATTGAAATTAGAAGTTTTCTGGGGTTGGCTAGTTACTACAAGAAGTTCATTGAAGGTTTCTCGAAGTTAGCGTTACCTTTGACTCAGTTGAATCCAAATGGTTCAGCCAAAGTTTGGGATATGTTTTGTGAAGAAAGTTTCTAAGAACTCAAGAAAAATTTGACGTTTTCTCTAGTTTTAATTTTGTTGAATCCAAGTGAATCCCTTGTTGTATATTGTGATGCTTTGAAGATGGGTATGGGAGGTGTGTTGATGAAGAACGATCAGGTTGTGGGTTATGCTTCAAGACAACGAAGAGTTCATGAAAGGAATTACCCTACGCATGATCTTGAACTAGCAGCATGGGTATTTGTGTTAAAAATCTTGAGACTTTATCTTTATGGTTCAAGGTTCGAGGTATATAGTGACCATAAGAGTTGAAAATACTTACTTGATCAAAAGGAGTTGAACATGAGGCAGATGAGGTGGTTAAAATTTCTGAAGGATTATGACTTTGGTTTAGCTTATCATCTAGGTAAAGCTAACATCGTGGTTGATGCTTTAAGTCAGAAGTCTATTCATATATAAACATTAATGGTTAGGGAATTGGAGTTAATTGAACAATTTAGAGATATTAGTATGGTTTGTGAAATGACATAAAGTATGATGTTGGTATGTTAAAAGTAAACAATGAATTCCTAATGAGATAAGGGAGAATCAAGTATTGGATGTTAAGCTGGTGGATCTATTGCCTTTAGAGAACGCAAGTGCATATGGTGATTTTAAGGTAGATGAATATGGAGTACTGAGGTTTTGAGGTAGAGATGTGTACCTTACAATCCTGAACTAAAGAAATTTATTCTTGAGGAAAATCATATAAGTAGTTTGAGTATTCACCCTAGGGCTACAAAGATGTATCAGGATCTCAATAAAATATTTCGGTGGCCAGGAGTAAAGCGAGATGTAGCAGAGTTTGTGTACGCGTGTTTGACTTGTCAGAAGTCAAAAGTAGAACACCAACAACCTTCAAGTTTGATACAACCTTTTGACAATCGAGAGTGAAAGTGCCATATTAGATACTTATTCATCACAATCTTTTTGTGCAATTTAGAAATCTAGCTTCATCCATATTTTTCTTGTTTGTAAAATAGTCATTCATATAAAAAGAAGTTTGGTGTCTCAATCTTTTGATGCTCATACTTTTTAAGCATGGAGTGTACAATGGTCATGTCTTGTGGCCAAGTATTAGTCTAGCATTACCATCATCACCATCATACATAACTAAGCAAACATTAACTCCAAACTTTCTAGTAAACTTAAAAATCTTTTTGATTAATCCTTTTTCTCTTCGAATGAAAGTTAATTTCTTGAGCCTTTTGATTTTGGATGAATTTTATTGTTATTTTGACACGACCCATTTCTACAAATATATAGATTGTGTACATAATATTATAATATTTGTTAACATAATTATTATTACATATCATTATTGCATGCTAAAAGAATAGTGTTTGATTAACTTTAACATGAATTTTTTATTAAAAGAAAGAAGATTTATCAAAGATTGGAAATGTATTGCGATCCACAGAAGAATTGAGATTATTGTATTAGATGATATGCAGCCCTCTCTCTCCAATATTGGGAGGTCTTGTAAATTAATTGCTCGCCAGATCATTGGCCAAAATAAATCCTATTTAATGGAAATAAAGCTTTTGATCAAGTGTTTTTAAAAACTTGTATCTTATTTTTAAAATTTAATTTAATATCTATACCTCATACTAGTATAATATCTTAAAACCACACAACATATAATTTCGTTTATTTTTAATTGTTTTTTTAAACCAAGAAAAACAAATTATTAATTGTTGGCACTATCGCCATTGCTAACATCAATGGTTATTTATAGGACTCTATACAGTTATTAAAACCGACTCAATTGATTTTAGAAATAATCTTAACGAAAAAATTTAACTTGTCACTCCCACTTATACATCACATTTTTTTATAATTTTTAAATTTTTAAAATATCTTTACTAGTATTTGTCAACTAAATTTCATTTTTCTTTTAAAACTTTTACTCACTAATAACATTTAAAAAAAACAAAATTTAAGGTAGTGATATCGAAATTTCTGATACACTGTTTTTTTTTATAATTTTAAAAATTTATGCATTTAAACCGGACATTCGAAAATTTCTGGAAAAAAATATCGAAAATTTTAAAAAGTCTGGTATTTCTCTAGGAAATTTTAAACCTATACTAGAAGTTGTTAAAATTTTCGAGGATAAACAAAAACTTATGAAAATTTGCAAATTTTCGGTATATCGAAAATTTTGAATATATATGAAATTTTCAGTAACATGGTAGAAAAGAGGAATAATGCTTTATTTGTGTGGTCCGGAGCCGGCAGGATAATCTACGAAATTATGTACTAATTGTACACAGTTGTTTACCACTGACGCAATATGTTTTCTATGTAACAAGTTTAATTTAAATATTTTCACGCCTCTATATGATACTATTATTATACTTTTTATGTGATGTAAATGACTGATATTTGAATCTAGATTTGAAGTATTAGCATGGACACAAAATATTGACAAACAACATGGTATTATTGTTGTGACTGTTCGTTCTGATACTGCAAATGGAAAGCGAGGTAGGAAAGATAAATTGATTATGGGTTGTGAGAGAGGAGGAAATTATAAAAGAAAGAATACATCTGTAAGCAATAAATACTCATAAGGCATTTATAGTATGAAAGTGAAATGTTCTTTTAGGCTGAGATCTGCGCCGAGTGGTAAAGGTTAGAAGGTGATGGTTAGGTGTGGGTTGCTTACCTCGTAGATTTCTAACTCTCTAAGGAAGAAATTAGGAGAGTTAAAGATGTTGAAATACAACCACAAGCTATGGAGAATTCATATTCAATATTGATCTAAAGATTGTTAACATTGGAGAAGAAGATGAAAAGTTCTGCAGAGTTCTTTCTACCCACAACTGTGGAATTTTATCATCACTTTGCAACTGCAAAACCGCGATTATCAAACTTGATGATTACAATGAAAAAGGGTTCATCCCTATTTATAGATTTAAGTTAACTTGCATCTCAAGCTAAAATCCAAACTATATAAGCCCAAAAATATATAATATAATCTTTCTAAATCTAATATGATCTTTCTAAATCAAATCTAATCTTTCTAAAACAATGAATTACATATTTAACACACCACCTAATTTATTATGTCTAAACTATCTACATTCATCATAGACCTTAGCTTCTTGAACACTTCGACTGGCACTCCCTTCGTCATGATGTATGCAATCTGATTCTCAGTTCTGCAGTGTTCCAAGTTTATCTTCCCTTCTGCTACTTGCTCTCGAAGATAATGGAACCTTATTTCTACGTGCTTGCTTCAACCATGTGCTATTGGATTCTTCGCGAAGTTAATAGCTGACATGCTGCCGATCTTCATGGTAATTTCTCCATGACTCTTCGCTGTGACCTCTTTGACCAAGTTTACCATCCATGTTGCTTGACATGCACAAAGAAAAACAGCTATGTACTCTGCTTCGCATGACGACAATGTCATTACTGGCTCATTTCTCGAACTCCAAGCAACTAGTGCACTACCTAACATAAATACATAGTCAGCTGTGGATTTTCTATCCTTAACATCACTACACCAACTAGAGTCGGTGTATCCCACTAACTTGCATTATTTTTCTTCATCAGTTGTAGGAAACAAAGTTCTGTAGTCGAGAGTCCCTTTCAAATACCTCAGTATCCTCTTCGTTGCTACTAGGTATGATACCTTTGACTTCTGCATGAATCTACTTACCATACCCACACTGTATGCTAAGTCAGGCCTTGTGTGACAAAGGTATCGAAAGTGACCCAATAAGTCTTCTATATTGGGTTGGGCCGACATCATTTTCATCTGAATTCTTTGACAGTTGCAATATGGTCTCAGCTGGAGTCAAAGTTAGGTTGCAATATTGCATCTCAAATCTCTTGAGTATTTCGCCTGCATATTGTAACAGCCCAATTTTCATTAATTAATTATTTATTTTAATTAATTGATTTATTGAAATTATTGGATGATTACTTAAATGATTTGGTAGATAATTGGAGGGAAGAAAATATAATGGAAAGAAAAGAAATAGAAGAGAAAGGGATATAAGAGAAAGTGGAAAGAAAAGAGATAAAAAGAAAAGATAAAAAAGAAAGAAAGGAAAAGAAGAGAAAGAAAGAAGGAAGAAGAGAGAAGAGGAGAAAATAGAGGAAAAACGTGGAATCGTCAAGAACGGCTTCTAGCTTCCGATTAATCAAGGTAAGGGTGTGAAATGTTGTTATTCTATCAGTGTTTATGATTATGTATGGATTTGTATGGATTGTTCGGGTGTTTCCTCCATTTTCCATCTAGGGCATAAATGAGTATAATCGGTAGAATCGAAGTTTTAACGGTTAAAATCGAGAATAAAGTGTGTAGTTTAGTCAAGGGGTGTTAGACTAAGACTATAGGAACTGGTTTGGTGAGAATCGGTTGATTTTGTGAAGAGTTAAGGATTGATGACAGTGAGGGTTTTGAGTTTGCAGACGTTCGCTAGCACCTTCGCTAGGCGAATAGGTCGCGAGTGTTCGCTAGCAACTTTCTAGGCGAGCAAGTAGCGAGAGGTCCCAGACTTGGACATAATGTATTTGATCTGGTTCGTTGGTAGCGAGTGAGGTAACGAAGAATTCTCTAGGGCCTCGCTGCAGCGAGTAGGGAGCGAGCAAAGTCAGTAGCTTCTGTTTGCCTTCGCGAGCTTGTTCGCTAGGTGAATAGATAGCGAGTATTCGCTAGGGACTCGCTAGGCGAGCAAGCCAGCGAGCGTGACAACATTTGGTTTTCTTGAGATTCCATCCTATGTTGATTTCTTGGTTCGATTGTGTTCGATCCTTGTTGGAAATAAGTAATTATGTGTTGTGAAACATATGTTGTGGATAGCCTAAGGCGTGAATCCTAGATTGTGGAATTGATTATGAAATGTGGCATTTTGGCGTATATAATGCATTGTTTTAAATTGATTAAAAATGCATGAAATTGTGATGAGGTTTGTTGCCGTTTGGCACGATTTTGTGAATATATATATATATATATATATATATATATATATATATATATATATATATATATATATATATATATATATATATATATATATATATATATATATATATATATATATATATATATATATATATATATATATATATATATATATATATCGATTATATGTTATAGTATGTGAAGAATGCATGGGAACATATTGTGAATATGTGTGCATTGCTTGATAATGTGGTGATGATATTGAATTATGAATGCATATTGTTTGTATGCGATCTTGTGAAGAATGCATGGGAACATATTATGAATATGTGTGCATTGCTCGGTGAATATGATGTTATTGAATATGAATATGTTGTGTGTGCAATCATGTTATAATTCTTGAGTGATGAATTATTTGAATGCATGGGATTAAGATACGGGAACGGTCTTAAGTGCATTTGGTGGTTGATTGCATATGCATCATTTAGTCAAGAGGCAATTTTTGCTAGTTTCGTGGAGACTAGTGACTTGTCCCAAACCTAGAAGGGTGGGTTTGAAATCTTAGGGAACGGGCTTTTGTTGTTATCGGTCTAGAAGGGTGGACCCGGTTTAAGTGTAAAAACCGAAAAATGATAACAAGTGTTGGTACCACATGGCATGAGTTGCATTGAGTGCATTGAGTCTCATGGCATGAATATGTGATTGTTGTATGAAGTTATGCATATGTGTATGTACATGACTTGTGTAATTGAGAATGATAAATATGTGATTGTTGTATGAAAGTATACATATGTGCGTGAATTGTCGGATTGAGAACTTTGGATATATGCATGATAAATATGCTTGGTGTTATGTGTGTGTGTGTGTGTGTGTGTGTGTGTGTGTGTGTGTGTGTGTGTGTGTGTGTGTGTGTGTGTGTGTGTGTGTGTGTGTGTGTGTGTACTTTATGATGAATTGTGATAAATAAACATAATTGTAAATGTTTATGTGCAATAATGTGAATAGTGAATGTGTAATTGTGAATGATATTGACTGAGGAATTAATGAATAAACGTGATTGTATATGTTATATGAATTATGGTGAATTAAACATAATATGTATGTTTAGGTGAATTGATTGAAATTGCGGATGTATGTATGAGGAAATATGCTAGATGATTATCCATATATTTGTATATACATTGTGACGTATATGGATGACTTGTGGTGAGAATGTGATTATGTGTATTCTAAGATTGTGGATATATATAATTATATGCATTGATTATTATGATAATATTTCTCACCCTTCTGCTGAAATGATGTTTGTTGCATCCTAATTTTTGACCATAAGATCCCACCTCTTCTTGCATTCTCATTTTTTATTTTTATTCAATATTTATGTGATTAACCAATTTTTGTGCAGACGCAGTAATATCGGGTGGAGATGGCGTTCTTTATCATAGTCAATCATTATGCATAACTAACCGTTTAACCCACTAGTTTGTTTTGATTTGTGAAAGGTTGGGTTACTGCTGGAAGTTTAGGGAATCACGAAAGGGATTATTATTCGAAGATTGAGATTTATGTTATTCTTATTCGGCCCAATATTTAAATTCATCATTAATTCGGCCCAATATTTAAATTCAACCAGGAGAATAATTTTGGTTTTTACTCAAGCGCAAGAGGTTACAGATTGTTAAATTTAAGCTTCTAGAGGTCAGAGTGTGCAAGTTAAGGGACTTTGGAGATTCGAAATGCAGGCAATGATTTATGTTACTCTAAAGTAGATAGAGTTCGAACCCAAGTTATTTATTTAGACTTCATATGCTCATCTAAGTTCGAAATGTTGTCACAATACTCAAAGGCCCATCAGCATCAAAAGAATAACAAGCAATTCCCATCTCCTTTTTGAAATTCAACAAGGCCTCCATTATCAATTTCATTGTGAACACTATTCAAACAATTTTTGAAGGGGGGATGATTCCCATAACAGAGTTTACAGATATATGGTGATGACATTTCTTTGAGGTTACAATATTAACATCACCAAGTTTCTACGAATACAGTAACGTAGACATAAACTAAATTCAAATCCAATAGTTTGAATTCCATTCAAATACAATAGTTACTATTCTTTACAGAACGCAAGATTCAATCTGTAAGCTTACAAGCTCTTAACCATCCATGGGAATCAATTCTATCAAGGATCATACTCCTACGCTACAATACGATTCGAAAACTCATTTTTTTCAAGACAACACTACATATTTGGAAATTCAATCTGTGATTACAACAGCAAAGAATTTTGTTAATGACGTAAACCGTGCCGATAAGAGGTCTTGAAGTCTGAAGCCACTGAGCTTGAATTTAAAAGGCAATACAATCCTTAAAATTTCCGCCACAGTCCCCTCTCACTTATCCTGAACAACTTTCATGACTTGCAACTCTTGGTGTCGAAACGAAGTGTTTGGCAGCATCACCTGCAATGGTTTAAAGCGCATTAATCAAGATAACAGCCAAGACAAAACCAGATGATTTCTAAAGCAGATACTCAAGGATAAATTATTTCCAGAGTAGTAGATAAACAAATAACAATATGCTGGCAGCAGTGAGTTTCTTTCCGGAACTGGATGTCGACTTTGTTCATGGCAATAATATCACGGTATGTCGGAGCAGAATGGAAAGTTTTCAAAAAGCAATTATATGAAAGAAAAAGAAGAAAACCTGAGATCCTAGGCAGGGGAATGCTCCCGGCGACGCCATCGAAGGACTTATGCTGCTTTGTATGCTGATGCTACTATGAGACCAAACATAGGATTCACCAGAAATTGAATTTCTCTATCAAGAATTTGCTTCTAAAATCTTCAGGTTCTTTCGTCTTCAAACCACCACCAAGACTCCCTTTCAACCTGTCAAAACAGCACAATCAGTAGTCATAACGCACCGACAATGTCGCGATCGCTAAAAAAAACTTATCAGATACCCCACAGTGGCAGGGCTTATCGTGCAGTAATGAAGCCTTAATACCAAACCGGCTTGCTAATGCAGGTAACCAATATGTGAAATCAAAGAAGACCATATGGGGACTAAGCTCTCGTAGAGATTATTCCATGATAGGCTCAGCAAGTTTGTTGGATGTATGAAGATATGAGGTAAGACGGCCTGATGCAAATTATGGATACATTGTAACATGAAATTTGTTAGAAGCCATGGTTGACATTACTAGAGAGTTTCGAGAGGTTTCGAAGTCGAATCTCACCACCGCGGTTCACGCAGAAGTTTGCATTTCATGATTGCTCCGTCTTGATTTCACCTTTACACTATTTCTCGCTCCATGTTTCCGCCTCAACGATCTGCAAAACCAATTGCCACAGTGAATTAACTTTCAGCATACATGATGAATTAAAGAAGGAGAATAATGTATATATGCCGAATTCGCTCCTACGCCTACACCATCGCCAAACCATACACAGCAGAACGTCACAAGACCCTTATCTCAAGACATAAACACACGGTTAAAAATAATAGCAGTAGTGTTCAATCGTGATATCATCATCACCATAACAATACCAAAAAGCTGATACAACTTCCAAACCTAGATATGCTCACACATATAGTTGTATTTAAAACCTCATCATAGCATCAATGTAAGCGTACGTACGCAAGCAGCAGCAATGATACGATTTTGAGAGAACACACGATAGCTAGTAGCATACACACGACTTTATAACAGTGGCGCACAAATCACTTACATACGCATAGAAGAGGAAAAATAATAGAAATAATCACAATGGTCACAACATGCAGCAGCTTCCTCCTTCACCAGCCGAATAGGATATGAAGCCTGCAGAGAACAATCAGATGAGCAGTCGTCTGTTAACGATAGTGCCAAGTCGGCTGTAGGCCCCTCGACTGTAGGCCAATATGTGGTGCGAAAAAGAATCAAACTAAGTACTGAGAAGGTCATTTTCATTTTTGTGAAGAGCATGTTACCACCAACAGCTGCTATGATGCCTGCAACCTATGGAGAAAACAAGGATGAAAAGGAACCGCCTAAACCGCTATCACATAGATGAAGCTTCATTGCTGCCAAGGCCATCCGCTACCTAGTCATGAAGGGAACAAATTCAGAACAAGGTTCAGCATTTCTATAAAAAAACAAACAATAAAACTCAAATGCAGAGAGCGAGAAGTGAGAGTTACCGAGTATCCCAGCCACCGGCTTTACAAGCATCAACTACAACCGCAATTGCTCGACAATCTCAATAGTAGCCGCATCTCCAAAATAATCCCAATTATTACCCTGCAACATAACCAAATAGAAAGGGATTGGTCAGGTTACAGCCAATGGGTCAGGAAGTCGGCATTGAACACAGATACGTCCCGCTCTTCTAAGGCAGCAAGCTATCTCCAAATACAATTTCACTCATTGCATAGCCGGAAATTAACAGTACCTGTCAAAGTCAGAAGAAATATTGAAGAGTCCCCAAGTAGCCAAACGCGACTTCGATTCACAAAACACTTCAAAACCCGCCGTGTTCCTGCATTAGAAATAACTACAGTTTGTGAGTACAAGCGGCCTTAATGTTTTGTTGAAGAGGAAGAAGCGATAAGGTCGTCAAAAAACGTGAATCATCAGACAACAATTGAAATTTCCAAATTAAATTGACCGGGTCTTAATTCGGTTTTCCAAACATGTTTAGACATGACAAAACCAAAATGGAAACAAACTAAGTGCGAAGATCAACATTCATAGCTACGATGTTAAAACAGAAAGTTTTCAAACGAATCGATTCAAAAGGGGACAAGGTGATAATTATTTCCAAAACCATGCTCACACGAATTTGGAAGTGAATTCATGAGGGTATATCAGAAATCACGAGTAAAAGCTATATAAAGGGGATTCACATATACAAAACGGGGAGAGGAGAAAATCAAGAAACAGTTCAACACAAAAAAATCCCAATTTCAAAACCCCAAATTTGAGAGAAGGAACTTATCTTTATTTGCCACCGTGAAGCCTCCACGACGAAATCGATCGTACCCACCATCCGCAAGTCTTCAACCTCCGCTCTCGTTATTTTCACAAAAACCTCGCGAAACCATCTCGAAGATCTGCGAATCCTTCAATCCTTGTCGGCCACGCCTCAACGAACTTACAAAAGAAAAGCCCCATCGTAAGGTCACTCGCTATTTGTATTTTATTACTAAACTGTGGTTGGTGTTCTGTTTGTTTTTAGTTTCGGAAGGAGAATAGAACGCTGGAGAAGAGGTCGTGAAGCAAACACGAATCAAAGTGAGAAGCGAGAGAGATGACGGAGAAAGGTGAAGCAGAACGATCGGGGGGAGAAATGGGGATTAGGGTTTTCGGTTTCTCACAATTTTGTATTGTTGTAATCCGGTGAATGTGCACACACCGTATCACCATGCACCATCACACACCACCGCACGTCTCGCCTGATCGCCAGATCAAGCAGTCCACCCAGCATTCCACCGTAAACCCTCCTAAGCTCGCACGCACCTAAACGTACGCCCTCCCTAATTAACCCCTAATTAACCTCATAAAACAACCGTTAATTTCCCTTTTAATCTAATCATTGAGTTTTAATTTAATTAATTCAGATTAATGATTAAGCTTTCGTTAATAAATAATTAAAACAGTTAGTAATAATTTAATCAGCCACCTATTTTTATTTAATTAAAATGAATTAATAAGTCTTTTTCTTTTCTTTTAACTTAATATTTAGTCAATCAACTAATCTAATGACTTAATCAGCCTGACTTTTATTAAATTTAATAACTTTTTTATAACTAATTAATTTATATTTAAATCAACCCTTTTTATTAAATAACACTTATTCTAAACTCTTTTTCTTCCTAAATAATTTACAACTAAACATTATTGTAATAAAATAATTTATCTAACAATAACAACTTTTATAAATAGATTAAACTATTATAATAATCTCTTTATCAATTTAAAATTAACTATTTATCTCTTGCGATAATAACTAAACAAACTTCTCGCTTAAAATCAATTCAACTCTCTTAAAACCAAATCCCGTCTAAAAGCAATCCGCTTAAAATCAAATCAACATTTTATCAGACAATTAAAATCAAGCCCGACATAACTCAATCAATCGTGCCCACTCACGTTCACGACACTTGCACCTACACCTTAGCGCTTTTATGCGTGTGTATGGTTTACCTTCCGCAATTTATCTTCCGTAATTTACATTATCGTCATTTACATTTCTGCATCGCATTCCGTCCAAAGGAAAACCCTACACACGATTCAACAATTGTGTGTAGTGCATCATTTGCATTATATTCCCCATGATCCTTGATCCCATTCAAGTCGATCTTCTTAAATTTAGGACCTCCCCCATAGCAAGGACCTTGTCTTTTACAACTTAGAACAAACAATTCAACATACAGTATTCAAACATTCAACAAATCAAACAACATTCAAACACATTAGAGAAAGATGTTAATCATCTTAAGTGAGATAGAATCTCCACCCCACAACAATACAATCAAGCCGTAGGGACTTTTCCTTAAGAGAGATAAAGGTGTACCTCGTTGATCCCTATCCGAGTACGTAAGTCCTTTTCTTAAGACGATGCAAATACTATTTTCCTACAACTTGTGGCGGTTAAATCTCCCTTAAAATGAAGACACATCTCTTCTCCTAAAATCAATCAATCAACTACCCTAAACCCGTAGGAACTTTGACTACAGTCAAAGAACTTCTCTAACTCTTTAGGGGAACTACAGATACTCTGATTCCACTCCCGTAAAGATATGTAGGCATAAGATGCGATATCTTATCGAGTATGCTTAGATATAAACCCCTAGGTCTTCTAATCCTTAAGCAAATAAACCCATAGCAATAAACAATATAAAACAAGAGGTTTCTGTAGAGTACTACAGAAACTTAGGATGCTAGCACCTTCCCTAAGTTTAACCAACCCCCGAACCTATAACTCTCTAGCTTGCATTTGCATTGCATTGTGGAAATTTCGATCTTTATCCCTTCCTTTGGACAAATTAAAGTTCGGTTGCAAAATGAATTAAAGATTCAAACTAATCAATAGTTTGGTGTCCGATTTTCACCGCTACAGAAATGGCGACTTCACTGGGGATCCTCTCAATGGGTTTCCCTATCTTGTTTTCTTTATGTTTATATTTGCTTATTGCTCTATATCTGTTAGTTTTATAATTGCTTACTTGTTTGTTTATCACCTTTGGGTTGATACTCTTGAGTGGTGAGACAAAGTCCTACACCCAGACTTGAGTGAACTTAAGATAGGATAGTGATACGTTCAAAAAGGCTTATAGGGGGTGGAATCCTGACCAAGCTGACTTGAAAATCACACTCAATTGAGGCCCTCTCGAAAGTTATATTGTTGAACGAGTCTTTAATCGTGAAAACATGCACTATATTCGATGTTGGAGCCTATGATATTGAGGACCGTAGTTACCTTAACCCCACTTTGGCCTTTATTAGGATGTAGTGCGGGGCTATGAGGGAGTACACCCGAAATAGTGTTACGCGATGCTACACTCAAAAGAAGTTCTCTTGAGAATATTATTAACCCCCGAGTACTTGGGAAGTTGATAATATCCAAAAGATGGGCTAATGACTTTGGGAACCTTATTAGAACCTTGTTCTGCAGGTGCAAACAACTTTTAGTCCACAACCTTTGGGAATGGGTATACCCTTTGACTCCATGCTCGTTGCAAACCTAGGGTCTCCCTTTGTTTGTTTATCTTTATGTCCTTACGTGCTTACTCGTGTTTGTTGTATTCATGAAGCATCATATTGCATTAGGTTTCATGGGATTCCTAGTTTATTTATAAACATTATAGAAACTAATATGGATTACAAAAAAGAAAAATATTTTGAAATATTCTTTTAAGAGTCCTAACTTGGATGGCCTAAAGAAATAGGAGTTCAAATTAAAGAAAAACTCAAATAAGAGAGAATTCCCTTATCGTGGAGGATCATTAGAAGCTCAAAAGACTCTCATTATCATTGAAGATCCAAGAAAACAAGGGATTTCCCCCCTTACTTCCAACAAGAACGAAAGAAGGAATGGAGAATTTATTTTCTTCCATCAAACTAATCTTTAGACGTTGATCATGGAAAATTTATCTTCAAGAAGATCCAGTTAGAGAAGTATAGCATGATGAAAGACTTCCTTAGGGTTGTATTAGCTTTTATTTAGCTATTAAGCAAGGACTCTCATAAGAATGTTTCCCTGTAATCCATTATCAAAAAAAAAACAAATGAATTTTCTATGGTATTTTGTAACATTTATAAGAACTTGAATTCCATGAAACCTTTCTGCATTCTGCATTTTCTGGCATCCTTCATTTAACATTTTGCATATACACATGTCTCTCCTTTTCTGTGGCTCATCCGATCTTCTGTCTTTGTCTGTAAGTTGACATCTCGACCATCTGAGCAAGCTTGAAGTATTACCGAAGGATAGTAAGGAGAACGAAAGATATGGATCTCATGACTGGTTTTCAAATGAGGACTAATCTGTTATTTGATCTTCCCTCTGATGACAATGTTCAGCAAGTGGATGTTCATATGCAACCTCAGCCTGTGCAAGACAACCTGGTTGATCAAGTTGATGAAGAGTTTCCCAATTTCCACAACCTGTACCTAATCCTCAGAATATCCGTATTGATAAAAAAATGGACGATTCTAGATTTGTAGCAATGGAGAAAGAATTATGTGATTTTAAAGAACAATTGAAAATAGTGAAAGAAGATAATGCGTCTAGACTTGATGCTCGTGACCTATGTCTAGTTCCAGGTGTAATCATTCCTCCAAAATTCAAGATGCCTGTCTTTGAAGTTTACAAGGGTGTTAGTTGTCAAAGATACCATTTGACGATGTTTTGTCGCAAGATGGCCGCTTATGTTGACGATGACGAATTGATGATTCATTGTTTTCAAGAAAGCTTATCAGGGACATCCTTGATATGGTACATGAAGCTACAAAGGGATCGAATCCAGTCTTGGAAAAATTTAGTTGATGCTTTTGTGAAGCAATACAATTATAATTTGGACATTGCTCCAGACAGTGACCAACTCATGAGTACGAGTAAGAATGACAATGAATCTTTCAGAGAATATGCTCAGTGATGGAAAGAGTTGGCAGCCCAAGTTCGTCCACCACTTCCAGAGAAAGATTTAACCAAGATGTTTCTAAGAACACTGCCAGACTCTTATTATGTTAGGATGGTAGGCGTTGTGCCATTAGATTTCTCCAAAATTGTGGAAGTTGGAGTAAACATTGAGAACGCACTCAAAAGTGTAAGAATCCGAGATGACTCGAACAGCCAAGCTAATGAAGAAATTTCAATTGATGATTCCCTAGAGGAAAGAAGCGTTGATGTTAATGCAGTTTGGGATTCCTCTCAAATCCTGCTAGATCCAGTTCCAGTACCTTATCTTCAACATCAGTATGAAGTGACTGCTCAACGTAAACAACGACTATCTTATAAGAGAAGAATGATATCTTCAGATCAACATCAGAATCGACAGGTTCGAAGACGGTTTCAGAATCAGAAGACACCTCTAAGTGTTCCAAAAGAAGAAACTCGTTGGTTTGATCTTATCCCAATGACTTATAGTCAACTATGGTCTCATTTTGCTAGAAACTCAGTAATGACTCCCAGAAAGACTAGAATCATGAAGTCTCATCCATCGTGGTTCAACCCAAACACCAGCTGTGAATTCCATGATGGAGTGTTGGGGCATTCGATTGAAGAATGCAAAGTTTTTCAAGAGAAAGTGCAAGAAATGATAGATGATGAAGTGCTGACTTTCAGAGGAAAAAGCCCGGCCATAAATGGAATACCGTTATGCTGATATAAGTGAAAACTCTAGAAGATATCGAGAAGGGCTCATCAACTATTTACTTCGTTTGCTTATGTGTTTTATTTCTTTGATTAAAAGCATAATTGGCATGTAAGAACATGTTATTTTGAACAAGTAGTGCAATACGTGTTTGTCTTGAGGAAATCCATTCGTTTCACTCTTAAAATTATTTTTCATAATTTTATAATGCCAACTTTACCCAATTTTTTCTCGCTTTGGTGAAGAATTGGAAGGAGGATGACGAAGTAAAACGCAAGGTCTCTTGATGTATGCTTTCGAATAAAACCTACTAATGATGTAAGGCATTGTTTCAAACCTCCTAAACACCAAAGACATAAGGAAGTTAAATCTTTTAACCCTTTCCAACCACATTTTTAAACCTGGGGAAATTTTTAATCAGCTCGATTGAATACTTAAAACCGTTCAAAGTGAACATTTTTCAAGAATGGGCGGGTACATAAGATTTGACCCTTATTTCCTTTGTTTTACCAATCGTAAACTAAGCCCAGATACATCCCTTCTAAAGTCCTAATTGAAGTAAGGTTTACTTCGAAAGCATACTCAGTGAGATAACGTTTCCTGACTCCTATTGAGTTATGCTCGATTTTCGTTGGCTTTATAAAAATTAATTTATATCCTAACTAGTGATTTCGGTCACCAGTTATTGGGGTATCTCTTTTCAAAACTTCAAGACAAACGTGTGTTGCATTAACAGTTTCAAAATTAACATTTCTGACTTGCTAACATTGTTTGATGTCTTAGAAAAACTACACATCAACATTAAGTTTGTTACATTGGATTCTGAAGATCTGTTAACCTGGGCAAGTTATTCCCAAGTGGTTATTCTATGCAAATTTGACTCCATCTAGAGATCTATTTCTGAAGACTCAATAATAATACCATCAATCAGAGCCAGTTATGTCGAGATTCGGCGAATCTCTCCAAGAGTTTGAAAACATTGGGGCAGTTGGACGCCAGTTTTCTGTAAAATCCTCTTGGAATGACTTCTTCTCATAACCACATGACTTGGGGCATCTGATAATTAAAGATTATCTTATCCATTCACAACAAATTATTCAAATAGTGACTACCATGCAGTCTTCAATACAAATCTTCAGCAGTCTTCATGTCCCCAGTAAATTTTACTTTTGGCGGCTATGACACTTCCCCGATGAATCTTTTCGATGCAAGAAATCTCTAGTTGGTAACCTGAGAATTCCCAGTGATCCGCTTAACTTCACTTCCCCAATGAAGTGGGTATTCCTTTAAACCTCAACGAATCTCCTTGAACTTCACCTTCCCGATGAAGTGGGCGTATTTCAATCCTCAGTGGACCTTCTACAACGTCAATCTTCTCCAGTGAGGTGGATATTTATTTTATCCCATGAGAAACTTCAGTTTGGGTATTTCCATCTGCAGTTCTAGCAAGAATATCTCCCATGAGTGTATATTTATCCATGGATTCTCTCCAGTCATGAGTTTGATCCACTATTAGTAGATCCTTACTCTCATTTCCAACATGATGATCGAGATCAAGACGTTACATCCCCAAGTAGAATGTTCTCCATTCCCCAAGAGAAGTTTCTGAAGCCCTGAAACAGGATTGTAGTCCCATATTTGGTTCTCCACCAATCCCCAGTGGTGCTTCTATCTTTGAAGATTGGTCGGATGTTTGCTCCGAGATGTTTATTTCGTCTCTGTTCGCCTTTGTCCGTTTGTTTTGTCAGCATAAGCATACACATATCATATAAGTAGATAACATGGCATATGCATTTCGCACCTTTACGTTGGTTTGTTCTGTCTCTTTGATCGTGTTTATCCCCGAGTGGTTGGGCGCGTCTTCTCTTTCCAATTAGAGTTGTCAGCCGTAGGCAGAAAAAGCGCAATATTTCTAACTCCCCATGAAGTTCGATCCCCGTGAAAGGCGGTTGTTTTAGTACATCCCATTTGAGTTCATACCTCAATGTTCGAGTCTTGTTTAACAGTTTCTCTTCAGATATTTCCTGAATTGAATTTCGGTCCCTGACAATCACATTGTGGATAATCTCCAATTTTTGAACATGGATCAAGTGTGCATGAAGACAGGTTGCTCTAAATATCACAGGTTTTCTCGACCATCTACATTTGGATCTCTTTATTTGAGCAACTCGTTTTGATTAGGATCTTATTCAAAACGACAAATGACAACCTCCTCAAGAAAGTTTGTCTATCCCCAGTGATTATCGACATGGTAAATGGAAAACTTTACAGACATTTCTCTTGAGAATTCACACATTTTGCAACAGCCAGGATGCTCCTCAGGAATGTATTCCCCAGCGAGTTCATCACACAAGTTTATCAAGCGATATCTCCCCAGGGAAGTCGAAGAAGTTTATCATATTAGTCTCTTTATTTAAAAAGACATACTTTACAATTCAACCGGCTCACATATCTCCTGAAGATCCCCGGTGAAGTTTTACAATCTCAATTACATCTACAAGTTCAACATCTACAACAACATTTACAATCTACAAAGTTCTACAATTTACAACGACATTTACATCAACATTTACAGTGACATTTACATCAACATTTACAGTCTACAACGAAAACTACAAACTACAACGATTCTACAATCTACAAAGTTTTCAACATTTCGAGTAGAGACTGAGACCAGCTAATGGTTCCCATATCATGAAGCTCGGGGAGGTTCTACATCAGAGACTGAGACCAGCTCATGATTTCCATATCATGACGCTCGGGGAGGTTCTACATCAGAGACTGAGACCAGCTCATGATTCCCATATCATGACGCTCTGGGAGGTTCTACATCAGAGACTGGGACCAGCTCATGATTTCCATATCATAACGCTCAGGGAGGTTCTACATCCTTTCGAACATTTATTCAAAGACATCTCTTTTTCTGGCTAATCTCGGCAGAAGATTACCAACAAACCTCGGCAGTAGGTATTTCAATTTTATTTCCTGGCTAATCTCGGCAGAAGATTACTAGTAGACCTCGGCAGTAGGTAAGTTCAATTTTATTTTCTGGCTAATCTCGGCAGAAGGTTACCGGTAGACCTCGGCAGTAGGTATTACGATTTCATTTCCTGGTTCATCTCGGCAATAGATTTTCATTGGACTTCGTCAGAAGTATATCTCCAGCAAACTTCAACACAAAATCTCGGTAGCAGATTCCTTAAAAGTTTTTCACAGCAAATATTTTGGCAAAAGTATTCTCAATTAAGATACCTTGTGATTGTCAATCTCACCCCGTGGAGTCTCGCTTTGCCGAGCCTGTTCCTCATGTGTTGCGTCTAGTTCCTCCCCTGTGGCATCATCTCTCTACAGGATCGTCCGTCTTGCCTTCTCATATCATTGCATTCGGTGGCTTCTTATGGCCAAAAATTTGTGCAATGTTTGTATTTAAGTCCCTCCTATCTCGTCGAGACGAAGATTTCTATCTCCATATCTCCGAATAGGAGTAACTTAAATAGGGGCATCTGTTGCATCCTAATTTTTGACCATAAGATCCCACCTCTTCTTGCATTCTCATTTTTTATTTTTATTCAATATTTATGTGATTAACCAATTTTTGTGCAGACGCAGTAATATCGGGTGGAGATGGCGTTCTTTCTCATAGTCAATCATTATGCATAACTAACCGTTTAACCCACTTGTTTGTTTTGATTTGTGAAAGGTTGGGTTACTGCTGGAAGTTTAGGGAATCACGAAAGGGCTTATTATTCGAAGATTGATATTTATGCTATTCTTATTCGGCCCAATATTTAAATTCATCATTAATTCGGCCCAATATTTAAATTCAACCAGGAGAATAATTTTGGTTTTTACTCAAGCGCAAGAGGTTACAGATTATTAAATTTAAGCTTCTAGAGGTCAGAGTGTGCAAGTTAAGGGACTTTGGAGATTCGAAATGCAGGCAATGATTTATGTTACTCTAAAGTAGATAGAGTTCGAACCCAAGTTATTTATTTAGACTTCATATGCTCATCTAAGTTCGAAATGTTGTCACAATACTCAAAGGCCCGTCAGCATCAAAAGAATAACAAGCAATTTCCATCTCCTTTTTGAAATTCAACAAGGCCTCCGTTATCAATTTCATTGTGAACACTATTCAAACAATTTTTGAAGGGGGGATGATTCCCATAACAGAGTTTACAGATATATGGTGATGACATTTCTTTGAGGTTACAATATTAACATCACCAAGTTTCTACTATTACAGTAACGTAGACATAAACTAAATTCAAATCCAATAGTTTGAATTCCATTCAAATACAATAGTTCGTATTCTTTACATAACGCAAGATTCAATCCGTAAGCTTACAAGCTCTTAACCATCCATGGGAATCAATTTTATCAAGGATCATACTCCTACACTACAATACGATTCGAAAACTCATTTTTTTCAAGACAACACTACATATTTGGAAATTCAATCTGTGATTACAACAACAAAGAATTTTGTTAATGACGTAAACCGTGCCGATAAGAGGTCTTGAAGTCTGAAGCCACTGAGCTTGAATTTAAAAGGCAATACAATCCTTAAACTTTCTGCCACAGTCCCCTCTCACTTATCCTGAACAACTTTCATGACTTGCAACTCTTGGTGTCGAAACGAAGTGTTCGGCAGCATCACCTGCAATGGTTTAAAGCGCATTAATCAAGATAACAGCCAAGACAAAACCAGATGATTTCTAAAGCAGATACTCAAGGATAAATTATTTCCAGAGTAGTAGATAAACAAATAACAATATGCTGGCAGCAGTGAGTTTCTTTCCGGAACTGGATGCCGACTTTGTTCATGGCAATAATATCACGGTATGTCAGAGCAGAATGGAAAGTTTTCAAAAAGCAATTATATGAAAGAAAAAGAAGAAAACCTGAGATCCTAGGCAGAGGAATGCTCCCGGAGACGCCATCGAAGGACTTATGATGCTTTGTATGTTGATGCTACTATGAGACCAAACATAGGATTCACCAGAAATTAAATTTCTCTATCAAGAATTTGCTTCTAAAATCTTCAGGTTCTTTCGTCTTCAAACCACCACCAAGACTCCCTTTCAACCTGTCAAAACAGCACAATCAGTAGTCATAATGCACCGACAATGTCGCGATCGCTAAAAAAAACTTATCAGATACCCCACAGTGGCAGGGCTTATCGTGCAGTAATGAAGCCTTAATACCAAACCGGCTTGCTAATGCAGGTAACCAATATGTGAAATCAAAGAAGACCATATGGGGACTGAGCTCTCGTAGAGATTATTCCATGATAGGCTCAGCAAGTTTGTTGGATGTATGAAGATATGAGGTAAGACGGCCGAATGCAAATTGTGGATACATTGTAACATGAAATTTGTTAGCAGCCATTGTTGACATTACTAGAGGGTTTCGAGAGGTTTCGAAGTCGAATCTCACCACCGCGGTTCACGCAGAAGTTTGCATTTCATGATTGCTCCGTCTCGGTTTCACCTTTACACTATTTCTCGCTCCATGTTTCCGCCTCAACGATCTGCAAAACCAATTGCCACAGTGAATTAACCTTCAGCATACATGATGAATTAAAGAAGGAGAATAATGTATATATGCCGAATTCGCTCCTACGCCTACACCATCGCCAAACCATACACAGCAGAACGTCACAAGACCCTTATCTCAAGACATAAACACACAGTTAAAAATAATAGCAGTAGTGTTCAATCGTGATATCATCATCACCATAACAATACCAAAAAGCTGATACAACTTCCAAACCTAGATATGCTCACACATATAGTTGTATTTAAAACCTCATCATAGCATCAATGTAAGCGTACATACGCAAGCAGCAACAATGATACGATTTTGAGAGAACACACGATAGCTAGTAGCATACATACGACTTTACAACAGCGGCGCATAAATCACTTACATACGCATAGAAGAGGAAAAATAATAGAAATAATCACAATGGTCACAACACGCAGCAGCTTCCTCCTTCACCATCCGAATAGGATATGAAGCCTGTAGAGAACAATCAGATGAGCAGTCCTCTGTTAACGACAGTGCCAAGTCGGCTGTAGGCCCATCGACTGTAGGCCAATATGTGGTGCGAAAAAGAATCAAACTAAGTACTGAGAAGGTCATTTTCATTTTTGTGAAGAGCATGTTACCACCAACAGCTGCTATGAAGCCTGCAACCTATGGAGAAAACAAGGATGAAAAGTGTTCGGGTATGGGCCCGACCTCGGCAGGCCCAATACCGCGTACGGCCCAACAAGCGAGTCGGGCACGCCGGGCACGTGCATCCCTCAAAAGACGAGCAGGGCAGGCCGCCGAACACAAGCAACGTTCCAACAACCTTTCATCATCCACCACATCAGACGAGCAGAACCGTCCCCGACTCACCAAAGCGCGGCTGTGGTCCCTCCCCTCCGCGGGGAGAACAACGTGCCCGGTGCACGTTCTCCACGTGCTCCCCTCCGCGGGGACACGTCACCAGCCAACTGCCCACCTCCGAAAGAGCAGGTCAAACCCACTTTCCGGAGATCTAGGAGCGGTTGAACTAGGGCGAAGACCATGTCCTGGTCTTCACTACGCCACGTAAGCCCTAGCAGTCATTAAGGTTGGGCCTGGTCATCCAGTTCAGCCCTAATGACCGTTGGCCCAGCGCTGGGGTCTCTCTATAAATACCCTCTTCCTCAAGAGGGTCAGGTAACTCTTCTTGCCCCTTTTCTGTACTATTGCTTCCACTCTGCCCAACTTCTTACTTTGGCATCGGAGTGTCTTGCAGGTACACCCCCCTTTCTCCTCCTCATCACCGGCGAACAGGTAGCAGCCCAACAGAGTGTGGCCAGCCCGTGATCCCTTCTGATCAGGTCAGATCAGTGGCGCCGTCTGTGGGAACTATGAAACTTCCCCGTTACTCCGAGCAGAAAACCAAAAGTTTCACCAAACCTCCACGATCATGGCTAGTCCACACCGCGACGACACTCCGCACGACCTTGCGCCCAACGTCGCCACCAACGGGAAGCAGACAGGAACGGCACGTCCGACGGAAACCGACGAAAGGGACGCGCAAAGTGCTTCACCATCGTCCGCAGAACGGCCCCTTCAGGCCGATCACCGCCCCTCGAGCCCGCCAGCATTTCACCCCGTTCCCATCCCGGCGGGAGCAGATCCGACGGTGGCCGCTCTCTTTACGGCCATCAACCAGACGAACCAGCTGCTGTTCCAACAAAATGCGAGGATCGGAGCATTAGAACGCATCGGCCCTCCGAGGTACCCCCAGCGGGAAGACCAGAACGGAGGTTCGAGGAGTCCGTCACCTCGACCCAGAAACCGCCGACCGCGGCTGGAGAGATACCGCCCGCAGGCGACACGGGAACGCACCAGATCCCCGGCGAGACACGTTCGTGGGAGGAACCAGAACGCTGCGGCGATCCCAAACGAGGAACCCCGAGGCGAGAACTCAGGCAGGAGATCGAGAACTCGAAACCAGGGGCACACCTTGAACGGCTCATCTCCCCACAGATCCCCGGCGCAGAGCGACGAGGACGACTACCGCACCCCGCTATCCCGGGAGATCATGGCTGCCCCCATACCCCAGGGGATGGAGAAACCACCGACGCTGTCGACATACGACGGCACCTCCGACCCGGACGATCACCTGGAATATATCGAGGCTATGCTCGACTACCGAAACGTCCGGGGAGCTATCAAGTGCAGACTCTTCCCGACAACTCTGAGGAAAGGCGCTATGACTTGGTACAAAAGTCTGGAGCCCGAATCAGTTACGTCATAGAGGGTCTTGAAGGACCTGTTCTCCAAACACTTTACGGCGTCCCGACGTCACCCGAAGACGGAGGCAGTCCTCGGGGCAATCATCCAAGGCCTCGACGAACCTCTCCGGAAATACATCGAAAGGTTTACTCGGGAAGCCGTGCAGGTGACAACCTCCGACGAAATGAAACGCTACTTAATGGAACAAGGCCTGCGCCACGACTCCAAATTCTACGAGGCCGTAGGCATACACCGGCCCACGTCCCTCCAAGATTTCCTCGACAGAGCCGCACATTACATCCGATTCGAGGAAACACAGACGGCCAACTCCGCTCGCGACACTCGAGACAGAGAGGCCCCCCGCGGGCACCGAGACAACGGAGCTTCGAGCCATCGACGAGGAGGAGACCGCCGTCGGGAAGACCGCCCTCTCGAACCCCGCGAACAACGCGAACCACGCGGCCCGGCAGGAAGATTCACAGAGTACACAGCCTTGGTCGCTTCACGCGAACGCATACTGGCCGAATGCGCTAAAACCGAGTTTGTTCAGGGAGGTGTCCGTTTTCCGCGACCAACGCCGCCCAAACCCAACGTGGACAAGTCAAAATATTGCCGATTCCACAGGACCCACGGGCACGTGACGGAAGACTGCATCCATCTCAAAGATGCGATCGAAATCCTAATCAAAGACGGGCACCTGAAGCGATACACCCGAGGAGGTGAACCACCCAGGCCAGAGGCTCCGGAAGCTAAGAAAATTGAGGAACTCCCCTCTCCAGAGGACAACGGCAGGCTCCAGGTCGCGTTATGCGTCAGCCGCCCCGAGGATTGGTTTGCGAGCAGAGAATTCGGCATCCCCGAAGGACCCAACCTAATCGACGAGCCAATCCGAGCAACCAGCCGATGGGAATACTTCCCCAGAGCCATGGTCATCTCTGATGGGGCCACGAGGAGTCTATCCATAGGATCTGTGAAAAGGAAATTCGACGAGCTCATCGCGAACAACTCCGGAAAAATGAGCACGCTCGACAAACTCCGAGGCCGCTCCAACCCGATCACATTTTACCTCGAGGAACTACCCGGGGGATCTCCCAATTCCAACATACCCTTGCTCATACGGGCCCGGATGGCAAACTTCGACGTCAGGCGCCTCCTCGTCGACGGCGGGAGCTCGGTTGACATCATGTACTCACATCTGTTCACAACTCTCCAGCTCGACGAATCCAACCTCTCTCCCTACGTAGGCTCCGACCTTCAGGGGTTCAACGGGACGACGACGAGACCTTGGGGATACGTGGAATTGAAAGTAACCTTCGGAGAAGAGGAAACGGCCAGGGACATCAGCATCCGTTTCTTAGTCATCGAATGCCCGTCCCTCTATAACTGCATCCTGGGCAGGACGACGATAGCAGAACTCACCGCGGTACCCTCCACCGTCCACCTGAAGATGAAGTACTACACGAGAAGAGGAGCTGTGGTAACCCTCAACGGAGACATCGAAGCCGCTCGAAGATGTTTCGAAGCCGCGCTAAAGGGCCTAGACTCCATCGCTCCATCGACCAAAAAGAAAGCGTCGAGTGCTACGCCAAAGGACAAACCAACGGAGCTGGTCGGATCCGTTGAGCTCGACAGTCGCTTCACCGACGAGCTCGACAATAAAACAAAGACCGACGAAGTCAACGGGCAGCCCCCACACCCAGCGCGCCCCATCTCGGATGGAGAATTCGAACTCATTCCCCTCGGGGAAGACACGAGCAGGACCGTGAGGATAGGCGCAGGACTCCCAGACCTCGAGAAACGTCAGCTCCAAGCCTGCCTCCGTGAGAATGCCGACCTCTTCGCCTGGAGCGCCGCGAAAATGCCGGGACTCGACCCCGAGATCGCCTGCCACCAGCTGTCCATCAACCCAACCGCAAAGGCCGTTGTACAACGCCGACGTCGACAGTCCCCCGAAAAATTGGCGGCGGCCGAACAAGCTGTAAAAGACCTCTTAGAGGCGAATTTTATTTCGGAAGCCCGGTATTCAACCTGGCTGTCCAACGTTGTACTCGTTAAAAAGAATAATGGAAAATGGCGCATGTGCGTTGACTACACTGACCTCAACCGGGCATGTCCTAAGGACGCCTACCCCCTCCCCAATATCGACAAGCTCGTCGACAACTCTGCGGGCTTCAAGCTCTTGTCCTTCATGGACACGTACTCGGGATACAACCAGATCCCGATGGCCGAACACGATAAACAAGCCACGGCCTTCATGACGGCGTCGGGCAATTACTATTACAACGTGATGCCCTTCGGCCTCAAAAACGCCGGGGCCACATACCAGCGGATGATGAACCGTGTCTTCCGCGACGAAATCGGGGACATGCTCGAAGTGTATATGGACGACATGATCGTCAAATCCGGCGCGGAGGACGACCACGCGACACACCTCCAGAAGGTCTTCAAGACCGCGAGGTCATGTCGCATGTGTTTTAACCCGGAAAAGTGCACCTTCGGCGTCTGCGCCGGTAAATTCCTCGGCTACTACTTGATCGAACGGGGGATCGAAGCCAATCCGGACAAATGCCACGCCTTCTCCAATATCACCACGCCGACCACGAAGAGAGCCATCCAATCCCTCAACGGCGTACTCGCCTCCCTCTCGCGATTCATTGTGAGATCGGCTCAACACGCCCTCCCATTCTTCAAACTGCTCAGGAAGGAGACCAAATTCGAATGGACTGACGAATGTGAGAAAGCCCTTTGCCACCTCAAACGCGTCCTATCTGAACCACCAGTGCTGACGCGCCCCGCGACGGGCGAAACCCTATACTTATATCTGGCCGTGTCCAACGAAGCCGTCAGCGCCGTCCTCGTGAGCGAAGCCGGGGAGGGACAAAAGCCCATTTACTTTACTAGCAAAGCTCTCCATGGCCCAGAAGCCCGATACTAGCTGATCGAGAAAGTCGCCCTGGCCCTCGTGACAGCGGCACGCCGACTCCGGCATTATTTTCTCGCACACGCCATCGTGCTCCGCACCGATCATCCCATCCGCCAGCTACTCGGCCGCCCCGATATGGCCGAACGCATGCTGAAATGGTCTCTAGAACTCTCCGAGTTCGACATCACCTACGAGAGCCGGCACGCCATCAAGGCTCAAGCGTTGGCCGATTTCGTCGCCGAGATGACCACACCACCCGACCCTACCGCCGGGAACCACCTCTGGACCATTTTTGTGGATGGCTCCTCCAACTCCACGGGAAGCGGCGCCGGCATCGTCCTCGACAACGACGAGGGTACGGTCATCGAAGTCTCCCTCACACTGGCTTTCCCAACGACTAACAACCAGGCCGAATACGAAGCATTTCTCGCCGGCCTTCGCCTGGCATCCGACCTGGGAGCCAGGGACATCCGAATCTACACGGATTCCCAGCTGGTCGCTTCACAAGTCCGAGGCGAATACCAAGCAAAAACGACACCCTGGCAGGCTACCTGGCGCTCATCACCGAAAAACTGAGAGGTTTCGACTCAGCAGAGATTCAACACGTCCCTCGCGAGCAGAACACCCGCGCCGACATCCTCTCTAAACTGGCAAGCACCAAAAAGCGAGGCGGCCACAAATCGGTCATTCAAGAAATCTTGTCGCAACCAAGTACCAGCGCGACCGCCACGACCCACGACGTCAACGCCGTCGGAGACGCTGACTGCTGGATGACCCCGCTCCACACCTACCTCAGCACCGGCCACCTTCCGGCCAACTCTGGCGAGGCCAACGCGACGAAACGACGGGCCTGTTCGTACGTCCTCCTCGAGGGACGACTATACCGCCGAGGCTTCGCAATCCCACTCCTCAAGTGCTTAGATAAGTCCCAGAGTACAACCGTTCTAGAAGAAATCCACGAAGGCATCAACGCGCAGCACCTCGGAGGAAGATCCCTAGCACGCAAGGCCCTACGCGCAGGCTACTACTGGCCATCAATGCAGTCCGACGCGAAGGAACACGTCAAACGATGTGATAAATGTCAACGACACGGGGACATGCACCTCGCCCCCTCGACCGATCTCACGTCCCTCTCATCTCCGTGGTCGTTCGCCTGGTGGGGGCTGGACATCCTCGGACCCTTCCCCCTAGGTTCATACCAGAACAAGTACCTCATCGTAGGAGTCGATTACTTCACCAAGTGGATCGAGGCCGAAGCTCTGGCCAAAATCACCGCCCACAACATACTCCGATTCTACAAACGCAACATCCTCGCCAGATTCGGGGTCCCGCTCGCCATCGTCACCGACAACGACACACAATTCACAGACAAAAACTTCCGCGACTTCGTCACCAAACTCGGAACCAAACATCACTTCGCCTCGGTCGAACACCCTCAGATAAACGGCCAGGCGGAGTCGGCAAACAGAGTCATACTCAGAGGACTCAGACGACGACTCGGCGACGCCAAACGAGCATGGGTAGAAGAACTCCATAGCGTCCTCTGGGCATACCGCACCACTCCCCACTCCACCACGGGGGAAACCCCATTTCGCCTCATGTACGGAACCGAGGCCGTGATACCGGTCGAAGTTCGCGAACCGTCCCGACGAACGGAAGCTCCCCTGGACACCGACGACAACGACGGTGCCCTCCGAGAAGAGCTCGACCTCGTCGAAGAAATCCGCTCAGGGGCAGCCCTCCGGGAAGCCCGGCTGAAGCAACAAGTCACACTTCGCCATAACAACAAAGTCATAAAACGCGATTTTCAAACAGGCGACTTAGTCCTACGCAGAAACCAGAAAGACTCCCACGAGGGCAAACTGGCTGCGAACTGGGAAGGCCCGTACCGAGTCCGGGACAAAACGGAACACGGGGCCTATTACCTCGAAAACCTACACGGTGAACAACTAGCTCGACCATGGAACGCCGCGAAACTTAAGCGGTACTACAGTTAAAACACTGCCCGCGACGACCCATCGTCCCGACCACTGGGGGGGAGACATGGTACCACCGCACACCCCCGCGTCCACTAGCGACCAAAGAAAAGCAAGCCCTGCCTCTCGTGTGTGCGGGCAGAAGGCCTTGCTCGGCAGGGAATACCTCGACCGAGTCCCCTCGCCGTCGTACCAAAAGAGGCAGGACACCCAGCTCACGATGGGACGTCCACGCCCCGGGGAGAACGACCCCCGAAACGGCCCAGCCACATCGCCGGCCAAACCGGCCAGTTCCCTGCACTACCGGTGAAAAATTGTCAAGCTAAACACATCGAGCGCATACTTAGAAAATTTACAAGAAATGTCATACACATCAGAGGCATTCAAAAGCATTCAAACAAATACGAAAACGAGCATAAACGACATGCAAATAACGAGCGCACACTTAGAAAATCCACGAAAAATATATTAAACAAAAGCGGGCACCAACCCAGTAGTCAATGGTACAAATACAGAGCACGCAGGCCCAAAGAAAGAGATAACAAACATCGGCACGCAGGCCATAAAAACAACGAGCACGCAGGCCCGACAACCTTTGCTTCCTCGTCCACCCGGTCAGCAGCCGCAGGTTCCTCCTCAGGGACAACAAGATAGGGATCGATCACCTTCCCGTCCACAATCTCGTGGTACGGCCCTATCCCGTCCACGGCCAACACGACACCAGGATTGGCAACCTGAACCTGCTCGACAGCACTCTTGAACCCGACCTCAACAGCCTCCAGACAGTCGCTCTCCAGCACCCGAATACGAGCGATCAGGTCAGCACGAGTGATTAACCGTCGGTCTCCATCTATCTCGTCCTCGGACGGACGAACCGCGCTGTCCAAAACCTCCGTGCGAACCTTCAGCGCCTGCACCTCGGCCGTCGCTGTCCCCAGTTTCTCCTCCAGCGAAGTCACCTTCCCCTCAGCACCCTCTGCCCGTTTCCGCTGCTCAGTAACATCCTTCTGGCTCTTCTCCAGCTTCTCAGTGAGCTTGGCCAACCGCGACTGCGTGAAAGTAAGATCCCCTTGCAGCTTGGACAACTCAGCGGCGGAGCAGCCCTCCTCGTTCAGCACTAGAGCCGTCGTGAACGTCCGCATCATGGCAGCCAAGTCCTCGGCCAGAACACGTCGACGAGTCTCTCGATCGGCCTGACGAACAACCTTCACCTCCCCAGCGGAGACAGTGGGAGAACGGGCACCATGAAAATATTCCGGATGCTGGTGGCAGGGCGGGACGACATAACCTTCCTCGGCGGTACCGACCGTCAGATCCACCACTCGGGGCTCCTCGGACCTCTGCCTCTTCGACGCTCCTTGAGACGCAGGAGATTGGCTTTCTTGAGGCGAAGAAGACGAACTTTGCCCCCCCGGCGTCGCGACCTCCTGTCCGACCAGCTGGCTCACCCTCGTCCTCGGGACCGCGGCAGTCCTAGCAGCACGCAACTGCTTCACCCGCTCCTCGACGGAAGACATGTTCGCTGCAAAAACAAAGAAAAAAGTTAGCGACGATCAAAAGCCCCGACCACGGGGAGAAAAACAAACATTCCTACCTAGGTAATCCAAAGCGGCCGCCCCGGTCGCACAGCCGAGCAGGGTCTTAGTATTTATCAAACGCTTCTTGGTGCGTACATTCCCCTGCGTGTCAAGGATATACCGACCGTCGGGCGTCACCAGCTTCGACGGAGGGAGGGACCGCACAAAAGCAACTATTTTCAAATAAGCGTCCATGTCCTTCTCCTCGAGGGTCCCCGCCCGGACGATATACCTATCCGTCCCTCGGCTGAAATGCTCCGCGGTCCACAGAAGATGTATCTTAGGAAGCCACGCGCGGAATCGCTGGCCATCTACCGTTCGCTCGCCCTCGTCGAAGAGAGTGTCCGAGCCGTGCTGCGTGATCGGCTTAACGAGATAGAACCGGTTCTTGAAATCTTTGACAGAATCGCTATACGCTTTGAAGAGTTTGGTCGATTGCTTAAAAGAAACCCATCTGTGGCGGCCATTCACCGTCTGCCGCTGCAGGTGGAAGATGCGGAAAAATAACGGTACCGTCGGCTCCACCGAGAGGTAGAAACACACCACCTCGAAAGCCCGGATGAAAGCCAAGGCATTGGGGTGCAGTTGAGACGGGGCAAGGCGCAACCAGTCAAAAAGCCCCAGATGAAAGGCGGAGAACGGTAACCGAAGCCGCGCTTCTTTAAAATAGAATTCATGCATCGGGAACATCCGCCGCCCATAGCGCGAGCAGATACGGTGATGTCCTTTTGGTCGGTACACCTGCCAGTGCTGTGGCTCTCCTATAGGCATGTCCTCAACCGTGGCATACATGTCGGATGCGTCGGCCGCGAAACAAGAAGGAGTAGAAAGCGGCTCCTCGGCCGCCCACTCCTCAGACGGGGCGATACGCTCATCGTCATACTCCGGGATCTCAGGTTCATTGTCTTCGACCATTATCCCCAACACCAGAGCCGACATCTACACCTGAAAGCAGAGGACAACGGTGAATTCGATAGCCAGGATCAAATCCACCCTTCCACCGCAAGTCAAGTGAAAGGGCGACAAAGGCCGGGAAGCGACGAGCAAACACTCGCTCCTCGTCTACCCTCCTCGGGGGACCAAAGGCCGACCCCCCATCCCCCCTCGGGACAGCCATCAGAGAAGGTACTTATCCCCGGGGCATTCATCGGAGAAAGCCCCCATCCTCGGGGCATTCATCAGAAAAAGCTCTCGTCCTCAGGGCATTCATCGGAACCAGCCTATCCTCCCCGGGACACTCATCAGAAAATTCGCCAGACACGGTGGGTCTCGCGTCCCTCCTCGGGGCATTCACCATGCCCCGACCACACATTCCAATTGAACAACGGAAATAAAAAGGAAGGGAAAATAAAAACTCACTTGTAACGGCGGCGGACAGAAGGAAAGATCAAATGGTGCGGCGGCGATCGGCGGCAAGCGGCGGACGAGCAGAAATGACAAAGCTTAGCAGACACAACGGCAGAGTGAAAAGTAGCAGAATGAGCGGGGACCCCCATATTTATAACCCGGCGCGGGACTCGAAGCGACCCTAGGTTCATTAATGACATAGGGTAGCCGCCCCTACGACCGCTTAACGCGAGACACGTGGCGGCAACCTGACAGTCACGTCCCCTCACCTGCCTTCTCCCCGCTCTGCCGACGACCGGAGATCTTCGCACGAGTGCCCGTTCCAGACGCAGCGACCTTAAGTCCTCGCTCTCTCCCCAGAGCTTCGACTTGGGGGGCTTCTGTTCCGGTATGGGCCCGACCTCGGCAGGCCCAATACCGCGTACGACCCAACAAGCGAGTCGGGCACGCCGGGCACGTGCATCCCTCAAAAGACGAGCAGGGCAGGCCGCCGAACACAAGCAACATTCCAACAACCTTTCATCATCCACCACATCAGACGAGCAGAACCGTCCCCGGCTCACCAAAGCGCGACCGTGGTCCCTCCCCTCCGCGGGGAGAACAACGTGCCCGGTGCACGTTCTCCACGTGCTCCCCTCCGCGGGGACACGTCACCAGCCAACTGCCCACCTCCGAAAGAGCAGGTCAAACCCACTTTCCGGAGATCTAGGAGCGGTTGAACTAGGGCGAAGACCATGTCCTGGTCTTCACTACGCCACGTAAGCCCTAGCAGTCATTAAGGTTGGGCCTGGTCATCCAGTTCAGCTCTAATGACCGTTGGCCCAGCGCTGGGGTCTCTCTATAAATACCCTCTTCCTCAAGAGGGTCAGGTAACTCTTCTTGCCCCTTTTCTGTACTATTGCTTCCACTCTGCCCAAATTCTTACTTTGGCATCGGAGTGTCTTGCAGGTACACCCCCCTTTCTCCTCCTCATCACCGGCGAACAGGTAGCAGCCCAACAGAGTGTGGCCAGCCCGTGATCCCTTCTGATCAGGTCAGATCAAAAAGGAATCACCTAAACCGCTATCACATAGATGAAGCTTCATTGCTATCAAGGCCATCCGCTACCTAGTCATGAAGGGAACAAATTCAGAACAAGGTTCAGCATTTCTAAAAAAAACAAACAAGAAAACTCAAATGCAGAGAGCGAGAAGTGAGAGTTACCGAGTATCCCAGCCACCGGCTTTACAAGCATCAACTACAACCACAATTGCTCGACAATCTCAATAGTAGCCGCATCTCCAAAATCATCCTAATTATTACCCTGCAACATAACCAAATAGAAAGGGATTGGTCAGGTTATAGCCAATGGGTCAGGAAGTCGGCATTGAACACAGATACGTCCCGCTCTTCTAAGGCAGCAAGCTATCTCCAAATACAATTTCACTCATTGCATAGCCGGAAATTAACAGTACCTGTCAAAGTCAGAAGAAATATTGAAGAGTCCCCAAGTAGCCAAACGCGACTTCGATTCACAAAACGCTTCAAAACTCGCCGTGTTCCTGCATTAGAAATAACTACAGTTTGTGAGTACAAGCGGCCTTAATGTTTTGTTGAAGAGGAATAAGTGATAAGGTCGTCAAAAAACGTGAATCATCAGACAACAATTGAAATTTCCAAATTAAATTGACCGGGTCTTATTTCGGTTTTCCAAACATGTTTAGACATGACAAAACCAAAATGGAAACAAACTAAGTGCGAAGATCAACATTCATAGCTACTATGTTAAGACAGAAAGTTTTCAAACGAATCGATTCAAAGGGGGACAAGGTGATAATTATTTCCAAAACCATGCTCACACGAATCTGGAAGTGAATTCATGAGGGTATATCAGAAATCACGAGTAAAAGCTATATAAAGGGGATTCACATATACAAAACGGGGAGAGGAGAAAATCAAGAAACAGTTCAACACAAAAAAATCCCAATTTCAAAACCCCAAATTTGAGAGAAGGAACTTATCTTTATTTGCCACCGTGAAGCCTCCATGATGAAATCGATCGTACCCACCATCCGCAAGTCTTCAACCTCCGCTCTCGTCATTTTCACAAAAACCTCGCGAAACCATCTCGAAGATCTGCGAATCCTTCAATCCTTGTCGTCCACGCCTCAACGAACCTACAAAAGAAAAGCCCCATCGTAAGGTCACTCGCTATTTATATTTCATTACTAAACTGTGGTTGGTGTTCTGTTTGTTTTCAGTTTTGGAAGGAGAATAGAACGCTGGAGAAGAGGTCGTGAAGCAAACGCGAATCAAAGTGAGAAGCGAGAGAGATGACGGAGAAAGGTGAAGCAGAGCGATTGGGGGGGGGGGGGGGAGAAATGGGGATTAGGATTTTCGGTTTCTCACAATTTTGTATTGTTGTAATCCGGTGAATGTGCACACACCGTATCACCATGCACCATCACACACCACCGCACGTCTCGCCTGATCGCCAGATCAAGCAGTCCACCCAGCATTCCACCGTAAACCCTCCTAAGCTCGCACGCACCTAAACGTACGCTCTCCCTAATTAACCCCTAATTAACCTCATAAAACAACCGTTAATTTCCCTTTTAATCTAATCATTAAGTTTTAATTTAATTAATTTAGATTAATGATTAAGCTTTCGTTAATAAATAATTGAAACAGTTAGTAATAATTTAATCAGCCACCTATTTTTATTTAATTAAAATGAATTAATAAGTCTTTTTCTTTTCTTTTAACTTAATATTTAGTCAATCAACTAATCTAATGACTTAATCAGCCTGGCTTTTATTAAATTTAATAACTTTTTTATAACTAATTAATTTATATTTAAATCAACCCTTTTTATTAAATAACACTTATTCTAAACTCTTTTTCTTCCTAAATAATTTACAACTAAACATTATTGTAATAAAATAATTTATCTAACAATAACAACTTTTATAAATAGATTAAACCATTATAATAATCTCTTTATCAATTTAAAATTAACTATTTATCTCTTGCGATAATAACTAAACAAACTTCTCGCTTAAAATCAATTCAACTCTCTTAAAATCAAATCCCGTCTAAAAGCAATCCGCTTAAAATCAAATCAACATTTTATCAGACAATTAAAATCAAGCCCGACATAACTCAATCAATCGTTCCCACTCACGTTCACGACACTTGCACCTACACCTTAGCGCTTTCATGCGTGTGTATGGTTTACCTTCCGCAATTTATCTTCCGTAATTTACATTATCGTCATTTACATTTCCGCATCGCATTCCGTCCAAAGGAAAACCCTACACACGATTCAACAATTGTATGTAGTGCATCATTTGCATCATATTCCCCATGATCCTTGATCCCATTCAAGTCGATCTTCTTAAATTTAGGACCTCCCCCATAGGAAGGACCTTGTCTTTTACAACTTAGAACAAACAATTCAACATACAATATTCAAACATTCAACAAATCAAACAACATTCAAACACATTAGAGAAAGATGTTAATCATCTTAAGTGAGATAGAATCTCCACCCCCAACAATACAATCAAGCCGTAGGGACTTTGCCTTAAGAGAGATAAAGGTGTACCTCGTTGATCCTTATCCGAGTACGTAAGTCCTTTTCTTAAGACGATGCAAAGACTATTTTCCTACAACTTGTGGCGGTTAAATCTCCCTTAAAATGAAGACACATCTCTTCTCCTAAAATCAATCAATTAACTACCCTAAACCCGTAGGAACTTTGACTACAGTCAAAGAACTCCTCTAACCCTTTAGGGGAACTACAGATACTCTGATTCCACTCCCGTAAGGATATGTAGGCATAAGATGCGATATCTTATCGAGTATGCTTAGATATAAACCCCTAGGTCTTCTAATCCTAAAGCAGATAAACCCATAGCAATAAACAATATAAAACAAGAGGTTCCTGTAGAGTACTACAGAAACTTAGGATGCTAGCACCTTCCCTAAGTTTAACCAACCCCCGAACCTATAACTCTCTAGCTTGCATTTGCATTGCATTGTGGGAATTTAGATCTTTATCCCTTCCTTTGGACAAATCAAAGTTCGGTTGCAAAATGAATTAAAGATTCAAACTAATCAATAGTTTGGTATCCGATTTTCACCGCGACTGTCGCTTGCGCGAAAATAAGGTGCCGGAAAAACAGAAGAGTCGCCACCTTTCGTTATTTATCCCTCAGAACGGGAAAGGAAACGATCGGAAAAACCTGACGAAAAAGGGTAAGACAAGGTCGTCGCAACCATTGTCTGGGTTCGGGAGTCGGTTACGCAAGGGGAAGGTATTAGCACCCCTCACGTCCGTCGTACTCGACGGGATCCTCGCTTGTTTGTTTACTTGGACGGGTTGGTTATAATCTATCTACCTATCAAGGCTGGCTGAAAAAGAAAAGAAAAAATGACTCGGCAAAGCGTCGCACTTTATGCCTACGTATTCTCATCAGAGAATGAGAAATCAGAGTCAACGTAGTTCGGCTAACTACGGGGGAAGGTGGGAAAGGCTGCTCGCTAGGACGTCGCATCCTATGCCTACGTACTTTCATCTGGTATGAAAGATCAGAGCAAACGTAGTTCGGCTAACTACGGGTTAAAATGGCTCAACTAGGAGGGAGACTATCAAGTCCTACTGTTATCATGCCATGGATTCATCCTATGGTTGAGGTTTGAACAGGGAACTCCTAGATGTTGTCATGCATAGGTTTCAACCTAAAAGTCTATCATCAAATCCTCATCAGAGGAAATGAGAGTCCTAAGGGATCATGTCAATGATACACCAAAACAGACAAAAGCATCAGCTTTAACAGTAAAATGCATGCAATGCAAGTGAGGGAGGAAATGTGTGTGGGGTTTCAGCCTCCACAAGCTCATCTCGACCTCAAGCCAGTCATGAAATAACAGTAATCATACTGAAGATAAACAACATGCTATCAAGCAATAACAGATAAGGGAAATGAAGTTGCCATCAGGCAAACAAAACACTAACTTGAGAAAGAAAGGATCTACTCTCTAATCCTAACCCTAACACAGAATCTGAATCAAATCTAAGCAAAGCCCTAAAGCAAACCTAACCAAAGGAGAAAACAATCCCAATCCTCAAGCTTCCAAACAAGCTTACCAAAGAAAGGGAGCTAAGTAAGCAGACTCATAGTGTCTTCCTCAGGAAAGCACTAGGAGGTGTATACTCAGGAGTCATACCCTATGTGGCTCAACCACTGTGATCAGTTTATATTCCTCCTCAGGAGAAATTAAACTCACAAGCGGGCTCCAACATCACTGGATATTTAGGAAATCCTATCTGAACTAGTGGAACTAAGTGAATAGACTCATAGGACCTTCCTCAGGAAAGTACTAGGAGGCTTCCACTTAGGAGTTGTATCCTATGTGGCTCAACTACTGTGATCAGTTTACATTCCTCCTCAGGAGAAATTAAACTCACAAGTTGGCTCCAACATCATTGGATACTTGAGAACTCCTAGATAAACTAATGGAACTAAGTGAACAGACCCATAGGACCTTCCTCAGGAAAGTACCAGGAGGCTTCCACTTAGGAGTTGTATCCCATGTGGCTCAACAACATGTGATCAGTTTACATTCCTCCTCAGGAGAAATTAAACTCACAAGTTGGCTCCAACATCATTGGATACTTGAGAAAGAGGTGAGAAGAAAGGATGAAAGTCATTCATAGTGCCTTCCTCAGGAAAGTACCATGAACTTCCTTCAAACTTCAGGATCTCAAACCTCACAGACAGGGAACAAGCCAAGCTCTGGGTCTCTGAATCTTGATCTACAATCTTCTCTTCATGATGCTCTCCATCAAGGTCTTCAAGGCAACACAAGCCTCACAACAAATTCCCCACAAAGAACCCCAAAGATGAACAGATAACCACAGGGGAAACAAAATCAATAGGCAACTTCAGAAAATACCTAAAAATACTAAACTAATGGGGAAAAATCTAACAATTATTCACAAGAGTCTACAATATCTACCCATAATATCCACATAGGCCTCTACCTAAAAATCAAGACAAAACTTAATCAAAGAAAGTGATTCATCACCTAAACACAATCTAAACCCTAATTAGGATACCCTAAGTCTACCCTAATTAAACTAATCAAAATTTAATTCTAAAATTCTAGAAAAAATCCTATGGGGAACTATGATTCATCATCTAATTGCACGAAAAAGAATGGATTAAAAACCCTAAGGGAACTATCCTAACTAAATTCTACAAGATCAAATACCAAATTAAGACTATTTAAAAGCTATTTAAGAGAAAAATCTATCAAAAATACTAAACTAAAAAATAAAATTCCAATTTTATTTTTAATATTTTCTACACATTATCATCTAATCATAGAAAAAAGAAGAATTAAAAAATCATTTTTTATCAATTTTTTATGAATTAATCAAAACAGAAAAAATAAAAGAAGAAAATAAAAGAATTAAAATCAATTAAGGGAGGGGGGGGTATGAATAGCACCTCACGCTAGTTCAAAACATATGGGCCAGAAAAAAGGGGGGGGGGGGGGGCGAATAGCAAGCTGAGCCCAGAACGCTGGCTTAAATGAAACGCCGCGTTTCATTATTTTGAAATTTCCCTCTCTTTCTCAGACTCGCCCACGGCCGTTGGATTATCATAACAAGTCAAAATCTGGAGCCAATCCAAGGGACCTCCTTCATCGTCCCAAATACAACCTAGGGTTTTCAGAACCCTCCTCCCATGCACTCAAATTCAACTGGCTCGTTCTCTCTGCTCAGGCCATGGTTCAACAAGATTCCAAAACAAGAAATGCTCTACTAAATGCCTAGAACACAGCCATGCGTGTAGTTTCTCTTAATTCCTCTTGAATAATCCAAACAGAAGACTTAAACATCTTGGTACAACCATGTTCATCTGATATCAATCTTAGTAAAGCTTCAATCTAATGGCATGACCTTGTTCCTTACACTACTCTTATCATTCTTATCTATAGCATATTAACTAACACTCAAAATCCAGCTAGTTCTTGAAAATTAAAGATTCCTACACCTGTTATGAAACTCAATGAATCGTGCCCTACATCTCAGGATCTAACCATCTACCCTAATACATTCATTCTATACCTATAAAGCTAAAAGAAAGCCATTAAATTAAGAGGTATATGGGAAAAAAGAACCTGTCAAAGGGATGATGGTGAGGGCTCGTGGGGATGCTTGCAGGCCTTGGAATTGGTTCAAGATGCTCCTTGAATGATCCTCAACCTTCTGTTTGCACTTGTGATGGTGGAGATGGCTTGTAGTGGAAGAAAACTCAAGTTGCTTCAACTTGAAGAAACCCCTTCAATGGCAATGTATATCTCTCTTTCTCCTCTGACTTGACTCTCTATCACCAACCTTGAACACTTTCTGATGCACTCTCTTTATAATGATCATTGGATGTGTCTAGATTCATCTAGAATGTGGTGGAAACTTCTTGAAATTCTCATGTGATGACAAGTTGGATTTCTCATATTCCATGCTTCATGCCTTACTATTTGGTCTTAAAATATCATTTCATGAGATATTGAGAAGGAGTGCACAATTATAAGTCTTGGTTCTGCCTTGTGTAGGGTTTTTCAACATTGCCTTCTTTTTCAAGTAATGACTTTTCAAAGCATCACCCATTTTAAAGCTCCAAATCAAAATTCTAGCTAAACCAATGTTCTCAAAAGGGTCTTTCCAATCAAAATGATATATTGGATGACCTATTTTGGATTTGTGGATCTTCCAAATCACTTTTCAATTTCAACTTTTCAAACTTATATGCCATTTTTAGTTCATTTTGGACCAATCATGTAATCTCATGCTATGAGCTTTTCCAACAATTTGTGACCTTCTTTCTAGACTTAAAATCACATTTTGAGCAACTTTCATGTTTTGAGTTTTTCCATTTGAGGCTTGGAAATAGGAGTTTTAGGCATTGGCTAAAATGACCTATAACTGACAAATGACCAAAATACCCCTGTCTTGTTCAAACCATAAGTTGAGTTCCACAAATCCAATCAAGGACTTCTACCACTCAAATTAAAGCTAAGAAGATCCTCTTCAACATTCATGTTGACCAAGAAATCATAGGAATCCTCCTACTAGGGCAAAAGTTGTCTGCAAGTTGGGTGACTTTCAAGGACCCAGATTCACACACCTCTGCTGACCTGTAATTTGTCAAAACCATAACTTGAGCTCTGTAACTCCTATCAAGGACTTCCACCACTCAAATTAAAGCTTAGAACAAGCTCTACAACATTCATGTTGTGGGGAAGGTGAGATATCAATCACATCTTGAGCTAAAACTGCCTGGAAAATAGGGATCAAATTAGGGTTTTTCCACTAACAATCCTCAGAAACCCTAGCTCAAAACTGCTCAAACTCTTCAATCATGATGAGTTGGTCTAGGAATCATCCTTATAACACCTCTATACATCATTCCATGATCTCATGGCCCATGGATTGGGTCTCAACCTTCTCCAAATCTTCAGCTGATCTAGGGTTGACCCAGTCAAAACCCTAATTCTACCATTCATGGTTGAATCTTCTGAACTCTTGCATAATGACTTCTCTGGGCTTCATGATGGCTATCAAGACATCTCATAGGCTTTCTCAAAACATCAAGTTCATTCTCAAAGTCTCAGAATCATCTGAGGGGCACCCACAACTCTCAAGCTATGAAGCACACAACCCTGGTTTCAATCCACTTCCTCTGAGGATCTCTTGAACTTTCTGATGAAGGTATCAACTTTCAAACACTAGATGGATAAATAATTGTTGGTCAAATTTTGGGGTGCAACAGCTGCCCCTATTCAAACGGCTTGAACCTGACTGGGTGAGAAGCGAACGGCTCTCAGCCAATCAAGGTACGAGACGGTTGAATATCGGTAAACCCGAAAATTTGCCAACTGCACGAGCACACGGTACTATGCGGGGAACAAATCTTTGAATACTGCAACACTAGCTGCTCAACAACTAGCTGGAGAAATACTGATCTGAATCTCCGTCAGTTATCCACATTAAATTCTTCTGACGTTGCCTTCAGACAACCACAACACCCACCCTCGCCGCTGGAGAACTGAATCTTCTGACATACCCAACATTGCCGCTGGAAAACTGAATCTGACATCGCCGTCGGAAGCAAACATCGCTCTGAGAGACACTCGACATCGCCGTCGTACAAACATCATCTCTGCTGGGGATTTAAAGAGCCTGACGTTGCCGTCGAACAAATCATAATCTGACCTCGCCGTCAAACAAACATTCAACCTCGCCGTCGAACAAAATACAACACTGAACAAATCTGACCTGGGGTTCACCCCTGGTAAAGTACACTTGCGTATTTGAACCTACTCTGCTGGGAATGAGAGACTTAACTGAGCCCGCTCTGATCTGGGGTTCACCCTCAGAACCATAACGAACATTGGAGTACTACTGCACACTGCCCGCCGTAGAACTTCAACATTAAAGACATATGAAACCCTGGCCCCTGGCCACTCCAGATCCGCTGGAGAATCTTCAAGTTCTTCTGAAGATAAACATCCTTGACCTTCAAGGATGTAAACTTTGCCCGTCGGCAACTCTGCAGGAGGTATCTTCGACTTCAGTCTAAAGACATGATCCTTGGCCTTCAAGGATACATGAATCTGCCTTCAGGCAACTCCGCCTCTGCTATAGAGCATCCGAGACTTCAGTCAGGGATATACTTCGGCCTTCAGTCCAAAAAATGAATCCTAGGTCATTCATGACCTTGGGGATAACCTTGCCCTCCAGGCACCTTCGCTTCAGCTTGGGAAATCTATGACTTCAGTCAGAGAAATGGTATCCTGAGCCATTCATGATTCTACGGGGATTCAAACACTTTGCCTTCAGGCAACACTCCGCTTCAGCTGGAGAAACATTTTCGACTTCAGTCAGAAGAAACACTATTCACTTGATCGCAATCAATCATCTCCTCAGGACAACTGACTTGGTCTTCAGACTCACACGAATCACTCTGTTGTATCTACAACCCTGGAACCTTGTCTTTAGCCCCCCGTTGATTCTTCAACACGGAAATCTGGACTCACCGGAACCTTCTGATATCGCCATCGGGCGCTTACGAAATCCATCTTCAGATTAGACATCGTTGTTGGAGCAGACATATCATGCTGCTGAGGACTTCAAGAATCAACTTGAACAAACAGATCCGTCGGGCATCTTCAAGAATCGTCCTGAACTAATAACCTTTCTGGATCAAACATTCTGGTTGGGTATTCCGGGAATCTTCCTGGGCAACTCCTGCTGGAGACGCTATTGGGGAGCTCGAGAATCGTCCTGAGCAAACTATTCGGGAACCTGCACTGGGGTCTTAAGAATCGTCTTAAGCAAACGGCCCTGCTGAGGAGTTCGAGAATCATCTTGAACTGAAGACTTTGCTGGGGGTCTCAAAAATCATCTTGAGCGAGCGACTGTGGGGATTACACCGGGGTCTTAAGAACCATCCTAAGAAAGTGACCTCGTTGGAGAGAATGCCAGGAATCGTCCTGAGCAACTGGTCTCTTGGTGAAATACCTGTAAGGCAAGAATAATAATGACCTAGATCATGCTTATGATGCATATGCTTCTGTGCTATGCCCCACACGGTGGGAATGATATGCGGTTATGCTAAATGCCATGCAATCATGCACAATGCTATTGCAACGTCAGATGTTATGCAGTCATGCACAATTATGCGATCCCGTCAGCAAAATAAATGCCGAAGGGGGAAATCCTCCTGTCAAGGAGAAAGAACCATTCAGGTAGAGGAATCATCCTGCTGAGGAGAACGTGAACACGCCAATATCAATTAGGCTCTGTCTGGGGAATTGATCTTCCGCGAACTGCTGCAGGGGAACAGCTTCAGCTGACTGCTGCAGGAGACGAAGCTCTACGAGAACTTGGATCTGCTGATATCAATCGCGAGAATGAACTGTGCGGCCGTCTCGGCTACTTTTCTGGGGATAACCACTCTGTGGGGAGCCAACTTCAGCTGCTCAACACTCCACTGGGGAAAAACCAATCATGATCTGATCAACTTCCAAGGATTCGGATCTCTTGGACATCTGCAAACTCGGCTGAGGAAGAAGAAATCATTCTGCTTCGATGGATAGAGTGCGATTCTGGGGAAACACAGCATTAGTTGCCCCACGCTCTGCTGGGGAAAATTGATCATGATCTGATCAATGTCCAAGGATTCTGCTTTTCTGCGGACTCAGTCGGGGAGAGAAATCATTCTACTTCGCTGGAGAGTGCGACTCTGATGAGGGATTTCAATTCCGCTGGGGAAGAAAGAATCATCTGACTTCGGGGGAATACAACATCAGCTGTTCCAACACTCTACTGGGGAAGAGGGAATCATCCAACTTCAGGAGAGAATATAACTCTAGTGGGGAATCTCAATTCCGCTGGAGACTTCAGTCTGGCATCATCAGTTACTGCATACTTCGGTATACGACTAGCTTCTTGCGAATCCTGCACTTGTGACCCGGTGCGGGGGAGAGATCCTGCTTCGACGACCTTACTGGGGAAAACACGAGCTTCGGTACCCGAACATTTCTCTGAAATCTGCACTTGTGACCCGGTGCTGGGGAGAGACGACATCATTCTTCGGTGCTTGGCTCAGCCGATGAGGTGACCTACCTTCAGGATGCGTCTGCTTGGGGAAGAGAATCACCTCTACCTGGGGAAGACATATCAATGCTCACTATTCTGATTCTGATTCTGCGGAGGAGAGACTACTGAACGCTGCTGGGGAAGGAGGACTCGTCCTGCTTCGGGGATACGCACGGCACATCTTCTGGCAAGGGTTACACCTGCAACAACACAAACAAACAGACAAGATACCCTCCTCAAAGGGGCCTATCAGGGTTATTATCTTGTGACAATGTTCAGTTAGTTAATTGTTTCAACAATCTATGGGCTTAGGCCCGTAAGTTTATGTATGCGCATTTTATCAAAAAACACATCGGCGTTTTCATTCGCAAACAAAACAGATAAATGCTTAACAGACAAGTAGAATTGCTGAATAATGTGCATTTTATTGATGATGAACCCCTGAATGGGCAAAAATGTTTTACAATAGAGGCAAGCTCCTGGAATGAGGAAGCCGCGCAAAAGAAAACATAAATATACATCAGTATATACAAATGTCGGCAATCGAGGCGTAGACGAACACCATGAGTTGATCCCTCTAAGACCCACTCGACTTCGATACTTCTCCGATGCTTCAGCTTTTGGAAGAGATTGATTCAGATAAACGGCCCTCAGGTCCTCCAAACCACTAAACAATGAAAGTCCATACGCGGAACGCAGTCATTTGCTTATTCAAATCCCTAACTTTTGCGTGAACCGCCCTTCCGGGTTTTCAGTTCACCGGGATACCCTTTTTTGCCGAAGCCGCCCAGTGTAGGTTTTCGACTTCGCGGGTGTACATTTTTCAATATATCCCTAATTTTTGCCCGAACCTTTTATTCTGTTTTTGGTTCGCCGGGATGCCCCTTTTTTGCCTGGACTCTTTCTTTTTTTTTGTCCAGCGGGTCGCTTTCAAGCAAAGTATTTTTTAACTGCGTCCGCGTTCACCGGGGATGCAAAATCTTCACCATCCATCGTGGATAACAACAAAGCTCCTCCCGAGAAGACCTTGCTGACGACATACGGCCCTTCGTAATTCGGAGTCCACTTGCCCCGGTGATCGGAGTGTGGCGGAAGAATCTTCTTCAGGACGAGATCACCCGTCTGAAAGCTTCGAGGACGCACCTTCTTATCATAAGCTTTCTTCATTCGGCTTTGGTACAGGCGACCAAATGCAATCGATGCTAACCTCTTCTCGTCCATCAGGCTGAGCTGGTTCAGGCGATTCGTAACCCATTCTGCCTCATCTAGTTTCACATCAACCAAAACTCGCAAAGAGGGAATCTCCACTTCTAGCGGTAGGACAGCTTCCATACCGTACACCAAGGAGAAAGGAGTTGCCCCGGTCGACGTACGCACCGTCGTACGATAACCGTGCAAGGCAAACGGCAGCATCTCGTGCCAATCTTTGTACGTCACAACCATCTTCTGAACAATCTTCTTGATGTTCTTATTGGCCGCTTCAACGGCGCCATTCATCTTCGGCCGGTAAGGAGATGAGTTGTGGTGTTCGATCTTGAAGCTCTGGCACAACTCCTTCATCATCTTATTATTCAAATTCGAACCATTGTCAGTAATGATCCGCTCGGGAATTCCATAGCGACAGATGATGTCCCTCTTTATGAACTTAGCCACCACCTGCTTGGTCACATTAGCGTACGAGGCTGCCTCCACCCACTTGGTGAAGTAGTCGATAGCTACCAGAATAAAACGATGACCATTGGATGCGGTGGGCTCGATCTTGCCTATCATGTCGATGCCCCACATGGAGAACGGCCAAGGGGAGGACATAACATTCAATGGGCACGGCGGCACATGAACTTTATCAGCATAAATCTGGCATTTGTGACATTTCTTCGCGAATCTGAAGCAATCCGACTCCATAGTCAACCAGTAATATCCTGCTCTCAGGATCTTTCTCGTCATGGCATGCCCGCCGGCGTGCGTACCAAATGTGCCCTCATGGACTTCTTCCATGAGCATACTTGCTTCCTTCTCATCCACACATCTGAGTAGCACGAGATCGTGGTTTCTCTTATACAGCACTCCATCAGGGTTGAGGTAAAAGTTTCCAGATAGCCTCCTCAGAGTCTTCTTATCCTGGGTTGACGCACCCACAGGATACTCCTTAGTCATAAGGAAGGTCTGGATGTCGTGGAACCATGGCTTGCCGTCAGTGGCATCCTCGATTGCGAACACATATGCTGGTCTGTCAAGACGCGAAAGAACAATGCTTGGAGCTTCATTCCAATAATTGACTTTATACATTGAAGCCAACGTGGCTAAAGCATCAGCCATTTGATTTTCAGCCCGGGGTACATGATGAAGTTCTACTCGGTCGAAGAAAGGAAGCAGCCTTCTGGCATAATTCATGTACGGCACTAGATTCGGTTGACGAGTTTCCCACTCCCCTTTAATCTGATTGATTACGAGCGCTGAGTCACCATATATGTCTAGATTCTTGATTCTCAAATCAATTGCCTCTTCTAGACCCATAATACATGCTTCATACTCGGCTTCGTTGTTGGTAACTGAAAACGTCAGTCTTGCAGTGAACGGGATGTGGGATCCGTGAGGAGTCGTGATGATAGCCCCGATACCACTTCCATAGGAATTAACCGCTCCGTCGAATATCAACTTCCACTGAGACTTCCTATCCGGCCCCTCATCGGGCAATGGCTCATCGCAATCCTTCGCTTTGAGAAACATAATGTCCTCGTCAGGGAATTCGAACTTCATCGGCTGATAGTCTTCGATTGGCTGTTCGGCAAGGTAATCAGACAATACGCTTCCCTTGATGGCTTTCTGAGAGACGTACTGAATATCATATTCTGTTAACACCATCTGCCATCTGGCAATCCTGCCCGAAAGAGCCTGCTTCTCGAAGACGTACTTGATCGGATCCATCTTCGAAATCAGCATAGTGGTGTGATTGAGCATATACTGTCGTAGACGTTTGGCAGCCCAAGCTAATGCACAACACGTCTTCTCCAGCATCGAGTATCGAGATTCACACTCAGTGAACTTTTTACTCAAATAATAAATGGCATGCTCTTTTCTGCCCGTCTCGTCGTGCTGACCGAGAACACACCCCATACTATTCTCCAGAACTGTCAAGTACATGATTAATGGCCGTCCAGCCACTGGGGGTATCAAGATTGGAGGTTCTTGAAGATACTGCTTTATCTTATCGAACGCCTTCTGGCAATCCTCATTCCAAGTAATCGCCTGATTTTTCTTTAACAGCTTGAACATCGGTTCACAAGTGGCCGTGAGCTGAGAGATAAACCTTGCAATGTAGTTTATTCGGCCCAGGAAACCACGAACTTCTTTTTCTGTTTTCGGCGCTGGCATTTCTTGGATAGCTTTTATCTTCGCAGGATCAACTTCAATACCTCGTTCACTAACGATAAACCCCAATAACTTTCCGGACCGCACTCCGAAAGTGCACTTGTTAGGATTCAGCCTCAGCTTGAACTTCCTAAGCCTTTCAAACAGCTTCAGCAAATTGACCAGATGCTCATCCTCCGTTTGGGACTTCGCAATCATGTCATCAACATAGACCTCGATCTCATGATGAATCATATCATGAAACAAAGTTACCATTGCTCGCTGGTAAGTGGCCCCTGCGTTCTTCAGACCGAAGGGCATTACCTTGTAGCAAAACGTGCCCCAGGGGGTAATAAACGTCGTTTTCTCCATGTCCTCCGGCGCCATCTTAATCTGATTGTAACCGGAGAAGCCATCCATGAACGAAAACACGGAAAACTGGGTTGTATTGTCGACCAACACATCGATATGAGGCAACGGGAAATCATCCTTAGGGCTCGCCCTGTTCAAATCCCGATAATCGACGCACATGCGTACCTTACCGTCCTTCTTCGGTACAGGCACTATGTTGGCGACCCACGGAGGGTAGGTGGTAACGGCTAGAAATCCTGCGTCCAACTGCTTCTGGACTTCTTCTTTGATTTTTACAGCCATGTCTGGTCTCGTCCTCCTAAGCTTCTGCTTGACTGGAGGGCAATCTTCTCGCAACGGCAAGCGATGAACCACGATATCTGTGTCAAGTCCGGGCATATCCTCATATGACCAAGCAAAGACGTCATTATACTCTCGAAGCATCTCGACCAGTCTATGCTTGACATCATTCTGCAGCGCAGCCCCAACTCTGACATTTCTGATAAGCTCCCCAGAACCCAGATTTATGATCTCAATATCCTCTTCATGAGGCAGAATAACCTTCTCCTCTTGCCTCAACAAGCGGGCCAACTCTTCCGGAAGGTCTTCGTCTTCATCAATCTCATCCTCGGCTTGATAGATCGGGCAATCAAAGTCGTAGTGAGCCGTAGAGGGTCCAGAGTCGATGTCATCTGTTACGTGGATCCTGCAATAACAAGGGTTAAGTTTAAAGCAAGAATATGCAGGTTAGCACGAACCTCGTTGCCATTTTGCTGTTTTTCAAAACAAACATAAAATATGAATAACAGAGAACACAACATTTGATTACGAAGAAAACGCCTTTTTATTTATTAACAAAATGCATACACATAATCCAACAAGGCCCTGACAGTAAAACCACTATGCCCCGGGCAGGACATAGGGTTGTACAAAGATTGTAAAAAGCAAATCATTACTCTTCACTTGTCAGCTTGATAATCTCCTTGATGGTCCAGTTGTGGAGGCGCTCGCCTGGCTTGCTCGGTTGAATCCAGGCATCAAGATCACAATCACTGTCCCCGCTGTCCTCCGACGTAGCGTTGATACTCTCGAAGATTACTCCTCCCTTGGTGAACAAGATCGGCCCTTTCCCATGAGACGAGTTACCAGAAGAGGATGAAGCTTCAGCTTCCGGAAAATATCCCAATCCAAACTTATCCTGTTTGATTGGTATGTCCAAGACATGCCCCCAGCCTGGGGTGGAACCAGCTTCGACAACAGCCCGAGCTTCCTTAAATGAGGAGAGGTTCACCTCTTGCTTCTCTGCAACAACGGGAGCTACCTCCTTTACCCTGACGGTTTCAAAAGCCTGGCAAAGAGTCTCATGGATCTCACCATCCATTTCGACATATTTGAAGGACGACAGGTGGCTTACCATGATGTCCTCCTCTCCACAGACTGTCACTATGCTGCCCCCAACAGCATATTTAAGCTTCTGATGCAGCGTGGACGTCACGGCACCAGCAGAGTGGATCCACGGCCGACCTAAGAGGCAACTATAGGCGGGCATGATATCCATGATATAGAAAACCGCATTAAACGTCTCTGGACCAACTTGAATTGGCAGGGTCAATTCTCCGAAGACGTGGCGCTTGGTTCCGTCAAAGGCCTTCACGACCAGATCACTGGGCGTGCACAGCAGTCCACGGGTATCCAGCTTCATCAGTGCCTTCTTCGGAAGCACGTTGAGCGAGGAGCCCGTATCTACAAGGACATGTGACATAATCGTGCCTCTGCACTCTATCGAGACGTGCAAGGCGCTGTTGTGATCTCTTCCCTTGGGAGTCAGCTCCAGATCCGTAAATCCCAGCCCATTACCAGCATTGACATGGGCTACTACTTCCTCAAGTTGATTCACCGATATCTCCTGCGGCACGTATGCAGCATTCAATACTTTCAGCAACGCGTTGCGGTGCGCTTCAGAACACAGCAACAGGTTAAGAATCGAGATCTTCGACGGAGTCTGGTGAAGATGATCTACAATCTTGTAGTCACTCTTCCTGATCAGTCGCATGAACTCTTCAGCATCTTTAACCAACAAGTCTTTCTCTGCCCCTGCAGGAACCTCTTCAACAGCTTTACCTTTGCCCTTGTCCACAGCGTCAGCTCGGACTACTTTCTCTGCTGCAACCTCCGCCGGTGCGAATACTCTTCCGCTCCTAGTGATACCACTGACCTCAGCAAGATTCTGCGCAGTCGATCTGGACGGCTCAAGCTCTATCTTCTGACCGTTACAATACACTTCGGCGCCGTAATGCCATGGGACGGCATTAGTGCTCTCGAATGGGATCGGTCCGGCCCTGGTGATGGTAATAGTAGGCGGACGGGGCGCAGAAATAGTGATAGGGTGGCGAGGAATGGTAATGGTAGCAACCTCGTCCGCCTGCTTCAGCATGACTTCCCCTGACGCATTCTCAACGCTTCGACTGAACTGCAAAATACCCTCGGTCATCAGACTTTGGATACCTTCGATCAACTGCTCACACCCATCAGGAAGTGTAGCACAAGCCATGCAAAACTCTCCACATCCAGGAAAGAAGCCTTTCTTTAGCAACTTGGCCTTAACAAAACTCAACGGCGTCTTCAAATCTCTGACATCAGTCAGCAAGTCTGAATTCTCTTCAGTGATAACAGCATTCACTCCGCCCCCCCTATGATGAGGCATGGGATTCTTGGTGACGTTGGGCACGCTGTCGGAAAAGTTGATAACCTTGGCATCGACCAAGTCCTGGACTTTGTGCTTAAAAGCTTTACAATTCTCAACTGTATGGCCAGGTGCCCCAGAATGAAATTCACAAGTAGCATTAGCATCATACCCGGGTGGTGGTGCCCCTGTCAAGGGAGCCAACGTCCTTTTCTGAACTAATTGGAGCTGAAGCAGCGTTTGCAGAAGCTGTGCATATGACATAGGAGGAGTTTCCAAATGACGGTTTGCGAGGGGACCCCGATTCTGATATCTCTTATATCCCGGATTATTCTGTTGCTGGGGCTGCTGCTGCGGCTGCGGGGGAGCAGCTGGGATGTTTATGCTAGCGATCTGAGACTGAGGGCCCTTGCCCTTTCTCCTAGCATTAGTGACAGCACTGGCATCTCCCTCTCGACGCTTGCCAGTATAGGGTTTCTTGCTAGCTCCTCCAGATGAGGATGATTCGCCCTGAATCTTTCCGATCTTTATACCATTTTCAACATGCTCGCCCAAAGTGATGAGGGCTGAGAATGTTCCGGACATGCCACTGATCAGCTTCTCATAATAGACTCCGGGAAGGGTAGCCACGAACAGTTGTACCAACTCACGCTCAACCATCGGCGGTTGAACCCGAGCAGCCAATTCACGCCACCGCTGGGCGTACTCTTTGAAGCTTTCATTGCTCCGCTGCGAGAGATTCTGAAGCTGAACTCTGTTGGGAGCCAAGTCGCTATTATATTGATAGTGGAGAACAAACGCTTCAGCGAGATCTTTCCACGTGCGCACAGCAGCGGGCTCCAAACCCATATACCATTCGAGCGATGGGCCAGAAAGACTATCCTGAAAGAAGTGCATCAGCAACTTCTCATCATCAGAATAAGCGGACATCTTTCTGTAATAAGATCGGAGGTGAACACGGGGACAAGTAGTGCCCCTATACTTCTCAAAGATAGGCACCTTAAACTTGTGAGGTACTTTAAAGTCAGCAATCAACCCGAGTTTGGCCATGTCAACGCCCAATGTGTTCTGATTTTCTATATCTCTCATTTTATCTTCCAGCGCCTTGAACCTGAGTCGAGCCTCAGCAGTCAATTCAGCCTCTGCACCTCTCTGAGAGAATATGTCATCATGATGGTCCTCCAGCCACGGTTGAGGCACCACCATATTTCCCGCACCAACATTGCCGTTGACCGGCCCCATGGTAACATTGGCTCCCAAACCACCATTGCCGGCGCCCGCCGCATTAAGTCCGAGATTAGTCATAAGATTGCCGTTAGCACTACCGTTGCCCCCGGCAGCAGGAACAACGTTCTGTGGAGTATCCCCTTGAGGAGGAGTGGGCACGGCCCCGCCGTGAAGGATTCCATTACTGTCAACCCTGGAGATGAGAGGTTGAACTAAAGTACGAAGCTGGTCTTGCCCATTCGCAACTACTTGCATCAGCTCCATAAAACGATCCATCCGTTCACGAAGCTCCTGAACATCTGACTGTACCTGGTCCATGATTCTCGTTTGATTGGCGCGAGTTGAGTAGCGGTGGATGAATCTTTGATCAATCCTGGAGATTGAAAGCAGCTCGGAACCTGAGTACCTGAAAAACCTGTCAAGATCAAAGGTTAGGAAAAGCAACAGAATGTATGTCATGCAAGAATGCTTCATGCAAATGCATGCGTGAGCCTGTGTGCTTGAGAGATTTCCCCCGATCCTGGCACCTGCTGACAATAATAAGGAGAGGAATCTGGGCCCAATCATGGAAATAGTAACCTCACATAGCAATAGTCAGATTCGACACATCAAGGACCGAGAACTCATACGCAACAGTCTTTCTGAGAACGGCTGCAGTAGCACAATGAGAGATCTTGGATCAGGGAAATGGTACCTGTCACAGACACACGCGAATGGAATGATTATGCAAGCTAATGCAAGATGCAGGTATGCAATAATATATCCAGGTGGCTGCTGTGGAGATACGGTGTCAACAGTCGCTGATGAGAAGGAAACCCCGGTGTAAAACCACTGATCTGATCTGCTGAGAATAACCATCTGATAGGATCGAGACCAAAATTCTGCCCTGACAAGAACGAAGGCCTGATAATAAAGACACCGGATGCAAGATCAAGGAATATCTGTTGATGAAGTCTTCAGACCCCAAATCACAAATCTGCCCTATCAAGCACAAAAATACAGCTGCTGATGAGACCTTCAGACCCCACTCAAAATCTGCCCTATCAAGAACAAACAACAACTGCTGACGAGATCCTCAGACCTCACTCAAAAATCTGCTCCATCCAGAACAAACCTCTGATAATAATACACTGATCAAAGCCTGCTCTATCAAGAACAGACAAACACCTGATGATAAAATCCTTTGATCAAACCCTTGCTCTATCAAGAACATCTCTGCAACTGAGAACCCAACATAACTGATTCACTGTCAAGAAAACCAGGTGGTCTGGAGGTCAAAGTTTCCTGCAATATCCCGACCCCACTCACAGGTATGATGGACCTAATCCACGGACAAAGGTACGGCATCCTATGCGGTCATCAGCGTCACAGACTTTCATGAGTGACAACACGATTCCCAGAAGGAGTGGCATCGTCAAGTCATGAAGAGGCCTCTCTTAGCTGACTTCCAAATGATCGGTCCCCAGAGTCGACAATCCTCACGTCTGGACTCCCCTCAGATCCTCAGGACCGGAAAGGAGCACCTCTGCAAGAATCTCGTCTGAGCGCAGATTTTCGTAGGGAACTGTGCCTGCTCAGCAGACAGGTTCGTCTACTACTTCTCCGCAACTATATCTAGGTGTGTACTCAAGCCCAGGTCCGGCTTTTCACTCACAGTGACATCCCTCTCCCACAGCAGCACAGATAATCATATCAAACTGGAAATAAAATGCGGGAAATAAAATGCGGGAAGTAAAGTGCGGGAAGTAAAAATGCGATAAATAAACGCAACCCAACAAGCAAACACACAAACGATAGGATTGACTCTCATAGGGAACCGGAGAACCAGGGATTCTGGGTTCCGCTCCCCAGCAGAGTCGCCAGCTGTCGCTTGCGCGAAAATAAGGTGCCGGCAAAACAGAAGAGTCGCCACCTTTCGTTATTTATCCCTCAGAACGGGAAAGGAAACGATCGGAAAAACCTGACGAAAAAGGGTAAGACAAGGTCGTCGCAACCATTGTCTGGGTTCGGGAGTCGGTTACGCAAGGGGAAGGTATTAGCACCCCTCACGTCCGTCGTACTCGACGGGATCCTCGCTTGTTTGTTTACTTGGACGGGTTGGTTATAATCTATCTACCTATCAAGGCTGGCTGAAAAAGAAAAGAAAAAATGACTCGGCAAAGCGTCGCACTTTATGCCTACGTATTCTCATCAGAGAATGAGAAATCAGAGTCAACGTAGTTCGGCTAACTACGGGGGAAGGTGGGGAAAGGCTGCTCGCTAGGACGTCGCATCCTATGCCTACGTACTTTCATCTGGTATGAAAGATCAGAGCAAACGTAGTTCGGCTAACTACGGGTTAAAATGGCTCAACTAGGAGGGAGACTATCAAGTCCTACTGTTATCATGCCATGGATTCATCCTATGGTTGAGGTTTGAACAGGGAACTCCTAGATGTTGTCATGCATAGGTTTCAACCTAAAAGTCTATCATCAAATCCTCATCAGAGGAAATGAGAGTCCTAAGGGATCATGTCAATGATACACCAAAACAGACAAAAGCATCAGCTTTAACAGTAAAATGCATGCAATGCAAGTGAGGGAGGAAATGTGTGTGGGGTTTCAGCCTCCACAAGCTCATCTCGACCTCAAGCCAGTCATGAAATAACAGTAATCATACTGAAGATAAACAACATGCTATCAAGCAATAACAGATAAGGGAAATGAAGTTGCCATCAGGCAAACAAAACACTAACTTGAGAAAGAAAGGATCTACTCTCTAATCCTAACCCTAACACAGAATCTGAATCAAATCTAAGCAAAGCCCTAAAGCAAACCTAACCAAAGGAGAAAACAATCCCAATCCTCAAGCTTCCAAACAAGCTTACCAAAGAAAGGGAGCTAAGTAAGCAGACTCATAGTGTCTTCCTCAGGAAAGCACTAGGAGGTGTATACTCAGGAGTCATACCCTATGTGGCTCAACCACTGTGATCAGTTTATATTCCTCCTCAGGAGAAATTAAACTCACAAGCGGGCTCCAACATCACTGGATATTTAGGAAATCCTATCTGAACTAGTGGAACTAAGTGAATAGACTCATAGGACCTTCCTCAGGAAAGTACTAGGAGGCTTCCACTTAGGAGTTGTATCCTATGTGGCTCAACTACTGTGATCAGTTTACATTCCTCCTCAGGAGAAATTAAACTCACAAGTTGGCTCCGACATCATTGGATACTTGAGAACTCCTAGATAAACTAATGGAACTAAGTGAACAGACCCATAGGACCTTCCTCAGGAAAGTACCAGGAGGCTTCCACTTAGGAGTTGTATCCCATGTGGCTCAACAACATGTGATCAGTTTACATTCCTCCTCAGGAGAAATTAAACTCACAAGTTGGCTCCAACATCATTGGATACTTGAGAAAGAGGTGAGAAGAAAGGATGAAAGTCATTCATAGTGCCTTCCTCAGGAAAGTACCATGAACTTCCTTCAAACTTCAGGATCTCAAACCTCACAGACAGGGAACAAGCCAAGCTCTGGGTCTCTGAATCTTGATCTACAATCTTCTCTTCATGATGCTCTCCATCAAGGTCTTCAAGGCAACACAAGCCTCACAACAAATTCCCCACAAAGAACCCCAAAGATGAACAGATAACCACAGGGGAAACAAAATCAATAGGCAACTTCAGAAAATACCTAAAAATACTAAACTAATGGGGAAAAATCTAACAATTATTCACAAGAGTCTACAATATCTACCCATAATATCCACATAGGCCTCTACCTAAAAATCAAGACAAAACTTAATCAAAGAAAGTGATTCATCACCTAAACACAGTCTAAACCCTAATTAGGATACCCTAAGTCTACCCTAATTAAACTAATCAAAATTTAATTCTAAAATTCTAGAAAAAATCCTATGGGGAACTATGATTCATCATCTAATTGCACGAAAAAGAATGGATTAAAAACCCTAAGGGAACTATCCTAACTAAATTCTACAAGATCAAATACCAAATTAAGACTATTTAAAAGCTATTTAAGAGAAAAATCTATCAAAAATACTAAACTAAAAAATAAAATTCCAATTTTATTTTTAATATTTTCTACACATTATCATCTAATCATAGAAAAAAGAAGAATTAAAAAATCATTTTTTATCAATTTTTTATGAATTAATCAAAACAGAAAAAATAAAAGAAGAAAATAAAAGAATTAAAATCAATTAAGGGAGGGGGGGTATGAATAGCACCTCACGCTAGTTCAAAACATATGGGCCAGAAAAAAGGGGGGGGGGGGGGGGGGGCGAATAGCAAGCTGAGCCCAGAACGCTGGCTTAAATGAAACGCCGCGTTTCATTATTTTGAAATTTCCCTCTCTTTCTCAGACTCGCCCACGGCCGTTGGATTATCATAACAAGTCAAAATCTGGAGCCAATCCAAGGGACCTCCTTCATCGTCCCAAATACAACCTAGGGTTTTCAGAACCCTCCTCCCATGCACTCAAATTCAACTGGCTCGTTCTCTCTGCTCAGGCCATGGTTCAACAAGATTCCAAAACAAGAAATGCTCTACTAAATGCCTAGAACACAGCCATGCGTGTAGTTTCTCTTAATTCCTCTTGAATAATCCAAACAGAAGACTTAAACATCTTGGTACAACCATGTTCATCTGATATCAATCTTAGTAAAGCTTCAATCTAATGGCATGACCTTGTTCCTTACACTACTCTTATCATTCTTATCTATAGCATATTAACTAACACTCAAAATCCAGCTAGTTCTTGAAAATTAAAGATTCCTACACCTGTTATGAAACTCAATGAATCGTGCCCTACATCTCAGGATCTAACCATCTACCCTAATACATTCATTCTATACCTATAAAGCTAAAAGAAAGCCATTAAATTAAGAGGTATATGGGAAAAAAGAACCTGTCAAAGGGATGATGGTGAGGGCTCGTGGGGATGCTTGCAGGCCTTGGAATTGGTTCAAGATGCTCCTTGAATGATCCTCAACCTTCTGTTTGCACTTGTGATGGTGGAGATGGCTTGTAGTGGAAGAAAACTCAAGTTGCTTCAACTTGAAGAAACCCCTTCAATGGCAATGTATATCTCTCTTTCTCCTCTGACTTGACTCTCTATCACCAACCTTGAACACTTTCTGATGCACTCTCTTTATAATGATCATTGGATGTGTCTAGATTCATCTAGAATGTGGTGGAAACTTCTTGAAATTCTCATGTGATGACAAGTTGGATTTCTCATATTCCATGCTTCATGCCTTACTATTTGGTCTTAAAATATCATTTCATGAGATATTGAGAAGGAGTGCACAATTATAAGTCTTGGTTCTGCCTTGTGTAGGGTTTTTCAACATTGCCTTCTTTTTCAAGTAATGACTTTTCAAAGCATCACCCATTTTAAAGCTCCAAATCAAAATTCTAGCTAAACCAATGTTCTCAAAAGGGTCTTTCCAATCAAAATGATATATTGGATGACCTATTTTGGATTTGTGGATCTTCCAAATCACTTTTCAATTTCAACTTTTCAAACTTATATGCCATTTTTAGTTCATTTTGGACCAATCATGTAATCTCATGCTATGAGCTTTTCCAACAATTTGTGACCTTCTTTCTAGACTTAAAATCACATTTTGAGCAACTTTCATGTTTTGAGTTTTTCCATTTGAGGCTTGGAAATAGGAGTTTTAGGCATTGGCTAAAATGACCTATAACTGACAAATGACCAAAATACCCCTGTCTTGTTCAAACCATAAGTTGAGTTCCACAAATCCAATCAAGGACTTCTACCACTCAAATTAAAGCTAAGAAGATCCTCTTCAACATTCATGTTGACCAAGAAATCATAGGAATCCTCCTACTAGGGCAAAAGTTGTCTGCAAGTTGGGTGACTTTCAAGGACCCAGATTCACACACCTCTGCTGACCTGTAATTTGTCAAAACCATAACTTGAGCTCTGTAACTCCTATCAAGGACTTCCACCACTCAAATTAAAGCTTAGAACAAGCTCTACAACATTCATGTTGTGGGGAAGGTGAGATATCAATCACATCTTGAGCTAAAACTGCCTGGAAAATAGGGATCAAATTAGGGTTTTTCCACTAACAATCCTCAGAAACCCTAGCTCAAAACTGCTCAAACTCTTCAATCATGATGAGTTGGTCTAGGAATCATCCTTATAACACCTCTATACATCATTCCATGATCTCATGGCCCATGGATTGGGTCTTAACCTTCTCCAAATCTTCAGCTGATCTAGGGTTGACCCAGTCAAAACCCTAATTCTACCATTCATGGTTGAATCTTCTGAACTCTTGCATAATGACTTCTCTGGGCTTCATGATGGCTATCAAGACATCTCATAGGCTTTCTCAAAACATCAAGTTCATTCTCAAAGTCTCAGAATCATCTGAGGGGCACCCACAACTCTCAAGCTATGAAGCACACAACCCTGGTTTCAATCCACTTCCTCTGAGGATCTCTTGAACTTTCTGATGAAGGTATCAACTTTCAAACACTAGATGGATAAATAATTGTTGGTCAAATTTTGGGGTGCAACAGCGACAATGTTCTATCTGACATCGTGCAGGTATCGAGAATAGAGCTGCTCGTAGTTGCGTGGTCGTTGTTGGTGTAGCCATTTAGTAATTTAGTTATATTGGGTCGAGTCATGCTCTGGTCATGTAACACTGGGATCGTTTGGTTTATATTTTAGAGATACATTATGTACTCTATGATATGTTTTTATATTCATTGGAATATTATGATGTTGGCCTTGGTGCCTAAGTAATGTTGAAGTATGTGATGAATCTGAGTATTCTGTTAAGAGAATTATGTTATAAAATGAATCCGCTGCTACATGCAAAGTGAAATTGTGAGAAGCATGATTATTTATTATAAGTGTTAATGAGCATGACAGATGGTTCTTCGATGTTTTGAAAGTTATGTGTGACGCCCTTTTGTGAATGCATGAAAATTTATTCTGATTATTTGTATATTTTCCGTGGGGTTTAGAAGGGTGTTACACATATCTTCATTGGTGCATCATCAAACCTCTACTACTCTTGTAAAACTCGATGCCAAAGAAATATGAAATATTTCCCAAGTATGACATTTCAAACTTCTCACTTAAGTCATGTTTGAAATCTTCGATCTCCTTCTTGCAACTTCCTGTTATCAACAGGTCATCAACATAGAGGAATAGTGTAAGCAATTCACTACTGCTTCTTCTTACATACACTCCATGCTCAGTCGTACACTTCACAAATTCCTTCTCCCTTAAGAAGCTGTCGATTTTCATATTCCAAGCTCTTGGAGCTTGCTTAAGTCCATGCAGGTCTTTATGCAACTTGTACACCTCTCTTTCTTCACCTCGTTTCACATACCCAGCTGGTTGTGCGGCATAAACTTCTTCGTCTAAGGGGCCATTAAGGAATTCACACTTCACGTCCATCTGACATGTCTTCCAATTATTCATATTTGCTAGACCAACAACCAACCAAATTGTTTTGATCCTAGAAATAGGTGCAAACACTTCATCGAAGTCAATTCCTTCCTTCTATAGAAATCCTTTTGCCACAAGTCTCACCTTGTGTCGAGTTACTTCTCCTTTAGGATTCACCTTCACCTTGTAAACCTACTTCACATAAATTGTCTTCTTGCCTTGAGGCAATGTGACAAGTGACCAGGTGTTGTTGACTTCGATGGAGTCTAACTCCTCATTCATTGCTTTCACCCATTTTGAATCTTTCAATGCCTCAATTGCATTGACTGGTTTGACATCTGCGTGAAAGCATAATGTACCAGCTCACCCTCTTCATCGACCACGTCATCTGATGTAATCATGCATTTTTGCAACCTTGCAGGAATGTGTCTTGTCCGTCGAGGTATGCTTGGGCATGCTTCATCTCTGACTTGTTCATGTCAAACTTTTCTTTCGACTTCAGTGGTTGGTTCTTCACAAGAGGTTCTCACTGAATCCTTCTTAACATTCTCAGTCCAATCCCATTCTTTAAACTCATCTATGATTACGTCCCTGCTGATCACTACTTGCTTATTCATTGGGTCGAACAGCTTGTAACCTCTAGTCGAGTGATATCCTATCAAGATCATCTCATTTGACTTGTCATCAAGCTTCCTTCTCAACTAATATGACACATGTCTATGTGATATAGATCCAAACACCTTCAAGTGACTGAGGCTAGGCTTGACACCAGACCAACATTCTTCTAGTGTGATTCCTTCAAGCTTCTTCGTCAGACATCTGTTTAATATGTATGTTGCTATCGAAACCGCTTCTCCCCATAATTCTTTGGGTAAATGCTTTCCATTCAACACACTTCTCACCATGTCCATGACGATTCTGTTCTTTCTTTCTACAATTTCATTTTGCTATGGAGTGTAGGGTGGCACCACCTCATGCACAATCCTTTCTTTTTCACATAATGCATCGAACTCTTTCAACACATACTCTTCACCACCACCAGTCCTCAGAATTTTCAGCTTTCGACCACTCTATCTTTCGACCATATATTTGAATCTGGAAAATACCTCGATCACATCACTTTTCTTCTTGATGAGGTAAGTCCACAGCTTTTGATTGTAATCATCTACGAACATGACAAAGTATCTATTGCATGCAATCGAATCAACCTGGATTGGACCATATACATCAGAGTATACAACTTCCAGAATTGTCTTCGACTTCCTTCCTGCATCCTTGCTGAAGCTATTCTTGTGTTGTTTCGACTGAACACATTATTCACATACTTCACTTGGAATGTCAATTTCAGGTAATCCTGAAGCCATATTTCTTCTCTTTAGCTCTCTGATGTCATTGAAGTTGAGATGGACAAGTCGAAAATGCCATAACCACTCATCTCTGCTAGTTGCAATTGTTAGGCACTTGTGCTCCATCACATTGAGTTCAATCTTGAAGGTCCTATTCTAAGACATTGGAGCCTTCAAGATTAACCTACCACCTACATCGAGAATTCTCATCATCTTGTCTTCGATCGACACCTTGTAGTTCTTTTCGATTAGCTGCCCTATACTAAGAAAATTACACTTCATTCCTGGCATGTACAACACATTAGAAATTGTTGAACTTTTGCCATCCTTCCTCATAATCATAATATCACCAATACCTTCAGCTGCTAGAGTATTGTCATTTGCAAATTTCACTATGTTCTTCATCGAGGGCTTCATGTTGACAAACCAATCTTTCCTTCTAGTCATGTGTTATGAGCATCCTGAGTCCAAGTACCAGTGGTCCTAGAATCTCTCTTCGTCTCTTGTTGTGACCATCAACATCTCTTCTTCTTCTTCAGGTTTTTCCAGCTTTGCATCAGTTTCTTGATTCTTCTTCTTTTCTGGACAATCACTAAAATAGTGACCATACTTCTGACAATTGAAACACTGAATGTGACTTTTGTTAGGCTTTCGACCACCACTTATTCCTCTATCTTCAGCACCACCTCTTTGGTTGCCTTGGTTCTAGAGTTTTCTCTGATTCAACCAGTTTCCTTCATGCTGATTTCGACCAGTCGAATCGGTGTATCCTCCTATACCTTTGTTGCCATTTCAGCTTCCTTTGTCTTTCCTTTCTTTTTCTGTTTGCGCCTGCAAAGCCATATCACTCTTCGACTTTCCTGCAACTTTTTCAGTCATCCTTGGTTCATGAGACTCAAGCGTCCCTTAAAGCTTTTCCTTCGTCAATACTGACAAGTATTTCAAATCTTCTATGACTACTACCACATGGTCAAACTTTGGAGCCAATGACCTCAAGATCTTTGCAACAACTGATCTTGATGTCAACACTTCTCCAGATACCTTGACTTGATTCACTAGCTTTGTAACTCTAGTGAAGAAATTTTCTATACTTTCACTTTCTTCCATCTGAAGCAATTCATAGGTCCTTTTATGAGTTTGTAACCTCACCTCTTTCACCTTATCTACGCCTCCGAACAATTTTTCAAGAATCTCCCAAGCTTCTTTTGCTGATTCTACATCACTAACCTTTTCAAAGTTTTCTGGATCAACACATTGATGGATTATAAAGAGAGCTTTATAATCTTTCTTCTTCAATTCTTTATATGCTGCTTTCTCTTGATCTGTCGCAGTTTCTGCAAGCGGTGATAATCAATCAATCACAAGATCCCAAAGATTTTGGTAACAATAAACCACCTTAATCTTCTTGCACCAATTCTCATAATTATCTTTCTTGAGAATTGGAAGATTTTTTAGAAAGTGACCGTTAAAGTGATTGATAAGTGCAAGTTTTGACTTAAAATAAACCATCTTTCTTGGCACTTTTCCACTCAATTCTCATGTTTTAGTAGATTTATTTCTTGTTCTTGTGTGATTCTTCAATTATATGGCAAATCCCTTTGGATTCTTTGATATGTGTATTATTATGCAGAAATTAGGCATAAAACATCAATGATTAAGACACAAGTGAATTAGACAAGGAAGACAAAGAAGTGAGGAAGAACGAGGAAGTTATCTGTGCGAGCAAGAAACTAATGTTTGTTGTGCGAACATGCAGTGAAGGACCAGCAAACCATCTTAAACTGAAGTCAGTAGCTAAAGGACCCTAATTTCGTTGTGCGAACTTGTAGCGAGGTAGTTCGCAGTGCGAAGAATTGCTCGCACAATAACATTCAAATATTTCTCAAGGGCGGTTTAACTGTTCAGAGGCACTTCAGATGCCTAAAAGTGTGTTCGCTAGGCGAAGAAAGGGTTCTCAGTGCGAACATGACAAATTTTGTACATACTATATAAATAATTTTCTCACTTTTTAGAAGCATGTTATATTTTTGGGATCACAATTTTATCTCTCTTCATTCCAAGTTTATTCTAGAGAAGAGAAACACAAATCCTAAGAAGGAGAAGGTAAGATCTTCAATCTCTTGTTGGGTTTGGATGTAATCTTTTGATACCTTATGCATTTCATTTAATGTATGTTTGTGAACTAGTTTTGATTCAATATTGTTGATTGTTTTTTATTGGTTATTTGTGGGTCTTGACAAAACTCTTTTCAAATCTTTGGTCTTATATTTTCATCTATCAATGAGCAAACTTTTGACATGGTTTTATAAGTTGATATTCATTTTCATCATATTGTATTGATTAGTAGCATGAGTAGGATCAACACGGTAGAGACCACGATAACGTTTTTGACACGGACGATATTGTGAGGATGTATGATAATAGAGATGAGAAACTTGTTCATATACATTTGGAAAATTAATTGAATGCATGTAAAAAGGGTTAATCATGTATACGTATTCTGATCATAGCGTTATATATGAATCAAATCATTAATTTGATATGGATGTTATAGTAATATCTGTTGGGTCTAAACTCTAGACATAGATTTAGGTTTAAAATTCATATGAGTATCAATTTTTAATGCTCTGTGTTGGTTTTGCCGCGTGAGACATCACTGATGAGAAAATATGGTTGACGTCTCGACTTTGAGTTGTGTATAACATGGTTAGAAGAACGCATATGTTATCAATTGATGAGATCCAATCCCATCATGACTCCGTTTATATTTCAGTTTTTACTTTATATTTTCCGCTTTTATCTATTGTATCTTTCATCTTTCAAACAATTTTCACAACAAGCATAAAAATGTAGAGACCATTGAACGACGTTCTTTCCCTCGCATTAATCCCCGTGGAGACGATATAACTCCCGGAATGAATCCTTCCAAAGCTAAATTTTTCCTTCTTGTCGCTTTACTGCAATTCGAACAGTGATCCATCGTCATCACAATTGTTCCTTCCTTGAATTAAAACCGAAGCTTTAGATACCAGATGTTGGAATACAACCACAACCTATGGAGAATTCCTATTCAATTTTGATCTCAAGATTGTTAACAATCACACAATGTAATGAAAAGAAAAGGTTTGAAAGAAAGAAAACAATAACGTTGGAAATTCTGCAGAGTTCTCTATGCCCACAACTGTGGATTTTATTATCACTTTGCAACTGCAAAATCGTGATTATCAAACTTGACGATTACAATGAAAAAAGGGTTTTTCCCTATTTATAGATTTAGGTTAACTTGCATCTCAACCTAAAGTGCAAATTATATAAGCCCAAAAATATTTAATTTAATTTTTCTAAATCAAATCTCATCTTTATAAATCAAATTTAATCTTTTTAAAATAATAAATTACATATTTAACCAGAGATATTAATTGAATTTGTTGTATTTTAAAGAATATGTGAATTTGTTATCTTGTTTTTTTTTTAAGGATGTGTGAATTTGTTATATTGTCATTATAAAGAATTTGTTAACAAAGTTGTTACTTACTTAACTTACTAGCTGTGATTACACAAGGCAACATAGTTTTCTTGTTACACGTGAAATTTCTTATATATGGATCTTATATGCACCTACAAATATAACATTGGTTGGATATTCATTTGTAACATCATTGCATAATGATTATTTATTAAATAAAAAATTAAAAGTCGGTTTTATTCTAAATAGGTTCTGGTGCGTTCTAAAAAGAGAAATAAAAAAGTAGGTTACATGCTAAAGAGGCTTTGAAATGTCCTAAAAATAGAAATTAAAAAAATTAAACATAGTTTTTAAACATAGTTTCGGCTAAAATCGCTGCTACCTCAAACACATAAGATGGTTAGTGTCGCATAAAACTGACGCTATATAACGTATAGCATAATAAGTGCCGCATAAAATCGACGCTACATGATTACATCTAACAAGCTACTGTTTCTAGAGACTGACAATACATGATAATGTGTAATACATTAGCATTGCATGGGACCGACGCTATATGATAATGCGTAACACGCTATCATTATCAGACATCGACGTTAGTCTCTTCAATATTATAGGCTAGCCAATTATATATTAACTTCCCTCTAACATTTCAGAAAAAACAAAATTAAACATAACGTCAACTGAACGTTACTATTAACTTCTAGCTTTGAGGTGTCTATGCTAACACCAACGTCAGACCGATGCTAATGCGCAATAGTGTTAGTTTTTAGTCTTGTAGCGAGTAATTTTTGTCGATACTAAACTAATATTTTCTTGTTGTGTTGTGCTCTCATTCTCCCAAGAGGAATGAGATAAAATACAAATCATTTTAGGATATTATGTTCTCCGTAAAACATTGGACACAAGCTCAGTGTTGTATAATTTCTCTAAATTATGAGTTAAAATTTTGTCCTCATATATAGAGTGAAAAATCTCACTCTCTTTTCAACCCTAGGCTTTTAGTAGAACCCATACATAGTTAAATGATAACTCATCCTTCATTTGGATTATAGGAGTTTTCATTTAGTGTAAATGATATTTCTTTAACAAAAAATCATTGCTTTATAAGATAGGATCAATGTTACTGAATTATGGATATGGTGTTGCAGAGTTTTACTAAGCTAATGGTTCTCTCCATATAGGCCACCCCGTACAATTCTCTTCTACCCAATTTATTAGATTAAATAGAAGTTATTAAATTAAAATGATAAAAATGATATTAATTAAAAGATATAATTAAGAAAAATCATATTAAAAATTAAAAATTCACACATTTCAAAATATTGTATCAGTTAGGTCATTCAATTTAAAAGAGGTGAGTATATATTTATGGTTACTATATAGTTCGGAAATTTGCAATTCACACATTTTAAAATTGTTTTATTAGACAGGTCATTCAAATTAAAACAGGAGTGAGAGTATGCTTTTATAGTTACTATATATTACTCCTCTTTATTAAAAAAAATAGACACGGAGTCGGATAGATTTTGTTTTCTTTGTTTCTAGTACATTGTTATTAAAATCTTACACTTAGGTTTCTTTTAATAATTTTTTTCTTCTTATTTTTTGAACTTTTTAAATATTTTTGAAGTTGACAAAGATACTCATCGAATTTTAAAATTCAGAAATTTTAAAACATATTTTGAATTTTAAATTTTGAGTATATCCTATCACATAAATCTTTTTTCATATGTGACTCTTTTTCGGATTTAGATATTATAATTCAAATAAGTAAAAATTATTATTATTATTATTATTATTATTATTATTATTATTATTATTATTATTATTATTATTATTATTATTATTATTATTATTATTATTATTATTATTATTATTATTATTATTATTATTATTATTATTATTATTATTATTATTATTATTATAACTTCAATTGTTAATTAAAGTGAATTGGTTGGTACTTTGTATAATAATAGAATTAAAAAATGAGATTCATTTTCTTCAGTAGAATTCAAATTCAATTAAGATTATGAAATTAAAAAATTGTTAACTTAAAAAAATTAAAATTGTGAGAGAAAGAGAAATGTTTATAAGAGGATTTGAATTTTGTTTATTAATATTCCTATTTTATAAAATGAAGAAATTTTGGTGAATTCAAAAAATTTATGAAAAAATTTAAGAAATGAAATCACAAAAAGAATCACATTGTTGCTATGTTGTAGACTCTTTTAATACTAATTATTATTATCTTATGCTCCTATCCCATTTAATGGATTTACTATATATATATATATTACTTTTAAAGTTGTTGATTTAATATATTTTTTTATCTGATAATCTATTTTTTTTGCATACCATGATGTCATTTTTATATGATAATTGATTTTTATCGGAGGTCATTTGTTATAAACGTAAAAGTGATTTTTATTTTATATTTTAAAAATAATTTCTATAATAGTTTTTCTTTAAAGTAATAGAAATGATTTAAAATTTATTTTTATAAATTAAAAATAAAAAATATATGCATTTCAAAAGTGTTTCATTTTAAATAATTCTTACTTTTTATCCTCTTTAATTCGATTCAGTCTCAATTACCTTTGTTGACTAGTCTATGCAATATACTTTAAAGTTAATTAGTATATTTATACGTTGTTTATCAGATCTAATTTGGTTTTTAAATTTTTTTTTGTTTTTCTGTGTTCACTATAGTGCAAACTTAAAAGATAAAATTTTAAGTGTTTTTTTTTATATTAGCAAAGACTTAAATTACTTTATTTTTTTATCTTTAAAGTTTTTCTTCACATTTGAATTTAGATTTTTTTATCAAAAAAATCTTTTAAAATAGGTAAAATATTTATATTTTTTTTATAAAATGTTATCCATATGAATAGCCTATTTAACCTAATAAGTTGTGATGGTAGTAAATTAAGAAAATCTTAAGATTTATCTCAACCAGAGCTTTTGAAAGATGCGGAGTTCAAGATTTATTTCAATAGAAGCTTTTGAATTGAAGATGCGGATGAAGATGCTGCCGAAAATAAATTATCAATTTTTAAATTGAGTTTATATCTCAAATTTTAAAATTTATAAAATTGTACTATTCGTAAAATACATATTGCAAATATAATAATAACCTTAATAAAATCTTATAAAATAAACCATTTTAATCCTAAAGAAATTATTCGGTATATTTATTCTTTAACAAATCAATTTGATAAGATCGCAATAACTCTTAATTTATACTAAAGTCTAAACAACTAATAGATTATTGGTTTCATCCACGGTTAGATTATTTTTATTTTTTATATAATGTTTTGGAACAATTTATATATATATATATATATATATATATATATATATATATATATATATATATATATATATATATATATATATATATATATATATATATATATATATATATATATATATATATATATATAGAGAGAGAGAGAGAGGTGGAGTAGTCATAATCATGTTTGTTATAATATTATTTAAGTAATATCTCACCTTCAGAATTTAATAGGTAAAATCTTTGAATTAATTTTGTCGGAGACTTCAAAATAAAATTTTAAAAATTATTGACTAAATTATAGTTTTAGTCCCCCAATATTACTTGACTCACGAAATTAATCTTTTTTTTTAAAACTTAAACAGTTTTAGTCTTTTATTTTAAATTCAATCATTTTTAATCCCTTTCTCATATTTTTCATAAAAAATTGATGATTTATTCATTTTTTTAAACCTATATTCTTATCTATAAAGTTCACCAATAAATTTATATACGATAATTTGTCATGTTTTATAAGTAACTTGTCAATTAAAAAATAGAAACATCATTAATTTTAAGTGTAAAAGTATGAAAGGAACCAAAATTGTTTAAATTTAAAATAGGAAATCAATTTCGTGAATCGAGTAAAATAGGAGACCAAAACTATAACTAAACCAAAATTATTAAATATACATTTTAAAAAATTATTAAAAATAAAATTATGTTCGAACGATTTTTTTTCTTAAAGAAATATATTATTGAACAAAGCGACAAAAAGAGGGGAAATTCTTGAATCCTAGCCAGAACTGGAGTTGACCAAAGCGAGCAAAAAGTGCGGCCATGACCTTCCTCCAAAAGGACTTGATTCCTGGAATTCATGATGCAGTCGTAGCTAACTTTTGCTTAGTAAGTTGAGGTTACAACAGATTTCCAAATCAAAGAATCTGAAACTCCTGCAACTGGACAGAAATCTGACAGTAAATTTTGCATCTGATGCAGTCTTCGAATTGCTTCAAGTTGATACTGCAAATAGACTTCCAAATCCCCCAAGTCCACACACCATTATGACTAGATCCCATGTTAACCACCGAAGCGTCTTTCTTAGTGTTAAGATTGAAAATATCAAGAAATGATACTGCAAAAGGAGTTTCACCGATACAATTTGCAGACCAAATGGGAATATTTGTTCAGTCACCAAGTTTAAAAACCATCGAACCTGCAAAATAAAAACCTAAGTTAGTAGATAAAGCTTCGACTTTTTCCACGTCCTTCCACCAAGTTGATGATGAAATCCTACTGCTACCAGTTTGATTCATCAATATTAGGTGATCATGGTGTTAGACGATGACAATGATCTAGAAGGGGGTTGAATAGATCACTAATTTATTACAAGAGTCGGTGCTTAAAAAATTTGGTTTAAAAGAATTGTGCGGAAGTGGCCTAGGAACTAAGTCGTCTAAACGAACCGTTACCGAAAAATCGGATATGCGACAAACCAAATGGAACAACAAATCTAATGAGAAAAAGAATCAATAGATTGATGATTAATCAATACAAATAATACCACTTTAGTTTATCCAACTTCCAATGGCTTATAAAGTATAAACTTAATTTGACAATATAACAAACAGTCTGTGTGCAACCAATTCGCCGAATACTTGGTGTGCAAAACAGTCCAAGTATTGTTTCCTATGTAATGTAAGTGCAAATTTTTTGCAACTACAATCCAAGTGATTGTAATGAGTTTTTAGACCAGATTTTGAGCACTACACTACAACAGAGTTTTATCGATCAATTGATATTACACAAACGTTAGCAATTTAAACTAAAGAGATAGAGAAAGAGAGAACAACACCAGATTTATTTAGGCAGTTCCCCTTTTGTCCTCGCTTAGGGTACGTCTACTCCTAATTTTAAAACTAGAATTGAGATATGTATTATCTTGTTGCAAAAGTTTATATAAGAGAATCAATAGTCATCACACACTCAAACCTAGTTGTTGATGTTGATACTATGTCTTCTCTCCTCTTGATTCAAGTCGAATCAAGTGCTTCGAACATGTTGAACAAACCACTGGTTACCGCTACTTCTATGAATAACCCAATCGGTCTTCAAACCTTTCACTCAAAGATTTATAATCATTACACGTTATGTCCCTATTTGAAAGAAGTCTCTTTGTCGTATCCACCTTAGTCGCCTGAACTACTTTATCAAATACTGACACATTTTTGCTAATGTCCACTTTTGAGGAATATCTTGTTGGACTCTTCCTGTATCCCCCTTTTCCATATGATTCATGTCATCATCGTCCTCTTTATCAGAGTTGAGAGCTAATATCACTTCTTTATCGAAAGGACTAAGAGTTATCTCATGTATCAAGCCTTCATCCTCCTCCTTGTTGAGTTTACTGTAAATACTATCAGACTTCGATGAAGAATTCGAGGAATTAATCAAACATTATGGATATTTTGCAACAATGAGAAGTGGACCATGTAAGTCTTTAGTCATTTTTAATCCAAAAAGATTCACCATTAATCAACACATTGAAAGTTTCATTGAGCACCACAACACAGTTAGTGTGAACGAGGAATCTAGTAACATCCATACATTCACCCTTTAAGGTGTTTTTATCAGCACATATATACTTTCCTACTGTGTTCGCTAACAATTCAAAGAATGAATAATTCCAAGCATGGCCTATAATGCCAAAGTATCTTAACCAAGTGAATCGTTTCTTATCGACATTTTCTTCCCTCCATTCTCTACTCTCCAGAAACCATTGACTCCACCAAGATTTTGCTTCCCTGATAAGGTCTAAAATTTCTATGGGTTCACTTTCCTCTAATAAGCACAAGTTGGCTCCAAGTGGGGTAACTTTAATAGAGAAGTAACCCTCAATCTCAAAACTGATTTAAATGTTATAAGACATACCAAGATTTTCCCCGACTCTCATAAACACCTTCGTAAACCTATTAAGTTCTTCATCATTTGGATTGTACTTAAAATGAACATCGTGCTTCATGGGAAAAGGTTGAGGATAATTTATTCTACTATGCACCATCACTGCGAAAGATCTAACTCTAACTTTACTATTTGAAGTACCTGTTGTGAATCAGATACCTTATAACAAAGTATAAACAATTTCTTTATGATCAAGAAACACACAAGAGTTAGGGTTAACAAAGAAGACAAGGTAAAACAACAAGGAACAACAATGATTGGTTATAAACTGATATTCTTTCCTTTCTCTTAGAAACAAGATTACAAGTATACAAGAATAACAAAATAACCTCTCTCTCTTGAAATTAGGATTTTATCTTCCTATTTTTTCTTATGCCAAGATTGAGAAACTAGCATCCTATTTATAAGAAAAATAGCACACTAACCTAATGGGAGTTTTAACAGTTACCCATTACAAGCTAACTTAGGGTACAAGCTAACTTAAACACTTGGGCTTACAAGCAAGGCCCAATCCAATATGCTAACAACCTAGCAATATTGACTAATGCATGTTAGAAAAAACTTCGACTACAACACGCATTACTCTGACAGCAGCATGCGAATAGATTTTGACTTCATGCTTAATTCCTATCGAACCAGAAGCTACTCTTCGACCATACTAGAGTTCGATCCAACATCTCACAAATCTCCACCTTGGATCTAACTCTATAACATCAAGAAACTAGTTTTCTTCATGCAGCTTTATCAACTGCATACAGTGGAAAAACTTGCAACTATGCAACGTCTTGGTGATCATATCATCCTCATTATGATCTGTCGAAACCTTCAGCACTTGGACTTCTCCATGCTCGGTTATCCCTCTGACGAAATGCAACCTCACATCAATGTGCTTGGTTCGCTCATGATAGGCTGAATTCTTCGACAGGTGTATTGCACTTTGACTATCACATTTAACAGGGATAACTCGACCTTGAAGTTTTAGCTCCTTTGCAAAACCTTCAAGCCACAATGCTTCCTTCACAACTTCAGTTAGGGCAATACATTCCGCTTCAGTGGTTGCTAAGGCAACGACCTTCTAAAGTGTTGCTTTCCAACTAATTGGTATCCCAAACATAGTGAACACATATCCAAAAATAAACTTTCTGGAATCCATACAACCTGCATAATCAGAGTCGACATATCCTTCGATTGCTGCTTTACTATCTTCACCCAAGGCTCCACCATAAATTAGAACTCTATTCAGAGACCCAGTTATACACCTTAGAATCCACTTCAATGCTTGCCAGTGATCCTTTCTAGGATTTGCCATGTACCTGCTTACAAGACTTACTGCATATGCTATGTCGGGTCTAGTACATACCATAACATACATCAAAGAACCTACTATGTTAGCATATGGAATACTATTCATATAAGTTCTTTCAACATCAGTGTTGGGACACTGATCTATACTCAACTTGAATTGAGGGTTTGACGGAGTCACAATAGGATTTGAATTCGACATACCATACTTTTCGAGAATCTTCCGTAGGTATGCTTCTTGAGATAAGCATAATCTCGATTGCTTTCTATCTCTTTAGATGTCAATCCCAAGAATCCTGGACGCAGCTCTTTGATCCTTCATGTCGAACTCCTTATTGAGTTCAGCTTTCACCCTCATTACCTCTTTGACATTGTTGCTTACTATTAGAATATCATCCACATAGAGCAACAAAATAACAAATGAATTACTCGGTCGAAATCTGAAGTAAACACAATGGTCAAACTGACTTTTGATAAAAGTTATGTGTGCCATGAACTTGTCGATTCTCCTATTCCACTGTCAAGGAGATTGTTTCAGTCCATATAAGGATCTATTTAGCTTTCACAAATAATCTTCCTTCCCTTTTTCGACATACCCTTCAGGTTGCCTCATCAGGATTGTTTCATCTAAGTCACCATACAAGAACGCAGTCTTCACATCCATCTGTTCCAGTTCAAGGTCGAACTGTGCCACTGTGGCAAGTAACATTCGAATAGATATGTGCTTCACAACAAGAGAGAACACATCATTGAAGTCGATACCTTCTTTCTGAGTGAACCCCCTAGCAACCAATCTTGCCTTATATCTCTTCGACGTCACTCCTTCGATTCCTTCCTTAACTTTGAAAATCCACTTACATCTGAATAACCTGGCTTCAACAGGTTTCTTGATCAGTTCCCAGGTGTTGTTATCATGAAGAGATTTCATCTCATCATCCATGGCCTTCATCCATTTAGTCTTATTTCGACTTCTCATAACTTCCTTATAGTCTCTAGGTTCTTCGTCTAGAACCTCACTTGCAGAGATTTAGGCATAAACTATAAGATCTGCATACCAAAGTCTCTGAGGTAGCTTGATGACTGTCCTTGACCTGTCTCTTGCTAGCAGGTAGTCATTATCAGTCTCCTCATTTTCAACAACATCTTTTGCATCTTCTTCGACTTCATCTGGGGTACGCAATTCAGCATCAACATGCTCCACCTCAACATGAATCTCTCCCTGTTCCCACTCTTTGTCAGCATCATCAATTTTCTTAAAAGCCATCTCTAATTAATTGAAAACTACATCTCGACTGGTGATACACCTCCTATGACCTGGCTCTAGGAACATAGCCTGTAAACTTTGACTCCTTCAGGGTATCCCATGAACATGCATTTCAGAGCTCCAGGTTCGACCTTGTCTTGTCTAATATGTGCATAGGCCACACATCCAAATACTCTCAGTCTGTCGAGACTAGGTGGATGTTCCGACCAAACTTCTTCAGGTGTCTTCATTCCCAAGGCAGTTGAGGGATATCTATTTATCAGGTAAGCTGTTGTCGAAACAACTTCCACCCAAAACACATTCTTCAATCCAACACTAACCAACATGCATCTAACCTTTTCAAGGATTGTTTGATTGAATCTCTCAACTAAGCCATTTTGTTGAGAAGTACCTACTACAGTCTTATGCCTTGCAATCCCAGACTCAATACAGTAACTGTCGAACGCTTTGTTGCAGAACTTAAGGCCATTGTGGGTTCTCAACCTCTTGACCTTTCTGCCTGTTTGAGTTTCGACCAGAATCTTCCAACTTTTGAAATTCTCAAAAGTTTCATCCTTCGTCTTCTGAATGAATACCCATAGCTTTCTGGAATTATCATCAACGATAGATAGAAAATAACTTGCACCTGAGTGTGAAGGATTCCTTGCAGGTCCCCAAAGATCAGCATGAATGTAATCCAGGAATCCATGTGTTCTTTTCTTGCCTTTGTTAAACTTCGCCCTATATGATTTACCAAATACACAAGATTCACAAAACTCCAACTTTTCGACTTTGTCACCTCCTAGCAGGTTCTGCTTCCCCAATTCAACCAGGCCTCTTTCGCTGACATGGCCCAATCTCATGTGCCATAATTTTGTCTTCGACACAGGTTTCATGGATGCAACATTTTTCGAACCACTTACAACCTCAGCCTCAAGGGTATACAAGTATTGTTTCTTCACGCCTCTCAAGACTTCCTTCGAACCCTTCATGACTCTTAAGATACTTTTCTCTCCTTGAAAAACGTATCCCTTTCTATCGAATTCACCAAGAGAAATCAAATTTCTCTTCAAGTCAGGTATATACCTGGCTTCAGTCAATAACCTTATTGACTCATCATAGAGCTTGAATCTCACAGATCCAATACTTGCAATTTTACAAGATTTATTATTTCCCAGCAGCACAGATCCACCATCTTGATCACATAGCTCGTTGAACAATTCTCTGTTTGGAGTCATGTTCCAAGTACAACCTAAATCCATAATTCACTCTTTTCTCGAGTTGCCACTTGAAACCACAAGAACATCAGATGAGCCGAAGTCATCTTGAACAATGGCTTCATTGTCATTACCTCCATAATCTTTTAGGCATTCAGGGCACACCTTTCTTGTGTGACCCTCCTTCTTACAGTGACAACATTGAATACCAAATGTTTCGCCACTATAAGACTTCTGTTGACTTTTACCTTTCCTCTTGTCGAACTTACCATCCTTTCGCAAGAATTTTGCCTTAACAGTCAAACCTTCGCCCACCGTCGAAGGTTTATGCTCCTTTCGTTCGTTCAAGTTTTTAGAATACAAGGCTGATTGAACTTCTTCAAAGGTCAGGGACTCCCTTCTAAACAAGAGAGTTTCTTTAAAGTGAGCATGCATTCTGGGCAAAGCACACTGCAGCAACAGTGCTTGATCTTCATCATCGATCTTCACATCAATATTTTCAAGATCAAGAATCATCTTGTTAAACATATCCAACTGCTCAGCCAACACTTTGTCTTCACTCATCTTGAATGAATACAAAGCTTGCTTCAGGTAGAGTCGATTCACCAGAGATTTGGTCATGTACAAACTTTCAAGTTTCACCCATAATCCCGATGTTGTAGTCTTCTTTGATACCTATCGAAGAACCTTATCACCAAGGCTCAATAATATTGCATTGTGGCCTTTCTCGATCATGCCCGTCTTTTCTTTTATCGTTAACGTAGCGTCCATGGTTGCCTCACCCTTCAACGCTTCCAAACAACCCCGATGAACTAGTAGGGCTTTCATCTTCAAGTGCCAAATACCGAAGTCGTTCACTCCGGTGAACTTTTCAATCTCATACTTTGTTGATGGCATCTTTTCCACGCTTACCGCACCAATTTGTTGTGAATCAGATACCTTATAACAAAGTATAAACAGTTTCTTTATGATCAAGAAATACACAAGGGTTAGGGTTAATAAAGAAGACAATGTAAAATAACAAGGAACAACAATGATTGGTTATAAACTGATATTTTTCCTTTCTCTTAGAAACAAGATTACAAGTATACAAGAATAACAAAATAACCTCTCTCTCTTGAAATTAGGATTTTATCTTCCTATTTTTCCTTATGTCAAGATTGAGAAACTAGCATCCTATTTATAAGAAAAATAACACACTAACCTAATGGGCTTTTTAACAATTACTCATTACAAGCTAACTTAGGGTACAAGCTAACTTAAACACTTGGGCTTACAAGCAAGACCCAATCCAATATGCTAATGTTGCGGTGAAAATTTGATATCAAGCTATTAATTAACTTGAATCGTATTTCTTTTTACAACCGGACTTTAATTTATCCAAAGGATAGGTCTAAAGAAAGAAAGAACCTTTTGCGCGATGTAACGACAACGCTTAAGAGATTCGGGGATTCGGGGGTTGGTTATATCTAGGGAAGGTATTAGCACCCTAAATATCTGTAGTATTCTACAGGAACCTTTTGTTTAATTAATTGCTAAGTTTGTGAATTGTGCACTGTGGTTTAAGTTGGGAATAAAAGTAAAATAAAGGCCTAAGTGGTTTTCTAAGTTTGCTCGCAAAGGCATCGCACCTTCTGCCTACGTATCCTGACTAGGATAGAATCAGAGCAATCGTAGTTCACCTCACGAGGGGAAAGAACTCTTGATGATGATCAAGGTTCAAGGGGGAACAAACATGACCATGTTTGTGTGGAGTTTGACAAAACTCCCTAAACTAAATTGTAAAAGGGGGAAGTAAGAAATCATGACGATGATTCTTACACAGAGTTGACGAACTCTTTCCTAGGGTTCTAGTTGAAGAACACTCCTAGTATGGGTGGGTTTCATAGACTTCAAGCAAAGCCTAAAGGCTCCTGAATTAGGGTGAAAGCGACTTAACAAAGTCAAGGGTATGTTGGAGATTTGGTTTAAAGACATTGACAGTCAAGTGGACAGACCTTCCTTTGGAGGGACAGTATTATTGGCAACTGGACGAAAGCTAACGAGCTTCATCGCTTGGGGATGAAATAAAATACAAACTTTACACAAACATAATCATGGTGACAACCAAAAAAATATTAAAGATGAAGAGCAGTGATAATAATCAAAGCAGATGATTAATACGAAACCTGTGACTACAGATCGCACCTGGAATACATTTAACAAACAGATGAGATAAACATGATAATAATTTAAGGTAAAAATTTTAACATGTTGACAAACACGTATGGGTATGATAACAATCAAATTTCCACAAAGAAAACGATGAGAACCCTTTTAACTTTCATCCGCAACTGATTAGGGTTAGTACCGTTGACGCGTGGATCGCGCATAATCAAACATGGTGAAAAAAACAATCAAACATGGGAAATAATTACATGGTATGAAAGTACATATAAAAACAAGCACAATGAAAAAAAAAACGGGCGAAAAACGATAAAAAATGAGAGAGCTACGAATTTTTGAAGTTTATGTACAAAAATGAGGAAAAGTGGCAGCAAGGGTTATCACAAGGGATCAAACCCATGCCAAGACTGATACACGCGCGAGTCTCTACCGCTGGGGCGGCTGTTACATCCATTAATAAAAGCGCAACAATAAATATACAAGGCTTGATTGATTTCATGGCTGGGCAAAAATACATAATCAACACAAATACAATTCATACCGTATCTCACTAACCGCTTATCGGATCGAGGCAAATTTTATATGGATCTTGGGTAGAATTGAACGAGGAAGAGGATGGTGGTGGTGGTTTTTCAAAATTCCTACCCTAGTGAGAAATTCGATAGCCCTTGTGTTTTTATGTCATGAGATGCATTTTCACATGAATAGCTCCATACAACCACATTGAATTCAATCCAAGCACACACACATAACAGTTAGATGATAATAAAGCAAATCATAATACTTTCATGGCCAGAAATCATTGACTGTAGAAAGTCACATACAAATTGCAAATGCACATAAGAATAACAATGCATAACAATATGGTTTTTTGAGTTCCAAAGCAATTCAGATCAAAGTGAGATTATGGACACCTTCCAAATATGATTTCAAGTATGTGTGTGTGAAAAAAATGGAACTGGAACTATCATGTGAATATTTGGTTTTCAAAATGCATTTTTGTATGTGTTATGTGCATGAGATAGTGTAGTTTGGTATCCAAGTCATTTCCAATGGTTTGGTTCATTTAAACATGTCACATGTGGGCAAACAAAGCCGTTGCAATCAAAAGATTTCAAAGAAAACCCTTCATTCTCAAATTGGTATGGTATGTGCAAGCATGTGATAGCAAAAGTCATTTTGTGTGTGATTTTTTGGGACAGAGTGATTTTTGATGAGATGATGAGGTAAACATGTTATAATGAACTAATGTGGGATGTTTGTGAAGTGAGTTTGTGAAAAAATCAGTTTGGCACAAAATGTAGAATTTGAATGGTATTGTATGCCTCCACACACAACTGTCAACATGCTTTGGTGTCTTAGTATTGGGGATTTCCAACAGTTTAAATTCAATAGAGGCCAAAGTAAAGTAGAAAAATTATGTAAAGGCCATGTAAACAGATGCTACAACAACAAATCACATCTCAAACCTGTTCTGAGCTTTCCACAGTGGCAATAACCAAAACTAACTTCAAGTTGGCAAGGATCGAGTATGCTAGGCCTAATGAACTCATATCCAAGGGTATGAATTGATATTACCCAAAGGAAAGGACCCTATCTTGCTGATACCTATTACTAACCAAAACTGCTCTCAACTGTAAATGACCATCCTAGGACAGCAGTCCTTACAAAAGTCTCCAAGACAGTTAACAAGCTGATCAAAAAGATGTCCTCATAACACAACAATGTTTCATCAAGAACTAAACAAAAGCTTCAAGGTTCAAACTCCAAATACCATAGGCTGGGAATTTCCACTCTCAAATCAGCAGCCCCTTTTTTCAAAACAAGGATGGTAGTAGGATCACTGTCCTATATGTGCAACAACAGTGTTCTTCCAAAAATTCTATCTAAGACTGGAGTATAATCAACACTAGGCAGAGTAACTCAACCACAATGGTTAAAAAAAACTCTAAATAACCTGACTTGAAATGAGCAGCTAATGTAAACTTGTTGTATTCTATACAGTCAGTTTTGTTGGTTAGTCACATGGATTGGTCAGCAAGGTTGGATGAATTCTATCAGTGTAATATTAATTTGTACTAGGTTGAAATATATTCACCCTTGATTTATGTTTTGAAGGAACCAACTCAATCAGCAGCCAAAGATAACTGTTAGACTATCATGATGTGTTTTGAAAGATAGATTTGCACAGGCTGAAGCTAGTGTGCCTAGATGGCAACTGTAACCTACCACTAAATCCAATTTCTACACATTTGTAAGCTTAAGATTAGGTCTGATGGTGCTAGAGTATGCTCAAGGCAGGACTGACAGTGCTCATGCACCCAAGACATCCTCAATGCCTTTTTGACAGCTTCTGTTAAAGCATTGGGTGATTGGGACCTAGAGGTATGCACATAAACCATGGAATTCAAGTGCAAATGTCATGTAAGTACATCTCCAATCATAACTAGTATATGGTCTGTCACTTGGTTCAAAACTTGAGATGTGGTTTTTTTCTTTTTTGAAAGTGAAGACAGTTTTGAATGATGGACAGTTATTACTTTTGACATTTCAATCTTGTGTTCATTGATGGCTTTGCAAACAGAAACATAACAGCTGATGCAACTAGCTAATCCAAACTTCAATCTAAAGTCCTAAAGTTCTGTTACTAGCCCTGCTGCTAATACTTCAAATCCAAAGTTTTGCTAGATAAGAGCTTTTAATCAAAACAGGTCCCTGCCAGGCTTAGCATGAGCAAAAGATCCAACCAGTGGTGACAAAATCTTCCTCAGCCTAAACCTGAATTCTTTCTAATCAACCCTCCAATAGTCAGGATCTATGATATTTGGTCCTTGGTTTTATGCAGAAATACTGTTCCTACTGCTATGAGTTGGTTGGACAGCAGGTGGTTTATTTAAACATCATCATCAGATCCCTACCTTGGCCTATAGCCAACACAAACAATAGAGGGACTTGTAATGACAGTCCCTAATGCTATGCCTCAACAGCACCAATCATAACTTCAATGAAGACCAAGCCAACACTTAAGCAAAATCAAACCTGTCCAAAGTTTATACCCCTAATTCCTCATCTTAAACACCCTTTGACTTGACTGTCAGCTTAAGGATTGATATATAACAACCAACAAAGCCTAGTTAATGACACAAACCAAACAAAAATTTGAAAACAGATACAAACCTCAAACCTCACCCTGTTGTGCTCAACAAACATCATCTGTTCAGAGCCTACCAAAAGTCCCCACAGCAAATGCTAACTTAAATAGACAATCAAAAACTTGCTTAATTAGCTGCAAGTTTGATGATAAACACCCATCTTGACAAAACTCAGCTCCATGAGGACAGTCCTAGACATTTCCATAAGGATGAGTTTATGACAGAGCTAAAGATGTGTTCTTTAGGGCTATACACATGATCAAGCCAAAATGATCTAGACAAGTTACCAAACCTTGACTAAGATGAAACTTCCAAGCCTTAAAAACCTACACATACTGCTCATTTAAACCAGTTTATTATGAGAAATGCTCTTGACAATTAATGGACACCAACTTAATTATAATAATGTCACAAGCACCACCTGCTTCAGCAGCATACCTAAACACAAAACAAACCCTCCAAGTACTGCTGCAACCAGATTTTTGGTAATAAACACACTCCACATCATGACCACCATATAGTTACCAATTGAGGCCTTGTGATGAATTATGACCAAAACAAACTCAAAACAGGATTCACACAACCCAAACATTACATTAGTGAGTTTTTGATCATCTCAGTATTTGGTTCAACAGGAAACAAGACCTGTACATGAAGTTAGCATACCTAGCCCAAACATAGAGGTACAAAACAACATGGTTGTCATATACACCAATTCTCATTATACCTTGTTCACACATGTATAATAGGACCTATAAATGAACTTTAAACCCAACCACAATATTAACCTTAGGCAAAACAGAATATGGCTCTTGGAATAAAACAAAACACAAAATGTCATGAAAAGCACATAATACTCATATTTCAAAATTCAAACACAATGGTCAAAAAGGCCAATTCTTGAGAACCAATGCAAAAGTCAATAGAAACTAGTCACATACCTCTTGCTGAACCCTTTGAATGTGCTAGAATGGTTGAGAAAACCAGAGACCTCCTCTTCACTTCCTTGCCTTGGTTCTTGCTTTAACTTTAAGTAACCACACACTTATGATGCCAAAGTGAAAAATATGAGTCTCCAAGGGTTGCTAATGGTCTTGTTAGTTGAGATACACCATTTGTGAGGTGTATAGATGATCACAACCTCAAGGAAAAGCTTGAAACACTATTTGGTGGTTTTTGTAGCTTTTGGTCAAACTAAGCTAGGTAGGAAATTGACTTTTTGATTTCTTGTGATTTTTGGTGGTTCAATGGTTTGTACACCTTATATATGTTATTTATAAAGTGTATGGATGATAGTTTGGGTGCTGGAACATGTAGAACTTGATGTGGTGGAGATTTCACTTCAAGGCCATTTTTGAGTGTTTTGGTGAACTTTGTGATTTTTGAGAAATTGAAGCAAGATGATGGAATTGTGATGACAGGGGTTATTTGTGGTTTCTATCAGAAAATATGATCTTTTAAATGAGGTGAGGGAGCCCTCCTTTTATAGAGAAAATGATTGAGGTGCTTGCTAGGAAGTCTTGCTTAACCATGAAGCAAACTTGATATTTTCAACCACTTGCCAACTTGCCTTGCTTTTTCTGATCTTTGGCTGTCTCTTTAACCCAATGGGCAAGTTTAAATGATGTTTCTACTGATAAATTGCAGCCTAGGTGCTTGGTAGAGTGGCTGGAGCAGAATCACTTTCCACCTCATGCTTGTAAAAGTCAAAAATGACAACTTAGGCAATGAACTTCCAATCTTTAATTCTATGCTATCTCCATGCAATTTCTTTGCTTCAACTTGCTTGAGATGTTCAATATATCAGATAGTATGAGTTTGACAAGTTAGAATTGGCCCACTTGAGTGATAGAGGTGCTTTTGCAAAATTGGTCAATGTGGGACTAGTATGACAAAATACCAACTTTGAACATATGTATCTCTCAGTTCATAACTCACCTTGAGATGTTCTTGTACAATTTAGAAAGCCCTCACATAGTACTAAAACTTTCATGTTGGCCAGAAATCTTGATTCTATTTGAAACTAGGTGAAAAACCCCCTTGAAGTTGGCTGATTTTAGCTTTTAAAGTGAAAATAACAGAAATTTTCTAAGTTATTTTCCCTTCTAGGAATGTTTTTGCTTATATCTCAAAAAGTATGCATTTCCTGGTTGTGGACTAGTATGGGACTTTTGTAGGTCTTGTCAAGAGCTTTCAAATGAGACTAGAACCAACTCAATTGGATGTGTGGTTAAGGAGATACGGTTTAGCCCTTTTCAAAACCCTAATTTCCCGATTTCTCGATTACTCTCTCATTCTTGATCCAATGATCATGAAAATTGATATGCAAGTCCATTATGACATAAGGAACAACTTTGATTCACAACTTGGATTCCAATTCTCAAAGTTTGGGGAGTTGACTTTTCAGTCAACCGTACAATCGATCGGTGCCGATTGAGTCACCCGTTGATATTCTGGACATCCTGAGACTTTGATACTTATTGAATAGTCTTTAATAGTATATATGAACTTCATGGACCTCAATCCCACCATTAAAACATCTTCCAACATCAAAGTCAAACCACAGTTGACTTTCCACTAGTTAAAAACCCTAATCGGGGCCTCCTGACTGCACTGTTCTTGATTCTGAAATGATTTCTTCAAATTGACTTCCCATTTGACTTTGATATTATCTTTGATTTCATTCCATGATTGAATTGGCCCAACTCATTGGTTGATCATTCCTTGATTGTTTTGAATTTGTCGGTGCGAAAACCCTGATTCATCTGTAACTTGACAATAATAAACTTGCACTGATTTAGGGTTATATAATTCATGATCATGCTTCTAAAAATGATAATGAGGATCTAAGGGGTCAAAATTTGGGGTACAACAGTTGCCCCTATTTAAATATTTTCACGAGATGACTGAGAGATGACAATTCTCGGAAAATCGCAGTGAAAGGTATTTAAATATAGATAACCAAAAATTTTGTCCCTTAGATCCGATGCTATGCTAAAGGACAAGTTATGATATGCCATGCACTCTAAATTATGTTTTATGATGCTTGAATGCAAACAACATAGACGCAACGATAATGATAAAAGAAACAGTAAACAAACAACGACAAATACAAGGACTCGACACTGGGGACTCGTACTGAAAAACTAAATTAACAGTTCAGACATGACTGCTAGTGTAAGAAGGAAAACTTCACATGGGGAAGAGGCAAATCCAATAAAGATGACAATCTTATTGGAACAGAGGTACTCCACCGGGGAGAAGAATAGACTTCTACTGGGGAAATGAAAAATTAATTCCATCGGGAAAAGAGAATCAGGATTCATTGGGGAAGCGAAAGACTGGATACAACCTCACTGGGGATGATCAGCTGAGGAACTTCCTATAGTGAAGAGTTCAAACGGGATCTTCAGGAATGGACTATAACCAAGACTAATCACACGCGGAGGACACTAGTGACGACTAGATCTCCGAGACTTGACTGGGAACATGGATCACTGGGGATACATCCTCAGCTTCTGCAAATAGTTCACACAGTGCTGGTAATCAATAGACTTCTTGGGGAATTGGTAACGACCAGAATTCCAAGTAATGCCAGTGACGACTGGTCTTTTAATGGTGATTGGTGACGACCAAATCAGGGTTCCAATAACGATTGGTTTTAAACAATGCCAGTTACGACTGGATTTTTTAATGAAGATGGTGACGACCATACTGGGGAATACCAATGACAATTGATTGTACAAAAATGCTAGGGATCACCAGATCTTCTAGCTGGAGATTGGTGACAACCAAACTGAAATAGACTCTAAGTAACGATTGGACTCTAGACGATGATACCAGTTACGACTGGGTTTCAAAGGGAAAGATCGGTTAAAACCTCAAGATACCAATGACGATTGGATTTAGGCAGTGCCAGTGACGACTGGACTTCATGGGGAGAGTTAGTGGCAACTAACAAGATACCAATAATAATTGAAACAATACCAGTGACGACTGGATTTCCCGGGGAAAGGTTGGTAACAACTTAGACTAAGAGGCGCCAATGACAATTGGACTTTTATTTAGTGCCAGTGACGACTGGACTTATACTTGGAAACGAAGTGAGTAACAATTTAGACTTTGCGGGGATTAATAGATGTCACTAACTCGGGGAACAAACGAATCACACTGATCCCACGATGAGGGGTGTACGTAGACTTGGGAAATAAACCCGAAGACCTACTGGGGAATAAAGCCTGTAGGTAGATTTTGCTGAGGTGAATTCAAACAGATGTCCAGAAATACTTTGCTGGGGGAGGAACCTTCATATCATCATAAGAAATCCTGAGGGATAATCTTCAATCTTTGATAACCATACATGGCCAAAGGACTCTTCGTTGCCCAATTTGCTAGCATTTCATTGGGGAATGTAAATTCTGACTGTGTATCAAAACTCCTGCCACCCTGAGATTTCGGGGGAATTATGATTTCCCTCGAGTCTTTCCACAAGTTAAAACATTTTGTAAAATCCTTCCAAGTTATGATTTTATTTTTTTCAAAAATTTGGACCTTAATGCTTTCAAAAACAATCGTTGACTAACGAACGATATTTTGCATAACAAAGAAAATAAGGAACTGATAATTTGCACAAGAAAGAAAGGCTCAAAAGGCTGATTTTATTTACAGGATGAAATTTTGCCAATGACAATATTCCATGGAAATTTTACAAGTAAAATGGCAAAAGTGGATAAGGTTACACTGAATCCTGTGACCTAACTATCCCTAAAGACTAGAATTCTCCAAGATCCTTGCTTCTGACGAGAGCTGTTGAGATGAATCTTTGTTGAGTCTGCAGTGTTGACGCCTTTGTCTGATGCAGCGAAACGCCTTTGTCCCTAATTTTTGCCTGGATTGCCCTTTCGGGTTTTCAATCCACCGGGACGCTCATTTTTGCCTAAGCCGCCCTTTCGGGTTTTCAACTTAGCGAGCTTTTTGATTTCTTTTCTCTTTTTTCCTTTCCTTCTCTTTTTCTTTTCTACCCTAACTTTTGCATAAACCGTTCTTTTGGATTTTCCGGTTTATCGGGTACTTTTTAGGCGTAATATTTCCGAACTGCGTCAGAGCTTATCGGGTGTGTAAGTTGTTCTCCTTCCATGGTAGTAAGGATCAATGAACCTCCGGAGAATACTGTCTTCACAATAAAGGGGCCATCATAATTAGGCATCCACTTCCCTCTTGCGTCTTTGTGAACTGGTAAGATCTTCTTGAGCACAAGTTCTCCTTCGCGGATTTCTCTGATACGAACCTTTTTATCAAACGCCCTCTTGATTCTTTTTTGATACAACTGGCCGTGACACATCGCAGACATGTGCTTTTCATCGATGAGATTCAGCTGATCAAATCTTTCTTTAATCCATTCTGCCTCTTCTAACTTGGTTTCCATGATGACTCTGAGGGATGGTATCTCGACCTCGATGGGAAGAACTGCGTCCATTCCATATACCAGAGAAAAGGGGGTTGCCCCTGTGGAAGTGCGGACAGAGGTTCTGTATCCGTGCAGGGGAAATGGTAACATTTCATGCCAATCTTTGTAGGTTTTAACCATTTTCTGCAAGATCTTCTTGATGTTTTTATTTGCAGCTTCCACAGCTCCATTCATCTTTGGACGGTAAGGGGAAGAGTTGTGGTGTTCGATTTTGAAGTCATCACATAATTCTCTCATAACTTTGTTGTTCAGATTGGTTCCGTTGTCTGTTATAATTCTGCTTGGGATCCCGTAGCGACAAATGATCTCCTTTTTAATGAAACGAGCCACCACTTGACGTGTAACATTGGTGTAGGATGCAGCTTCAACCCATTTTGTGAAATAGTCGATGGCAACCAGAATGAAACGGTGTCCATTTGAAGCTTTCGGTTCAATTTCCCCAATCATGTCGATGCCCCACATAGAGAAAGGCCATGGCGACGACAGTACATTCAACAGTGTTGGAGGCACATGCATTTTGTCTGCGTAGATCTAACATTTGTGACACTTTCTGGCGTATTGAATACAGTCAGTTTCCAAGGTCAACCAGTAATAACCAGCTCTCAAGATCTTTTTGGACATGGCGTATCCGTTGGCGTGAGTACCAAACATTCCTTCATGCACATCTTTCATTAACAAGTCCGCTTCTCTTTTGTCAACACATCTGAGTAAGACCATATCATGATTTCTTTTGTAAAGTACACAATTGCTGAGGAAGAATTTGGATGCTAATCGTCTTAGTGTTTTCTTGTCAAGTGCCGTAGCATCTGTGGGATATTCTTGCTTCAACAGATAATTCTTTATATCATGATACCAGGGCTTGCCATCGGTTTCTTCTTCAATCATTTGACAGTAAGCAGGCTCTGTCTTGCGTTCAATTTTGATAAGTGTGCCATCGTTGACATCTCTAGTTTTCCACATTGAGGCCAGCATGGCTAAGGCGTCAGCGATGTGATTCTCTGCTCTTGGAACATGTTTAAAGGTGATTTCGTCAAAATACTTGATCATTTCAACGATATAAGCTCTGTAAGGGATCAGGTTTTCATGTCTTGTCTCCCATTCACCCGTGACTTGGTAGATAACCAATGCTGAGTCTCCACTGACTTCGAGATTTTTGATTTGGAGATCAATGGCTGCTTCGAGACCAAGGATACATGCTTCGTATTCAGCAATGTTGTTTGTACAATCAAAGTCTAGTCTGGCTGTAAACGGAGTGTAACCACCTTCAGGATTCATTAAAACTGCACCTACGCCATGTCCGCTATAATTGGAGGAACCGTCGAACATCATTTTCCACCAATTCTCTGTCTGTTGACCTTTGTCAGAACTTGTTTCTTCACAATCTTTTACTAACATGATATCTTCATCCGAAAAATCAAACTTCAGAGGTTCATAATCTTCGACAGGTTGATCTGCGAGATATTCTGATAACACACTGCCTTTGATAGATTTCTGAGCCACATATTGAATATCATATTCTGATAGTAACATATGCCACCGGGCGAGTCTTCCGGTTTGTGCCAGCTTCTCAAAGATGTACTTTATTGGATCCATTTTCGAGATCAATAAAGTGGTGTTACAAATCATATACTGCCTCAAACGCTTAGCGGCCCATGCTAAAGCACAACAAGTCTTTTCTAGGAGTGAGTATCTGCTTTCACAATCAGTAAATTTCTTGCTCAGATAATAAATGGCATGTTCTTTCCGTCCAGATTTGTCTTGTTGACCCAGAACGCAACCCATTGAGTTTTCAAGCACTGTCAAATACATAAAGAGAGGCTTTCCCGGAACGGGTGGTACCAAAATTGGAGGTTCTTAGAGATAACCTTTGATTTTATCGAACGCTGTTTGACAATCAGAATTCCATGCAACCGTTTGATCCTTTCGTAACAACTTGAAGATCGGTTCACAGGTAGGGGTCATATTGGAAATGAACCTGGATATGTAATTCAACCTTCCAAGGAAGCTTCTAACCTGATTTTCGGTCCGCGGAGCTGGCATGTCTTGGATGGCACGGACTTTGTCTGGATCCACTTCAATCCCCTTGTGGCTGACAATAAAACCGAGTAATTTTCCTGATCTGACTCCGAAAGTGCACTTTGCGGGATTCAACCTCAACTGATATTTCCGGAGTCTTTTGAATAACTTCAACAAATGTTCTAGATGGTCTTCTTCATTTTGAGACTTGGCGATCATGTCATCCACATATACTTCTATTTCTTTGTGCATCATGTCGTGGAACAAAGCCACCATAGCTCTTTGATAAGTTGCGCTTGCATTTCTTAAACCGAATGGTATAACCTTATAACAATAGGTGCCCCATGGAGTGATGAAGGTTGTTTTTTCCATGTCGTCAGGATCCATTTTGATTTGATTGTAACCAGAGAAACCGTCCATAAAGGAAAACACTACAAACCGAGCTGTATTATCTACCAAAGTATCAATATGTGGTAGAGGGAAGTCGTCTTTTGGGCTGGCTTTGTTTAAATCTCGATAATCCACACACATCCTTACCTTTCCATCTTTCTTTGGTACAGGAACAATGTTGGCTACCCATTCTGGGTACTTGGCCACTGCAAGGAAGCCTGCATCAATCTGCTTTTTTACCTCATCTCTGATTTTAAGAGCCATGTCGGGTCTGGTTCTTCTGAGTTTCTGTTTAACCGGAGGGCATTCAGGTCGGAGTGGTAACTTGTGAACCACTATGTCTGTATCCAAACCAGGCATATCCTGATAAGACCAAGCAAACACATCTACATATTCTCTTAAGAGTTCTTTTAACTGCTGTTTTACTTCTGCCCCTAGGGCTGCCCCAATTTTGACTTCTTTTTTGTCTCCTTCTGTGCCAAGATTAATGACCTCCAGATGTTCCTTGTGCGGTTGAAGCTCTGCATCCTCTTTTTGGGCCAATCTTACCAGTTCATCAGGAATTTCACAGTCTTCATCCTCGTCTTCAGCTTGGTAAATTGGTGAATCAAGGCCAGGAGGAGATGCATGGTGTAACACGGTGGGAGAACTGACTTTAAACAATGTTGCGGATAGCAAGAGTCGCCACCGACTTTTATTTTATCCATAAGGAAAGGTTATAAAAGAACAGGAAAGACCTTAGAGAATATTTTGGGTCCGGGGGGTAGGTTATGAAAAGGGAAGGTGTTAGCACCCTTTTCATCCATGGTTATCCATGGGCTCTTAGGTACTTAAGCTCACTTTTGAATTGTTTTGAAAGTGTAGTGTGTGAATAGCAAAAAATTTCAGAATAGTTTAATAATAATCCGTGTATGGATGTGAAAAAAAACTTGTTTGAAAATTTTGTTGGAAATTTGTTTAAGTGTGAAAAAGTTTTGAAGTGAGCAAGTATCTAGGAGTAGCCTACCCTAATGTTTTAAGGTCTTTCTTATTCTTTATCCTTTCCTTAGTAAGACTATCCCTACTATAATGGAGTAGGTAGTCCTTACTTTGGATGTTAAGGGATATGTGAGGGACAATTTGACTTTGAAGGCCATTGTGGGATGTAATAAGCACATATAAGGGACCATCATCATTTTTCGAAAGGGACTCGATTCGTAAAGGCAACCATAAGGGACTTTGATGATTTTCTTTTTGAGGGACTTGCTTTATACACCCCACTTAACCAATATTCATAGGCAACTTGAGGGATATCCTTAGGAAGTGAGACGGCGATTAAAATCGACTTACGTGTGTGAAATGTTTAATTTAATTATCTTATATTAAAATGATCTAATTTATTTTTTTAAATATCATACATATTAGCACTCCCTAATTACTAACCATAATGATAATTAAATAATTACAATTTACATCCAAGAGGCAATTACAAAATAATAAGCAAAATAATTAAATAAAATATAAATAAGCAATAATAAATAATAAAGGGGGTTAATTCTAAGTTTACTCGGCAAGACATCGCATCTTGTGCCTACGTATCCTTACGGGAGTGGAATCAGAGTAATCGTAGTTCCCCTCAATAGGGAGGTTAGAAAATTCTTGACTGTGGTCAAGGTCTCAAGGGGAATAAACGCATCTTAAGGACACGCTTACGTGGAGTGTAGAAACTCCAAATCTCTACGTTGAAATGTTAAGTTGTAATTAGGGTTAAATTAGGGATTCCACGGCGGGAAACCCTAAAATGAGCGCGGCGGCTCTTTGACCTAATGCTAAGGGTAAAATTGTAATTTTGCCTGCGGCGAGGCATTTGTGAAAATTAGGGTTTGTAGTTTGTAGTTTTGAGGATTTGAAATTGAATGTGTGAAGTTTTACGGACTATTGGCGCGGCGGCCAAACAGTTAGACCTAACCTTCGGATGTGTGCAATGTGACAGAAATAATAGTAAATGCGTGAGATAATTGAATCATGCAAACAGAGAGATAATGTCATAATTTAAACCATGCAAGCAGAAATTTAAAGGCAGAATTTAAAGAGCGATTGTTAAGTTCGCGAGGTTACATGAGAGGAGCAGATACAATATGATAATGAAATTTGAATTGAACAATAATAAAATAAAATAAATAACGGTTCTAGTTATTATTTTAAAAAAAAGATTTTAGTTATTATTTTAAATTTATCTAAAAAAAAAGTTTTTCTTAAAAATAATAGGTTTTCATATTAATTTGGAAAAGATGTTAATGTTATTTATTTTAAAAAACAGATTTTTATATCATAACAAATTTTAATAAATTAATGATAACAATAATAATAATAATGGTAATAATAATGATAATAATGATAATAATAATAAATAATGATAATAATAATAATAATAATAATAATAATAATAATAATAATAATAATAATAATAATAATAATAATAATAATAATAATAATAATAATAATAATAATAATAATAATAATAATAATAATAAAGCAATAATGAATTTTAAATGTGCCAAATAACCCAACAATGTTGCTAACGCAGAAATGCGCTCATCGCAACCAGATCTAAATCGGACGAAACAAAATTTATCGCAAAGAAAAAGAAATTAAGCAAAAAATAGTATTATTGCTCACACAAAAATGCGATCATCGCAACCAGATCGAACTAACACAAATGTCACGCGTCATGCACACAAATGTGCAAACATCGTATCGACATAATTCGATCAAAAATCTTATATATATAAACTCTAACAATTTAAAAATTATATATATATAAACGTAACAGTAATAGATAAAGAAAAAGAAATAACGGTAATAGATGAAGAAAAAGAAATAACGGTAAAAGATGAAGAAAAAGAAACAACAGTAATAGATGAAGGAAAAGAAATAACGGTAAACGATGAAGAAAAAGAAACAATAGTAATGGATGAAGAAGAAAACTAAATAACGGCAAACGGCACTCACTCCTCTTAGGTTTTTTTCATTCTCTCCTCTTTTCCAACAAGGCAACACATGTATATATAGGGAACAAATTAGGGTTAACACCAAATTGTCAATAATGTCCCTAAAGCCCATTTTAAAGCCCAAACTAAATAATTAGTTAAGAAAAAATAAAATTTAAATAATTTAAAATAATTAAAATAAACTTAAAATAAAAACTAATAATCCTATTGATTCCTAAAATAAAAAATATTATAAAAAGAACAAAATTTTTTTCAATATTTTTTTATTTTATGATTTTTTGGATATTTTTATGAATAATTTAGAAAAAAGTGAAAAAAATAATATTTTTAAAAAATGATTTAATTAAAATACGAAAATAATAATTAAATAATAATAAAAAACTATTTTTGTTATTTTTTAATGAAAGATAGAAAAATTTAGAGTAAAAATAATAAAAAACAAAAAAATGACAAAGGTGAGATTCGAACTCTCAACCTCTCACACTCATAACTCCTTACACATGTCCTCCTGCCAATTGTGCCATTTTTACTTTTTAGAAAAAAAATGCATGCCATATGATATTTACCTCTCTTTGATGTTGGCAAAAAAAAAATCATGAAGTTTGACTTTGGTTTGACCACAGTTGACCTCAGTTTGACCTTTTAACTGCATTGACTGCTTTTGACTTATCTGATCATCTGACTGAGCAAACTTTTGAGAAAAGTCTTGAAACTTGACATGGGGGTTCTTATACACATATAAGATGTTATGAAGCTCACTTGAAGTCTTGGAAGTCCATTTAGCCTGATTAAAGTCAAAACCCTAGTTTTGGATGCACTGCTTAGGAGGTGCATTGTCTGAGGGAATTGTCAACTCTTCTGACCAATTGTGAACTTTGTGAACCTTGTGAACCTTCTTGGAACACAAAGTCTTGTATTGTGAGGGCAAATTTTGGGGTGCAACAGCTGCCCCTGTTCAATTTTCTGAAACCTGAGGGGTTAGATTGGTATATTTGCCAGTCGTAACCTGGAAGGTTGAAGGGGATTGAACACAAAAGCCCAAAAATTTGCACTCACCAGTGCATGGAGTGATATTGATGGTTGGTTGAACATGATTGAGTGGGCTTAAAGATGCCACTAGGGGAAAGTTCTTCAGTAGTATAATGAGAACTGTCAGGAGTCTGGAGTAATACTGATGTAACAGCATGTCTTCATGAGGATAGAGCAATCAATAATGATAACCCTAAAGCAGTCTTGAAGTGATAAATCTGACCTCAGGAGGATAGAGCAATCAATAGCTCTAAAGCAGTCTTGAAGTAATAATGGCTTCAGGAGGATAGAGCAATCAATAGCTCTAAAGCAGTCTTGAAGTAATAGAATGGCTTCAGTAGGATAGAGCAATCAACAGCTCTAAAGCAGTCTTGTGATATGTCTTCAGGAGGATAGAGCAATCAATAGCTCTAAAGCAGTCTTGAAGTAATGATTTCAGGAGGATAGAGCAATGGATAGCTCTAAAGCAGTCTTGAAATAATAATGTAATTTCAGGAGGATAGAGCAATGGATAACTCTAAAGCAGTCTTGAAATAATTAGATGGCTTCAGGAGGATAGAGCAATGAATAGCTCTAAAGCAGTCTTGAAGTAGTAATATGACCTCATGAGGATAGAGCAATGAATAGCTCTAAAGCAGTCTTGAAGTAATAGGATGATTTCAGGAGGATAGAGCAATCAGTAGCTCTAAAGCAGTCTTGAAGTCATGAGAGGCTATCAGGAGGATAAAATAACCCTGAGGTTACAATAAAGCAGTCCCAAAGTAATAAGAAGCTCATCAGGAGGATAAAGTAACCCTGAGGTTACAATAAAGCAGTCCCAAAGATCATAAGATTGTTTGTTGGATAATTAACCTGAAAACAAGGTAGCATTCTGTATAACAACATTAGTTTATGCTTTATGTATGCATGTATGACATGATGCACTTAGGTAATGTACTATAGACATATATGTTATGGTATGATGTAAATGATGTATGTATGCTATGACACTGCTGGAAGTGTCTGGATATCCTTGTATAACAACTGCTGGCTAAGGAAAATAAATCCCGATTCGTTGTTGAAGAATATATAACCCTCCGTCTGCTGGGGATAACAAGGTATAGATAACCTCCCGTTGTTGGGGATAACAAGGTATAGATAACCTCCCGTTGTTGGGGATAGTAGGGTATAGATAACCTTCGTTTTCGTTTGATAGTAGGATAAGTATAACATCCCGTCTTCGTTCATCGTGCCCTTATTGGAAAGTAATTTCCCGTATATCCGTATGAGGATAAAAGAGATGGATATAAATTCCAGGGGAGATTAGACTTTGTGAAAATGGATTAGTCCTACTGATGGTTTGTAACTGTCTTGTAAAGATGAACCGGCGAAGCTTCGTTGAAATCCTTCCCTCGTTCGTCTTTAGTAAATACTATTACTGCATTTTCATGCATTTCTGGTAAACATCAATCATATTAAAAGCACACATGCATTTCTGGTAAACATCAATCATATTCAAAGGCATACATACATTCAAACACAACCAATGGACGTTTCGCTTATGTAAATAGGGTAAAAGTAAATCTGGATTCAAAGGATGGAATTTATTTATATCAAAAGTGACCCATACACGGGTAAGTTTGTACTAGGAGACATAAACCCTAGTAAGAGAATTTTGTCATGAAGTTTTACAAAAAGAATCAGCTATGTGGGAAATAATCCTATTGAGTTTCAATTCTACTATTGCCACTCAAGTATCTCATCTTCTTGCTGTTGAGACGGAAACGATTGGATTGAGCTTTATCTGTTTGAGCTTGAGTAAGTAGTACAACTGGTTGCAGTTTCATGAATGATCCAAACGAGACATAGTTATACGCTTTAATCCCTAACTTTTGCCTGGATTGCCCTTTCAGGTTTTCAATCCACCGGGATACCCTTTTTTGCCCAAGCCGCCTTTTCAGGTTTTCGACTTGCCGGGTGTACATCTTTTTATATATATATCCCTAATTTTTGCCCAAACCCTTTTGGTTTGCCGGGATGCCCTTATTTTTGCCTAGGCCTGTCAACCTAGCGGGTCTCTTTTTATGCGTAGTATTTTTTAACTATGTCTGCGTTTACAGGTTGTGGGAAGTCTTCACCATCCATTGTAGTCAGTATCATGGCACCTCCTGAGAACACTGTCTTCACCATCCATTGTAATCTCTTTGAAATGTGGGATCAAAGACAACACATGTTCTCTGTAAGGAATGAGATTATCATGCTTTGTATCCCAATCTCCTTTAATCTGACTTACTACCAGAGCTGAATCTCCATACACCTCAAGGAACTGAATCTTCATATCAATAGCAACTTGCATACCCATGATACATGCCTCACACTCAGCCATGTTATTGGTACAATAGAAACAAAGTCTGGCAGTAATCGGGGTATGACAACCTTCAGGGGAACTAATCACAACACCAACACCATTACCATGTGCATTGGAGGCACCATCAAAAACCATAGTCCATCGGGATCCTTGTTCAGGTCCGTCATATTGTCCAGGTTCTTTGGTAACAGACATAATGTCTTCATCAGGGAACTCAAAATTCATTGACTGGTAATCATCTATTGCTTGATGAGCCAAATGATCAGCAACAACACTCCCCTTAATGGCCTTCTGAGTGGTATACTGTATATCATATTCCGTCAAGATCATTTGCCATCTTGCAATTCTTCCGGAGAGAGCAGGTTTCTCAAATATGTACTTGATTGGATCCATCTTCGAAATCAACAAGGTAGTATGGGTCAACATATACTGTCTTAGTCGGCGAGCAGCCCATGCCAAAGCGCAGCAAGTTTTCTCGAGCAGTGAGTATCTTGTTTCACAGTCGGTAAACTTTTTGCTAAGGTAGTATATTGCCTGCTCTTTTCGACCAGACTCGTCATGTTGCCCCAATACACACCCCATTGAGTTGTCTAATACTGTTAAATACATAATCAAGGGTCTTCCATCAACTGGTGGCATTAAAATTGGAGGTTCTAGCAAATATCTCTTGATTTCATCAAAGGCAGTCTGGCACTCATCATTCCATTCCATCACCTGATCTTTCCTCAACAACTTGAAGATTGGCTCACAGATGGTAGTTAATTGGGAAACAAATCTTGCAATGTAGTTCAATCGTCCCAAGAAACCTCTAACCTCCTTCTCAGTACGGGGAGCTGGCATCTCTCGTATAGCTTTCACTTTTGCAGGATCCACTTCAATACCTTTTCCACTGACAATGAAACCCAAGAGCTTTCCAGATCTAACTCCAAAAGTACACTTGTTTGGATTTAATCTCAACCTGTATTTCTTCAACCTCTCAAACAACTTGTGCAGATGATCAAGATGTTGTTCTTCATTCTGAGACCTGGCTATCATATCATCCACATATACCTCTATCTCATGATGAATCATATCATGAAACAAAGCCACCATAGCACGCTGATATGTTGCCCCTGCATTCCTCAAACCAAATGGCATTACCTTATAGCAAAAGGTGCCCCACTGTGTCACAAATGTAGTCTTCTCCATATCTTCAGGTGCCATCTTGATTTGATTGTAACCAGAGAAACCATCCATAAAAGAGAATACCTTATGCTGAGCAGTGTTGTCTACCAGAATATCAATATGAGGAAGTGGAAAGTCATCTTTAGGGCTAGCCTTGTTCAGATCTCTGTAGTCTACACACATACGTACCTTACCATCTTTCTTAGGAACTGGTACCACATTTGCAACCCACTGAGGATAAGAAGTTACGGCCAAGAACCCTGCATTGAATTGTTTCATTACCTCTGCTTTGATCTTTTCTGACATTTCAGGACGCATACGACGAACCTTCTGCTTCTTTGGACGACATTCTTCTTTCACTGGCAAACGGTGAACCACAATGTCTGTATCCAACCCTGGCATATCTTCATAAGACCAAGCAAAGATCTCCACATAGTCACGTAGCATCTGAATCAACCTGCTCTTGACACTGTCCTCTAAATCAGCCCCTATCTTGACCTCTTTTCTGTTTTCTTCAGTTCCCAGATTCACAACTTCGACTGGCTCTTCATGTGGCTGTATAGCTTTCTCTTCTTGTTGTAACAACCTAGCAAGCTCTACAGGTATTTCACAATCGTCCTCGTTTCCGTCTTCAGTTTGATAGATCGGATTCTCGAAATTGTAATTGGCAATAGCAGAACTGTTATCAACTGGATCCAGAGTGGATGAGGATCTGCATTTTAGTGACGTGTGTGTGTGTAAGAACACATAGCTGATAAAGCAAAAATAAAAGAAAAAGAAAGACAAGGAACACAATATTTACGAAAACGAAACGTCCATTGATTTTATTGAATGAAGTATGCAAATGAAATGACAACCCGTAACAAGCACACCATTGTGCCCCGGGTAAGGCACATGGCTTGAAAGTTTTAATTGTTCCAGAAATTACAAATTTAAAAACATAACACAGTAATAGTATTTACTCCTGACTAAAGGAGATAGGGATAACATCTTCAGCTTTCCAATTATTGGGTCCAGCACCCACAGTAGGAAAAATCCATGCCTCCAAGTTGTAGTCTTCATCTTGATCTCCCACAGCATTGATAACCCCTTGATTGGTGATACGAACAGCACGAGCACGACGAACAGCCTTCTGGGACTCTGCAGTGAAACCCAAACCAAACTTGTCAGACTTGTATGGAATATCAGGAAGCTGACCCCAAATAGTACAACCACCTTCTTCCACCACAGCTTTTGCATCATTGAGGGAGGCCATTGCCATTGTTGGAGGGTTTCTGATGACCACAGGAACCTTCTTCACAGCAGGAGGAGTCACACAATCCTTAACAGCCCAGGGAACCACTTCAAATGACTGACATGGAGTTTCAATGTATTCACCTTCTACTTCCAGATACTTGAAAGTGTTTACATGGCTGACAAAGTATTCTTCCTCTCCAAAGACAGTAACAACTTTTCCATTCACCGGATATCTCAACTTTTGATGTAATGTGGAGGTCACAACACCTGCCCCATGGATCCAGGGACGACCAAGCAGACATGAGTACGAAGGACGAATATCCATCACATAGAATGTAGCGGTAAACACCTGAGAGCCAACCTTGATTGGAAGATCAATTTCCTCATGCACTACTCTTCTAGAACCATCAAAAGCCTTTACCACAATATTACTGGGCTTCAATACCGTATCTTTAGGACTCAGCTTGTTCAGGACTTCCTTAGGCAACACATTCAGAGAGGAACCATTGTCTATCAGCACATGAGACAGGGTAGTGCCCCTGCATTCAATTGAAATATGCAAGGCCCTGTTATGATCCCTCTTGGCAGGGGTCAAGTCAGCATCAGAAAATCCTAACCCGTTGTCATAGGTCAGGTGAGCAACACAATTCTCAAACTGGTCCACAGAAATTGCACTGGGTACATGAGCCATCTTTAGAAACTTGATCAATGACTTGGCATGAGCCTCAGAACATAATAACAGGGAGAGCATAGAAATCTTTGAGGGAGTATGCCCCAGCTGATCAACAATATCATAATCACTCTTGCGAATGATTTTCAATACTTCTTCCATCTGCTTAGAGAGGTCATCAGCAGCTGGCACATCAGTAGATACAGGCTTAATAACAGGACCCTTGCCCCGAGCATCAGTGGTGGAAGTAACAGCAGGAGTAATTGCACTCTTAGAAGCAACTGGAGGAGAGAAGACTCTTCCACTACGAGTGATCTTGCTAGATCCAGCAATATTATCAATGTCAACAGGCATATCAGGTAAAGGCTCCTGCTTGACACCATGGATGTAAACATCAGACCCATAGTGCCAAGGCACAGCTTTGTCAGATGTATAAGGAATAGGACCAGGAGTGGTAATGATCAGAGGAGCTACTCTGGCTTCAGCAACAACTTTCACAGGACCTTCAGCAATAATCTTGATTGGGCCCTGATGAGTGATTTTAATGGGACCCTTTGAAGTGATTCTTAGTGGTACTTTGTCAACCATGTCAACCTCTTCAATCTTCTTACCCTGAGTCAGATGATCCACCATACTTTCTACAGATGCTGGTCTTCTTTCAAACACTATAGTATATTTATCCATGAGACGTTGAATCCCATCTCTCAAAATGAAGCAACTATCCGGCTTATAGGTACAATATAGACAATCTTCATGACAACCTGGAAAGATCCCAGCTTGTACTAACCTCTTTTTGATAACAGACAATGGTGTGCTCAACTCCATAACTGAATAGACATGCAGACCTTCATCAATATCTTCATCAATGGCGTTGACAGTCTTCTCGTGATTTGGCATTGGAGCTGTAATCACATTTGGAGTACCTGGTGGATCAAACTCAATTTCTCCAGCATCAATCATATCCTGAATTTTGTTCTTTAAGACCCAGCAGTTATTAGTATCATGTCCTGGACAGTTTGAATGATATGCACATCGTGCATTGGGATTGTACTTGGGAGAGGTAACATTGGGATTCTGAGGGGCCTCCCTCAGGGTAATAAGTTCAGCCTTCAACAAGTATTGCAATGCCTGAGCCATTGACATGTTGATCTTCGTGAACTGTCTTCTAGCCCTCTGTTGGTTGCCTTGAGGCTGCTCTGTTGTTGCAGGAGTTGGATTTGAAATATGCACTGCACTAACAGACTGATGCCTTCTGTTACGATCAGGCTGACCATACACAGCATTAGATTCTTTCTTCCCAGTGGGAGGCTTCTTTGCAGCACCTGATGAAGAAGTGCCCACTTGGATCTTACCACTCTTGATACCATTCTCTACTCGCTCTCCTGTCATGATCAACTCAGTGAAGCCAGATGATGAGCTTCCAATGAGATGATTGTAAAACGGACCATTCAGCGTACACATGAACATATCAACCAACTCCCTATCAGTCAAAGGGGGTTGAACTCTTCCAGCTAAGTCTCTCCACTTCTGAGCATACTCCTTAAAGCTTTCTTTGGCACCCATAGACATGCTTTGAAGCTGCATGCGAGTGGGGGCTAAGTCAGCATTGTATTGATACTGCTTGTAGAAAGCTTCAGCAAGGTCGTTCCAATCTCTGATGTTGACACTCTCCAACTGATAATACCACTCTAGCTGAGCTCCAGATAAACTCTCTTGAAAGAAATGGATCCACAACTTTTTATCAGCAGTGTGGGGTTGCATTCTTCTGACATAAGACCTCAGATGCAATTTGGGACAAGAGACCCCATCATAGACAACAAATGTAGGAACTTTGAACCCAATGGGTATGACCACCCCAGATATCAAGCTCAAATCCTCAAAATCCAGCCCAGATGATTTCTGTAATTCCATAGCATCCATTCTATCCACCAGCATCTTGAATTTGTCTTCGTTAGGCTCATGGTAGTAGTTAGCCTCAGAATCAGAGTCCCCCATAGTGTTGTGGAGACTGCCTCTCTCCTGCTCAGATTCTTCAGATTCATAGTCTTCAACATGTTCCTTGGTCTTGACAGGACCTTTGAACCTTCTTCCCATGTTGAGCAACCCAGCAGACCTTCTAGCCTTCTTAGTCTTCTTGGCCAGCAGTGTCTTCAATTCATCCTGCCCCTTGGATAGGTTCAGGATCAGCTCTTGGAACTGTGCATTCTGTGCCTGGAGATCCTTAACTGATTGTTCAAGAGCCATTGCTGAAATAAACAGCGAGAAGATGAGAAACCTGTGCACAATTATAAACCTGTGATGCAATGAAATGATATGGTAATGTATATGCAATGTTTTCAAGGACCGCAGGATTTAAATTTGCTTAAACAACCAAGAAAGCAATTTTTTATTAGTAATAACTTTGTTTTGCCTTTAAGGCTTACAAAAAATGAAAGTGAAATAAGTACAAAAGATGGGGTTTTAAGTCTCCCATGGACGTTTCCTCTTTGTGTTGAGGTATGAGTTGAGGTTTCGTTCCTCGTGAAGTTGCTTTGTTAGTTCCAGAATCTTTTCTTGGCTTGCTTTGTAATGACCCTCGAAAGTATCCCTTTGCTCTTTCAGTTGGATCCATGATCTCTGCAAGTCTTCCTTATCAGTAGGCATGTCTGGGTGAAGGATGGTATAAGCTGTGTCTCCTTCAGCAACAGGTTCCATGGTAACTGGTAGGACGGCAGGATATGGCATCATGAGTGTCTGAGCACGAGATCGTACCCATCTGAGATAAGCCTCCATAGGAATAGTGTACTTAGGCTCCAGTGTCTTGCTGTCAATCCTGTTTACCTTTCCCCAAGCTCGTATGAATCTCTGACGGTAACCCTGAAGATCGTTGTCGTAATCAAACACAATGCCCTGAATCAACATGTCATGTGGACCATTGCTCCGGGCGTAACCAAACTGTCGTAAAGCTAGAGATGGGTTGTAGGTGATGCCTCCTCTTATGCCTAGAAGTGGCACATTAGGAAACTCCCCACAACGGTCAATGATGGTGACATTCTCCATAGATCTGGAGCACCAATGGATGTCTGAGTGAGAAAGTGACATGATCCTCTTGGACCATCTGAACCCTTGCTCATTCTTCATTATTGAGCGAGGAAGGTGAGAAATAAACCACCTAGAAAGCAAAGGTATGCAGCACATCAAAGTTCCTCTTGCCCTTGTAGTACGGGTGTGAAGAGAATGTAGGATGTCTCCAAGCAATGTAGGCACTGGATTGTGACTCAGGAAAATGTTGATGGCATGAACATCTATGAACTGATCTGGATTGGGGAACAACACTAAGCCATATATCAGCAAGGCTAAGATCTCCTCAAAAGCATCATAGCTCATGGCCTTCAAGAATATTTGAGCTTTATCCATTAATACCTTGGCAAGAATACCCTTGACTCCGCTTCTCGTCTATAGAACAATGTCAGACTTCTTCAGATGTAGCGCTGCAGCAATAACTTCAGGTTTAAGCTCCTTCTCCAAACCTGTGAATGGCTTCTGATCAAGAACAGGTATACCCAGAAGTTTAGAGAACTCCTCCATGGTTGGAACCAGCTGATAATCAGGAAATGTAAAGCAATGGTGCTTAGGGTCAAAGAACTGAAACAGCACACTCATCATGTCTTCACTGAACCCTGAAGTAACTAGATCCAATAAGTGACCATGTCTCTTGTTGAACTGGGAATGATCAGGCACTAGGGAAACCAACTCCTTGAGCTTAGCAGGTATCCCTACAAAGTTGATCCTGATGGTGTTTCTACGAGCAGAAGCCATGACCTGCAACAAAGAACAAAGATAAATCCTTTGGTCCTTGAAATGGTTAGGGAAAATGATATGCTTATGATGCATGATGATGTCATGATGTCATGCTCAATCACAAACATGTGGCACACACAAACAAGTCACACCATAGCCCTAGGTTTAAAGGCTTGCATGAGGTTCAAAGGCAAGTACCCTCTCCTGAAGTTAGATGGTTCATCCTGTCCTACAAAAGTAACCAGGTTCTAAGGGATCTCAATATCATTGATCCTTCACAAGGGTGGTTGTTCAGAAGGCAACTTACTTGCCAACCAAAACCCTCCAAGTTTAAGATCTCAATGAGCGTAGTATCGAGTGTCAACCAACTTCAGTCTGCACCAAAGCCGGTTACCTCACTACTTTCTAAAGGTCAAGATGAGTTAACTAGGGTTCTAAAAGTCAGTTAGTGCATTGACAACATATGGCAGCCTCAATATTATCCTCAACTTGACTTAAGGAATATAAGCACCAACCAAGAAGTCGCACTAACTATGGCCACCAGATCAACCGTATCGATATACGTCGTACAGTTTCCTTGGTCTATTGCCATTTACCTAAGGTACACTAGATCCGGGTTAGGACCTTTCACACATAAGAGCACCCCAACAATATAATAATAAAGCAAACAAGGCAAACAATTTAAAGTGATCTTAATTCCTAAGGGTACCCCTCTTAAATTTATCCCCAGCAGAGTCGCCAGTTCTGTAACACGGTGGGAGAACTGACTTTAAACAATGTTGCGGATAGCAAGAGTCGCCACCGACTTTTATTTTATCCATAAGGAAAGGTTATAAAAGAACAGGAAAGACCTTAGAGAATATTTTGGGTCCGGGGGGTAGGTTATGAAAAGGGAAGGTGTTAGCACCCTTTTCATCCATGGTTATCCATGGGCTCTTAGGTACTTAAGCTCACTTTTGAATTGTTTTGAAAGTGTAGTGTGTGAATAGCAAAAAATTTCAGAATAGTTTAATAATAATCCGTGTATGGATGTGAAAAAAAACTTGTTTGAAAATTTTGTTGGAAATTTGTTTAAGTGTGAAAAAGTTTTGAAGTGAGCAAGTATCTAGGAGTAGCCTACCCTAATGTTTTAATGTCTTTCTTATTCTTTATCCTTTCCTTAGTAAGACTATCCCTACTATAATGGAGTAGGTAGTCCTTACTTTGGATGTTAAGGGATATGTGAGGGACAATTTGACTTTGAAGGCCATTGTGGGATGTAATAAGCACATATAAGGGACCATCATCATTTTTCGAAAGGGACTCGATTCGTAAAGGCAACCATAAGGGACTTTGATGATTTTCTTTTTGAGGGACTTGCTTTATACACCCCACTTAACCAATATTCATAGGCAACTTGAGGGATATCCTTAGGAAGTGAGACGGCGATTAAAATCGACTTACGTGTGTGAAATGTTTAATTTAATTATCTTATATTAAAATGATCTAATTTATTTTTTTAAATATCATACATATTAGCACTCCCTAATTACTAACCATAATGATAATTAAATAATTACAATTTACATCCAAGAGGCAATTACAAAATAATAAGCAAAATAATTAAATAAAATATAAATAAGCAATAATAAATAATAAAGGGGGTTAATTCTAAGTTTACTCGGCAAGACATCGCATCTTGTGCCTACGTATCCTTACGGGAGTGGAATCAGAGTAATCGTAGTTCCCCTCAATAGGGAGGTTAGAAACTTCTTGACTGTGGTCAAGGTCTCAAGGGGAATAAACGCATCTTAAGGACACGCTTACGTGGAGTGTAGAAACTCCAAATCTCTACGTTGAAATGTTAAGTTGTAATTAGGGTTAAATTAGGGATTCCACGGCGGGAAACCCTAAAATGAGCGCGGCGGCTCTTTGACCTAATGCTAAGGGTAAAATTGTAATTTTGCCTGCGGCGAGGCATTTGTGAAAATTAGGGTTTGTAGTTTGTAGTTTTGAGGATTTGAAATTGAATGTGTGAAGTTTTACGGACTATTGGCGCGGCGGCCAAACAGTTAGACCTAACCTTCGGATGTGTGCAATGTGACAGAAATAATAGTAAACGCGTGAGATAATTGAATCATGCAAACAGAGAGATAATGTCATAATTTAAACCATGCAAGCAGAAATTTAAAGGCAGAATTTAAATAGCGATTGTTAAGTTCGCGAGGTTACATGAGAGGAGCAGATACAATATGATAATGAAATTTGAATTGAACAATAATAAAATAAAATAAATAACGGTTCTAGTTATTATTTTAAAAAAAAGATTTTAGTTATTATTTTAAATTTATCTAAAAAAAAGTTTTTCTTAAAAATAATAGGTTTTCATATTAATTTGGAAAAGATGTTAATGTTATTTATTTTAAAAAACAGATTTTTATATCATAACAAATTTTAATAAATTAATGATAACAATAATAATAATAATGGTAATAATAATGATAATAATGATAATAATAATAAATAATGATAATAATAATAATAATAATAATAATAATAATAATAATAATAATAATAATAATAATAATAATAAAGCAATAATGAATTTTAAATGTGCCAAATAACCCAACAATGTTGCTAACGCAGAAATGCGCTCATCGCAACCAGATCTAAATCGGACGAAACAAAATTTATCGCAAAGAAAAAGAAATTAAGCAAAAAATAGTATTATTGCTCACACAAAAATGCGATCATCGCAACCAGATCGAACTAACACAAATGTCACGCGTCATGCACACAAATGTGCACACATCGTATCGACATAATTCGATCAAAAATCTTATATATATAAACTCTAACAATTTAAAAATTATATATATATAAACGTAACAGTAATAGATAAAGAAAAAGAAATAACGGTAATAGATGAAGAAAAAGAAATAACGGTAAAAGATGAAGAAAAAGAAACAACAGTAATAGATGAAGGAAAAGAAATAACGGTAAACGATGAAGAAAAAGAAACAATAGTAATGGATGAAGAAGAAAACTAAATAACGGCAAACGGCACTCACTCCTCTTAGGTTTTTTTCATTCTCTCCTCTTTTCCAACAAGGCAACACATGTATATATAGGGAACAAATTAGGGTTAACACCAAATTGTCAATAATGTCCCTAAAGCCCATTTTAAAGCCCAAACTAAATAATTAGTTAAGAAAAAATAAAATTTAAATAATTTAAAATAATTAAAATAAACTTAAAATAAAAACTAATAATCCTATTGATTCCTAAAATAAAAAATATTATAAAAAGAACAAAAATTTTTTCAATATTTTTTTATTTTATGATTTTTTGGATATTTTTATGAATAATTTAGAAAAAAGTGAAAAAAATAATATTTTTAAAAAATGATTTAATTAAAATACGAAAATAATAATTAAATAATAATAAAAAACTATTTTTGTTATTTTTTAATGAAAGATAGAAAAATTTAGAGTAAAAATAATAAAAAACAAAAAAATGACAAAGGTGAGATTCGAACTCTCAACCTCTCACACTCATAACTCCTTACACATGTCCTCCTGCCAATTGTGCCATTTTTACTTTTTAGAAAAAAAATGCATGCCATATGATATTTACCTCTCTTTGATGTTGGCAAAAAAAAAAATCATGAAGTTTGACTTTGGTTTGACCTCAGTTTGACCTTTTAACTGCATTGACTGCTTTTGACTTATCTGATCATCTGACTGAGCAAACTTTTGAGAAAAGTCTTGAAACTTGACATGGGGGTTCTTATACACATATAAGATGTTATGAAGCTCACTTGAAGTCTTGGAAGTCCATTTAGCCTGATTAAAGTCAAAACCCTAGTTTTGGATGCACTGCTTAGGAGGTGCATTGTCTGAGGGAATTGTCAACTCTTCTGACCAATTGTGAACTTTGTGAACCTTGTGAACCTTCTTGGAACACAAAGTCTTGTATTGTGAGGGCAAATTTTGGGGTGCAACAGCTGCCCCTGTTCAATTTTCTGAAACCTGAGGGGTTAGATTGGTATATTTGCCAGTCGTAACCTGGAAGGTTGAAGGGGATTGAACACAAAAGCCCAAAAATTTGCACTCACCAGTGCATGGAGTGATATTGATGGTTGGTTGAACATGATTGAGTGGGCTTAAAGATGCCACTAGGGGAAAGTTCTTCAGTAGTATAATGAGAACTGTCAGGAGTCTGGAGTAATACTGATGTAACAGCATGTCTTCATGAGGATAGAGCAATCAATAATGATAACCCTAAAGCAGTCTTGAAGTGATAAATCTGACCTCAGGAGGATAGAGCAATCAATAGCTCTAAAGCAGTCTTGAAGTAATAATGGCTTCAGGAGGATAGAGCAATCAATAGCTCTAAAGCAGTCTTGAAGTAATAGAATGGCTTCAGTAGGATAGAGCAATCAACAGCTCTAAAGCAGTCTTGTGATATGTCTTCAGGAGGATAGAGCAATCAATAGCTCTAAAGCAGTCTTGAAGTAATGATTTCAGGAGGATAGAGCAATGGATAGCTCTAAAGCAGTCTTGAAATAATAATGTAATTTCAGGAGGATAGAGCAATGGATAACTCTAAAGCAGTCTTGAAATAATTAGATGGCTTCAGGAGGATAGAGCAATGAATAGCTCTAAAGCAGTCTTGAAGTAGTAATATGACCTCATGAGGATAGAGCAATGAATAGCTCTAAAGCAGTCTTGAAGTAATAGGATGATTTCAGGAGGATAGAGCAATCAGTAGCTCTAAAGCAGTCTTGAAGTCATGAGAGGCTATCAGGAGGATAAAATAACCCTGAGGTTACAATAAAGCAGTCCCAAAGTAATAAGAAGCTCATCAGGAGGATAAAGTAACCCTGAGGTTACAATAAAGCAGTCCCAAAGATCATAAGATTGTTTGTTGGATAATTAACCTGAAAACAAGGTAGCATTCTGTATAACAACATTAGTTTATGCTTTATGTATGCATGTATGACATGATGCACTTAGGTAATGTACTATAGACATATATGTTATGGTATGATGTAAATGATGTATGTATGCTATGACACTGCTGGAAGTGTCTGGATATCCTTGTATAACAACTGCTGGCTAAGGAAAATAAATCCCGATTCGTTGTTGAAGAATATATAACCCTCCGTCTGCTGGGGATAACAAGGTATAGATAACCTCCCGTTGTTGGGGATAACAAGGTATAGATAACCTCCCGTTGTTGGGGATAGTAGGGTATAGATAACCTTCGTTTTCGTTTGATAGTAGGATAAGTATAACATCCCGTCTTCGTTCATCGTGCCCTTATTGGAAAGTAATTTCCCGTATATCCGTATGAGGATAAAAGAGATGGATATAAATTCCAGGGGAGATTAGACTTTGTGAAAATGGATTAGTCCTACTGATGGTTTGTAACTGTCTTGTAAAGATGAACCGGCGAAGCTTCGTTGAAATCCTTCCCTCGTTCGTCTTTAGTAAATACTATTACTGCATTTTCATGCATTTCTGGTAAACATCAATCATATTAAAAGCATACATGCATTTCTGGTAAACATCAATCATATTCAAAGGCATACATACATTCAAACACAACCAATGGACGTTTCGCTTATGTAAATAGGGTAAAAGTAAATCTGGATTCAAAGGATGGAATTTATTTATATCAAAAGTGACCCATACACGGGTAAGTTTGTACTAGGAGACATAAACCCTAGTAAGAGAATTTTGTCATGAAGTTTTACAAAAAGAATCAGCTATGTGGGAAATAATCCTATTGAGTTTCAATTCTACTATTGCCACTCAAGTATCTCATCTTCTTGCTGTTGAGACGGAAACGATTGGATTGAGCTTTATCTGTTTGAGCTTGAGTAAGTAGTACAACTGGTTGCAGTTTCATGAATGATCCAAACGAGACATAGTTATACGCTTTAATCCCTAACTTTTGCCTGGATTGCCCTTTCAGGTTTTCAATCCACCGGGATACCCTTTTTTGCCCAAGCCGCCTTTTCAGGTTTTCGACTTGCCGGGTGTACATCTTTTTATATATATATCCCTAATTTTTGCCCAAACCCTTTTGGTTTGCCGGGATGCCCTTATTTTTGCCTAGGCCTGTCAACCTAGCGGGTCTCTTTTTATGCGTAGTATTTTTTAACTATGTCTGCGTTTACAGGTTGTGGGAAGTCTTCACCATCCATTGTAGTCAGTATCATGGCACCTCCTGAGAACACTGTCTTCACCATCCATTGTAATCTCTTTGAAATGTGGGATCAAAGACAACACATGTTCTCTGTAAGGAATGAGATTATCATGCTTTGTATCCCAATCTCCTTTAATCTGACTTACTACCAGAGCTGAATCTCCATACACCTCAAGGAACTGAATCTTCATATCAATAGCAACTTGCATACCCATGATACATGCCTCACACTCAGCCATGTTATTGGTACAATAGAAACAAAGTCTGGCAGTAATCGGGGTATGACAACCTTCAGGGGAACTAATCACAACACCAACACCATTACCATGTGCATTGGAGGCACCATCAAAAACCATAGTCCATCGGGATCCTTGTTCAGGTCCGTCATATTGTCCAGGTTCTTTGGTAACAGACATAATGTCTTCATCAGGGAACTCAAAATTCATTGACTGGTAATCATCTATTGCTTGATGAGCCAAATGATCAGCAACAACACTCCCCTTAATGGCCTTCTGAGTGGTATACTGTATATCATATTCCGTCAAGATCATTTGCCATCTTGCAATTCTTCCGGAGAGAGCAGGTTTCTCAAATATGTACTTGATTGGATCCATCTTCGAAATCAACAAGGTAGTATGGGTCAACATATACTGTCTTAGTCGGCGAGCAGCCCATGCCAAAGCGCAGCAAGTTTTCTCGAGCAGTGAGTATCTTGTTTCACAGTCGGTAAACTTTTTGCTAAGGTAGTATATTGCCTGCTCTTTTCGACCAGACTCGTCATGTTGCCCCAATACACACCCCATTGAGTTGTCTAATACTGTTAAATACATAATCAAGGGTCTTCCATCAACTGGTGGCATTAAAATTGGAGGTTCTAGCAAATATCTCTTGATTTCATCAAAGGCAGTCTGGCACTCATCATTCCATTCCATCACCTGATCTTTCCTCAACAACTTGAAGATTGGCTCACAGATGGTAGTTAATTGGGAAACAAATCTTGCAATGTAGTTCAATCGTCCCAAGAAACCTCTAACCTCCTTCTCAGTACGGGGAGCTGGCATCTCTCGTATAGCTTTCACTTTTGCAGGATCCACTTCAATACCTTTTCCACTGACAATGAAACCCAAGAGCTTTCCAGATCTAACTCCAAAAGTACACTTGTTTGGATTTAATCTCAACCTGTATTTCTTCAACCTCTCAAACAACTTGTGCAGATGATCAAGATGTTGTTCTTCATTCTGAGACCTGGCTATCATATCATCCACATATACCTCTATCTCATGATGAATCATATCATGAAACAAAGCCACCATAGCACGCTGATATGTTGCCCCTGCATTCCTCAAACCAAATGGCATTACCTTATAGCAAAAGGTGCCCCACTGTGTCACAAATGTAGTCTTCTCCATATCTTCAGGTGCCATCTTGATTTGATTGTAACCAGAGAAACCATCCATAAAAGAGAATACCTTATGCTGAGCAGTGTTGTCTACCAGAATATCAATATGAGGAAGTGGAAAGTCATCTTTAGGGCTAGCCTTGTTCAGATCTCTGTAGTCTACACACATACGTACCTTACCATCTTTCTTAGGAACTGGTACCACATTTGCAACCCACTGAGGATAAGAAGTTACGGCCAAGAACCCTGCATTGAATTGTTTCATTACCTCTGCTTTGATCTTTTCTGACATTTCAGGACGCATACGACGAACCTTCTGCTTCTTTGGACGACAATCTTCTTTCACTGGCAAACGGTGAACCACAATGTCTGTATCCAACCCTGGCATATCTTCATAAGACCAAGCAAAGATCTCCACATAGTCACGTAGCATCTGAATCAACCTACTCTTGACACTGTCCTCTAAATCAGCCCCTATCTTGACCTCTTTTCTGTTTTCTTCAGTTCCCAGATTCACAACTTCGACTGGCTCTTCATGTGGCTGTATAGCTTTCTCTTCTTGTTGTAACAACCTAGCAAGCTCTACAGGTATTTCACAATCGTCCTCGTTTCCGTCTTCAGTTTGATAGATCGGATTCTCGAAATTGTAATTGGCAATAGCAGAACTGTTATCAACTGGATCCAGAGTGGATGAGGATCTGCATTTTAGTGACGTGTGTGTGTGTAAGAACACATAGCTGATAAAGCAAAAATAAAAGAAAAAGAAAGACAAGGAACACAATATTTACGAAAACGAAACGTCCATTGATTTTATTGAATGAAGTATGCAAATGAAATGACAACCCGTAACAAGCACACCATTGTGCCCCGGGTAAGGCACATGGCTTGAAAGTTTTAATTGTTCCAGAAATTACAAATTTAAAAACATAACACAGTAATAGTATTTACTCCTGACTAAAGGAGATAGGGATAACATCTTCAGCTTTCCAATTATTGGGTCCAGCACCCACAGTAGGAAAAATCCATGCCTCCAAGTTGTAGTCTTCATCTTGATCTCCCACAGCATTGATAACCCCTTGATTGGTGATACGAACAGCACGAGCACGACGAACAGCCTTCTGGGACTCTGTAGTGAAACCCAAACCAAACTTGTCAGACTTGTATGGAATATCAGGAAGCTGACCCCAAATAGTACAACCACCTTCTTCCACCACAACTTTTGCATCATTGAGGGAGGCCATTGCCATTGTTGGAGGGTTTCTGATGACCACAGGAACCTTCTTCACAGCAGGAGGAGTCACACAATCCTTAACAGCCCAGGGAACCACTTCAAATGACTGACATGGAGTTTCAATGTATTCACCTTCTACTTCCAGATACTTGAAAGTGTTTACATGGCTGACAAAGTATTCTTCCTCTCCAAAGACAGTAACAACTTTTCCATTCACCGGATATCTCAACTTTTGATGTAATGTGGAGGTCACAGCACCTGCCCCATGGATCCAGGGACGACCAAGCAGACATGAGTACGAAGGACGAATATCCATCACATAGAATGTAGCGGTAAACACCTGAGAGCCAACCTTGATTGGAAGATCAATTTCCTCATGCACTACTCTTCTAGAACCATCAAAAGCCTTTACCACAATATTACTGGGCTTCAATACCGTATCTTTAGGACTCAGCTTGTTCAGGACTTCCTTAGGCAACACATTCAGAGAGGAACCATTGTCTATCAGCACATGAGACAGGGTAGTGCCCCTGCATTCAATTGAAATATGCAAGGCCCTGTTATGATCCCTCTTGGTAGGGGTCAAGTCAGCATCAGAAAATCCTAACCCGTTGTCATAGGTCAGGTGAGCAACACAATTCTCAAACTGGTCCACAGAAATTGCACTGGGTACATGAGCCATCTTTAGAAACTTGATCAATGACTTGGCATGAGCCTCAGAACATAATAACAGGGAGAGCATAGAAATCTTTGAGGGAGTATGCCCCAGCTGATCAACAATATCATAATCACTCTTGCGAATGATTTTCAATACTTCTTCCATCTGCTTAGAGAGGTCATCAGCAGCTGGCACATCAGTAGATACAGGCTTAATAACAGGACCCTTGCCCCGAGCATCAGTGGTGGAAGTAACAGCAGGAGTAATTGCACTCTTAGAAGCAACTGGAGGAGAGAAGACTCTTCCACTACGAGTGATCTTGCTAGATCCAGCAATATTATCAATGTCAACAGGCATATCAGGTAAAGGCTCCTGCTTGACACCATGGATGTAAACATCAGACCCATAGTGCCAAGGCACAGCTTTGTCAGATGTATAAGGAATAGGACCAGGAGTGGTAATGAATAGAGGAGCTACTCTGGCTTCAGCAACAACTTTCACAGGACCTTCAGCAATAATCTTGATTGGGCCCTGATGAGTGATTTTAATGGGACCCTTTGAAGTGATTCTTAGTGGTACTTTGTCAACCATGTCAACCTCTTCAATCTTCTTACCCTGAGTCAGATGATCCACCATACTTTCTACAGATGCTGGTCTTCTTTCAAACACTATAGTATATTTATCCATGAGACGTTGAATCCCATCTCTCAAAATGAAGCAACTATCCGGCTTATAGGTACAATATAGACAATCTTCATGACAACCTGGAAAGATCCCAGCTTGTACTAACCTCTTTTTGATAACAGACAATGGTGTGCTCAACTCCATAACTGAATAGACATGCAGACCTTCATCAATATCTTCATCAATGGCGTTGACAGTCTTCTCGTGATTTGGCATTGGAGCTGTAATCACATTTGGAGTACCTGGTGGATCAAACTCAATTTCTCCAGCATCAATCATATCCTGAATTTTGTTCTTTAAGACCCAACAGTTATTAGTATCATGTCCTGGACAGTTTGAATGATATGCACATCGTGCATTGGGATTGTACTTGGGAGAGGTAACATTGGGATTCTGAGGGGCCTCCCTCAGGGTAATAAGTTCAGCCTTCAACAAGTATTGCAATGCCTGAGCCATTGACATGTTGATCTTCGTGAACTGTCTTCTAGCCCTCTGTTGGTTGCCTTGAGGCTGCTCTGTTGTTGCAGGAGTTGGATTTGAAATATGCACTGCACTAACAGACTGATGCCTTCTGTTACGATCAGGCTGACCATACACAGCATTAGATTCTTTCTTCCCAGTGGGAGGCTTCTTTGCAGCACCTGATGAAGAAGTGCCCACTTGGATCTTACCACTCTTGATACCATTCTCTACTCGCTCTCCTGTCATGATCAACTCAGTGAAGCCAGATGATGAGCTTCCAATGAGATGACTGTAAAACGGACCATTCAGCGTACACATGAACATATCAACCAACTCCCTATCAGTCAAAGGGGGTTGAACTCTTCCAGCTAAGTCTCTCCACTTCTGAGCATACTCCTTAAAGCTTTCTTTGGCACCCATAGACATGCTTTGAAGCTGCATGCGAGTGGGGGCTAAGTCAGCATTGTATTGATACTGCTTGTAGAAAGCTTCAGCAAGGTCGTTCCAATCTCTGATGTTGACACTCTCCAACTGATAATACCACTCTAGCTGAGCTCCAGATAAACTCTCTTGAAAGAAATGGATCCACAACTTTTTATCAGCAGTGTGGGGTTGCATTCTTCTGACATAAGACCTCAGATGCAATTTGGGACAAGAGACCCCATCATAGACAACAAATGTAGGAACTTTGAACCCAATGGGTATGACCACCCCAGATATCAAGCTCAAATCCTCAAAATCCAGCCCAGATGATTTCTGTAATTCCATAGCATCCATTCTATCCACCAGCATCTTGAATTTGTCTTCGTTAGGCTCATGGTAGTAGTTAGCCTCAGAATCAGAGTCCCCCATAGTGTTGTGGAGACTGCCTCTCTCCTGCTCAGATTCTTCAGATTCATAGTCTTCAACATGTTCCTTGGTCTTGACAGGACCTTTGAACCTTCTTCCCATGTTGAGCAACCCAGCAGACCTTCTAGCCTTCTTAGTCTTCTTGGCCAGCAGTGTCTTCAATTCATCCTGCCCCTTGGATAGGTTCAGGATCAGCTCTTGGAACTGTGCATTCTGTGCCTGGAGATCCTTAACTGATTGTTCAAGAGCCATTGCTGAAATAAACAGCGAGAAGATGAGAAACCTGTGCACAATTATAAACCTGTGATGCAATGAAATGATATGGTAATGTATATGCAATGTTTTCAAGGACCGCAGGATTTAAATTTGCTTAAACAACCAAGAAAGCAATTTTTTATTAGTAATAACTTTGTTTTGCCTTTAAGGCTTACAAAAAATGAAAGTGAAATAAGTACAAAAGATGGGGTTTTAAGTCTCCCATGGACGTTTCCTCTTTGTGTTGAGGTATGAGTTGAGGTTTCGTTCCTCGTGAAGTTGCTTTGTTAGTTCCAGAATCTTTTCTTGGCTTGCTTTGTAATGACCCTCGAAAGTATCCCTTTGCTCTTTCAGTTGGATCCATGATCTCTGCAAGTCTTCCTTATCAGTAGGCATGTCTGGGTGAAGGATGGTATAAGCTGTGTCTCCTTCAGCAACAGGTTCCATGGTAACTGGTAGGACGGCAGGATATGGCATCATGAGTGTCTGAGCACGAGATCGTACCCATCTGAGATAAGCCTCCATAGGAATAGTGTACTTAGGCTCCAGTGTCTTGCTGTCAATCCTGTTTACCTTTCCCCAAGCTCGTATGAATCTCTGACGGTAACCCTGAAGATCGTTGTCGTAATCAAACACAATGCCCTGAATCAACATGTCATGTGGACCATCGCTCCGGGCGTAACCAAACTGTCGTAAAGCTAGAGATGGGTTGTAGGTGATGCCTCCTCTTATGCCTAGAAGTGGCACATTAGGAAACTCCCCACAACGGTCAATGATGGTGACATTCTCCATAGATCTGGAGCACCAATGGATGTCTGAGTGAGAAAGTGACATGATCCTCTTGGACCATCTGAACCCTTGCTCATTCTTCATTACTGAGCGAGGAAGGTGAGAAATAAACCACCTAGAAAGCAAAGGTATGCAGCACATCAAAGTTCCTCTTGCCCTTGTAGTACGGGTGTGAAGAGAATGTAGGATGTCTCCAAGCAATGTAGGCACTGGATTGTGACTCAGGAAAATGTTGATGGCATGAACATCTATGAACTGATCTGGATTGGGGAACAACACTAAGCCATATATCAGCAAGGCTAAGATCTCCTCAAAAGCATCATAGCTCATGGCCTTCAAGAACATTTGAGCTTTATCCATTAATACCTTGGCAAGAATACCCTTGACTCCGCTTCTCGTCTCTAGAACAATGTCAGACTTCTTCAGATGTAGCGCTGCAGCAATAACTTCAGGTTTAAGCTCCTTCTCCAAACCTGTGAATGGCTTCTGATCAAGAACAGGTATACCCAGAAGTTTAGAGAACTCCTCCATGGTTGGAACCAGCTGATAATCAGGAAATGTAAAGCAATGGTGCTTAGGGTCAAAGAACTGAAACAGCACACTCATCATGTCTTCACTGAACCCTGAAGTAACTAGATCCAATAAGTGACCATGTCTCTTGTTGAACTGGGAATGATCAGGCACTAGGGAAACCAACTCCTTGAGCTTAGCAGGTATCCCTACAAAGTTGATCCTGATGGTGTTTCTACGAGCAGAAGCCATGACCTGCAACAAAGAACAAAGATAAATCCTTTGGTCCTTGAAATGGTTAGGGAAAATGATATGCTTATGATGCATGATGATGTCATGATGTCATGCTCAATCACAAACATGTGGCACACACAAACAAGTCACACCATAGCCCTAGGTTTAAAGGCTTGCATGAGGTTCAAAGGCAAGTACCCTCCCCTGAAGTTAGATGGTTCATCCTGTCCTACAAAAGTAACCAGGTTCTAAGGGATCTCAATATCATTGATCCTTCACAAGGGTGGTTGTTCAGAAGGCAACTTACTTGCCAACCAAAACCCTCCAAGTTTAAGATCTCAATGAGCGTAGTATCGAGTGTCAACCAACTTCAGTCTGCACCAAAGCCGGTTACCTCACTACTTTCTAAAGGTCAAGATGAGTTAACTAGGGTTCTAAAAGTCAGTTAGTGCATTGACAACATATGGCAGCCTCAATATTATCCTCAACTTGACTTAAGGAATATAAGCACCAACCAAGAAGTCGCACTAACTATGGCCACCAGATCAACCGTATCGATATACGTCGTACAGTTTCCTTGGTCTATTGCCATTTACCTAAGGTACACTAGATCCGGGTTAGGACCTTTCACACATAAGAGCACCCCAACAATATAATAATAAAGCAAACAAGGCAAACAATTTAAAGTGATCTTAATTCCTAAGGGTACCCCTCTTAAATTTATCCCCAGCAGAGTCGCCAGTTCTGTAACACGGTGGGAGAACTGACTTTAAACAATGTTGCGGATAGCAAGATTCGCCACCGACTTTTATTTTATCCATAAGGAAAGGTTATAAAAGAACAGGAAAGACCTTAGAGAATATTTTGGGTCCGGGGGGTAGGTTATGAAAAGGGAAGGTGTTAGCACCCTTTTCATCCATGGTTATCCATGGGCTCTTAGGTACTTAAGCTCACTTTTGAATTGTTTTGAAAGTGTAGTGTGTGAATAGCAAAAAATTTCAGAATAGTTTAATAATAATCCGTGTATGGATGTGAAAAAAAACTTGTTTGAAAATTTTGTTGGAAATTTGTTTAAGTGTGAAAAAGTTTTGAAGTGAGCAAGTATCTAGGAGTAGCCTACCCTAATGTTTTAAGGTCTTTCTTATTCTTTATCCTTTCCTTAGTAAGACTATCCCTACTATAATGGAGTAGGTAGTCCTTACTTTGGATGTTAAGGGATATGTGAGGGACAATTTGACTTTGAAGGCCATTGTGGGATGTAATAAGCACATATAAGGGACCATCATCATTTTTCGAAAGGGACTCGATTCGTAAAGGCAACCATAAGGGACTTTGATGATTTTCTTTTTGAGGGACTTGCTTTATACACCCTACTTAACCAATATTCATAGGCAACTTGAGGGATATCCTTAGGAAGTGAGACGGCGATTAAAATCGACTTACGTGTGTGAAATGTTTAATTTAATTATCTTATATTAAAATGATCTAATTTATTTTTTTAAATATCATACATATTAGCACTCCCTAATTACTAACCATAATGATAATTAAATAATTACAATTTACATCCAAGAGGCAATTACAAAATAATAAGCAAAATAATTAAATAAAATATAAATAAGCAATAATAAATAATAAAGGGGGTTAGTTCTAAGTTTACTCGGCAAGACATCGCATCTTGTGCCTACGTATCCTTACGGGAGTGGAATTAGAGTAATCGTAGTTCCCCTCAATAGGGAGGTTAGAAACTTCTTGACTGTGGTCAAGGTCTCAAGGGGAATAAACGCATCTTAAGGACACGCTTACGTGGAGTGTAGAAACTCCAAATCTCTACGTTGAAATGTTAAGTTGTAATTAGGGTTAAATTAGGGATTCCACGGCGGGAAACCCTAAAATGAGCGCGGCGGCTCTTTGACCTAATGCTAAGGGTAAAATTGTAATTTTGCCTGCGGCGAGGCATTTGTGAAAATTAGGGTTTGTAGTTTGTAGTTTTGAGGATTTGAAATTGAATGTGTGAAGTTTTACGGACTATTGGCGCGGCGGCCAAACAGTTAGACCTAACCTTCGGATGTGTGCAATGTGACAGAAATAATAGTAAACGCGTGAGATAATTGAATCATGCAAACAGAGAGATAATGTCATAATTTAAACCATGCAAGCAGAAATTTAAAGGCAGAATTTAAAGAGCGATTGTTAAGTTCGCGAGGTTACATGAGAGGAGCAGATACAATATGATAATGAAATTTGAATTGAACAATAATAAAATAAAATAAATAACGGTTCTAGTTATTATTTTAAAAAAAAGATTTTAGTTATTATTTTAAATTTATCTAAAAAAAGTTTTTCTTAAAAATAATAGGTTTTCATATTAATTTGGAAAAGATGTTAATGTTATTTATTTTAAAAAACAGATTTTTATATCATAACAAATTTTAATAAATTAATGATAACAATAATAATAATAATGGTAATAATAATGATAATAATGATAATAATAATAAATAATGATAATAATAATAATAATAATAATAATAATAATAATAATAATAATAATAATAATAATAATAATAATAATAATAATAATAATAATAATAATAAAGCAATAATGAATTTTAAATGTGCCAAATAACCCAACAATGTTGCTAACGCAGAAATGCGCTCATCGCAACCAGATCTAAATCGGACGAAACAAAATTTATCGCAAAGAAAAATAAATTAAGCAAAAAATAGTATTATTGCTCACACAAAAATGCGATCATCGCAACCAGATCGAACTAACACAAATGTCACGCGTCATGCACACAAATGTGCAAACATCGTATCGACATAATTCGATCAAAAATCTTATATATATAAACTCTAACAATTTAAAAATTATATATATATAAAAGTAACAGTAATAGATAAAGAAAAAGAAATAACGGTAATAGATGAAGAAAAAGAAATAACGGTAAAAGATGAAGAAAAAGAAACAACAGTAATAGATGAAGGAAAAGAAATAACGGTAAACGATGAAGAAAAAGAAACAATAGTAATGGATGAAGAAGAAAACTAAATAACGGCAAACGACACTCACTCCTCTTAGGTTTTTTTCATTCTCTCCTCTTTTCCAACAAGGCAACACATGTATATATAGGGAACAAATTAGGGTTAACACCAAATTGTCAATAATGTCCCTAAAGCCCATTTTAAAGCCCAAACTAAATAATTAGTTAAGAAAAAATAAAATTTAAATAATTTAAAATAATTAAAATAAACTTAAAATAAAAACTAATAATCCTATTGATTCCTAAAATAAAAAATATTATAAAAAGAACAAAATTTTTTTCAATATTTTTTTATTTTATGATTTTTTGGATATTTTTATGAATAATTTAGAAAAAAGTGAAAAAAATAATATTTTTAAAAAATGATTTAATTAAAATACGAAAATAATAATTAAATAATAATAAAAAACTATTTTTGTTATTTTTTAATGAAAGATAGAAAAATTTAGAGTAAAAATAATAAAAAACAAAAAAATGACAAAGGTGAGATTCGAACTCTCAACCTCTCACACTCATAACTCCTTACACATGTCCTCCTGCCAATTGTGCCATTTTTACTTTTTAGAAAAAAAATGCATGCCATATGATATTTACCTCTCTTTGATGTTGGCAAAAAAAAAATCATGAAGTTTGACTTTGGTTTGACCACAGTTGACCTCAGTTTGACCTTTTAACTGCATTGACTGCTTTTGACTTATCTGATCATCTGACTGAGCAAACTTTTGAGAAAAGTCTTGAAACTTGACATGGGGGTTCTTATACACATATAAGATGTTATGAAGCTCACTTGAAGTCTTGGAAGTCCATTTAGCCTGATTAAAGTCAAAACCCTAGTTTTGGATGCACTGCTTAGGAGGTGCATTGTCTGAGGGAATTGTCAACTCTTCTGACCAATTGTGAACTTTGTGAACCTTGTGAACCTTCTTGGAACACAAAGTCTTGTATTGTGAGGGCAAATTTTGGGGTGCAACACATGGTCACAGGATTCAATGGGGTTATGGTCATCACTGCATGTTTGAAGGGTTTATTTTATTAAAACACACAATCAACAAATGCAACACACACAGAGAAAGAGAAAATTGTTTTTGTTTTGGTTTTCTTTGTATTGCCATTTTTCTTTCAAAGTAAAAGCAAAAGACGGTAAAGAAACAACACGAGGATTTTTAACAAAATAGTCCATTCTCATTGATATTTCTTTGAAAGCATGGAGCCCTTACAAAACATTCCTATAGCCTTGGGCACGGCTATGGAGATTTTAAAAATAACAAAGAGAAACAACAAATTACTTTAACTTGGGAAAAACTACAGGAATTTCGATAGCCTCCCAGTTGTTCAGAGTAGCTTCGTCATGATACACTAGTGCTTCTATGTCTTCACTTTCAAGATTTCCTTCCACGACGTTAATTTGAAAACCGCCACTGATAAATATTTCTTGAATAGCCTTTGGCCGGCTGTTGTCATGCCTTGGTTCTTCACTTTGAGTTGGTTTGTAACCCAACCCCTGGCGGTTCATCTTCGGTTTTACCTCAATGACTTCTCCCCATCCTGCGGGAGTGCCTTCTTCCATGGTAGCTTTGGCGCTTTGAGTAGATGCGAAAGTTGGACCACTTTTTGCCACCGTCTCCTCTATCATCACTGCGTTTGCTATTTCTAGCGCTTGGAATGATGTCTCTAGTGCGTCTTCTTCTGCTTCAATGTACCGGAATGATGAAAGATTACTGACCATTAATTCCTCTTCACCGTGAACAATCACCAGTTTATCATCTACCACAAACTTCATTCTTTGGTGCAGGGTAGAAGTTACCGCCCCTGCTTCATGGATCCAGGGACGTCCCAGTAAGCAGCTATAAGCTGGATTTATGTCCATCACCTGAAATACAATGTTAAATTCATGGGGTCCCACCAAAATTGGTAATTCTACTTCTCCGATGACCGTCCTCCTCGAACCATCAAAGGCTTTTACAATCAATGAGGTTGGTTTCATCTCTGCCCCGGCATAGGCTAGTCTGGACAGTGATCTTGCGGGTAGCACGTTTAACGAGGATCCTGTGTCGACCAGTACTCGTGCCAAAGTATCTTCCTGGCATTTGATGGATATGTGTAGTGCACGATTGTGATCACGTTTTTCTTTGGGTAACTCGGCGTCGCTGAAACTTAAAGTATTGCACGCCGTGATGTTAGCTACTACTGAATCAAATTGCCCAAGCGAAATATCCTTAGTTACGTGTGCTTGTCTCAATACTTTCTGTAATGCTTCCCTGTGAGCTGGAGAATTTATCAAGAGTGACAAGATTGATATTTTTGACGGCGTCTGATGAAGCTGATCTATCACCTTGTAATCACTTCTTCGGATAATCCTCAAAAATTCATCATTTTCTTCTTCTGTGCTCGGAGCTTCTTTTTCTTTGATTACCACAGCAGGAATAACTTCTTTTGGAATAGCTACTGATTCTTTTGGCTGATAGATCCGACCGCTGCGGGTCATCTTGCTAGTGCCGACAATATTGGTCACATCTTTCTGATTATCTGTCTGAACAATCTTTCCCGTTTCTTGGTCTACCATGGTCACATCGTATTTCCACGGAACAACTTTTGTATTGTCATAATGGAACGGTCTTGGTTTCTGAACTACGATTGGTCGTGGTTGACCTATAGCAGCTCTGTTGAAAACTGGCCTTGCACCCCTGTTAAACACTGGAACTTTCTCTCTTTTCCTGGATAGGTCGAAAACTGGCTCTATTACAGAAACTTCTCCTTTCCTTTCCTTACCACATACTTGTAACATCCCCTCATTTATCAATCTTTATATATCTTCCCGTATCCCGTTACATCCACTGGAACTAACGGTACGTTTTTCACATTGGTTATGAACATCTCCCAACAACCCTGCTTTGGTCAGCTTATCATGCAATGTCTTCAATGGCCTTCTGATTTTTGACACATCATTAATTATCTCTTCATCTGACTTTTCAATGGCATTGAACCCTCCATGGTTTGGCAGTGGGTTACTTTTGACGTTAGGTGGTACATCATCAAAGGACAAGATTTTCTTCTCCATCAACTCTCTTACCAGATGTTTTAAGGCAAAGCAACCTTCTAAGTCATGACCGGCAGCACCTTCATGGAAAGCACAATGAGCATTTGGGTTATAATGTGGAGATGTGGTATCTGGATTAAGTGGTCTTGTCGTGATCAACCCCTGTTGGACCAAAGATGGATATAACTCAGTGTACGTCATTGGTATTTGTGGAAGTGGAGGTTTTGTTGTTGGCCTCCAGTTCTGGTATTGTTGCCTGGGCTGGGGTACCCCCTGCTGCTGATTTGGTTGAAAGGGCGGAGCGTTGGGCGCTCGTTGATGCCCTTGCTGGTTTTGCTGATACATGGGCGCTGGTCGCCCTGGTTGATAGTTTGAAGTGGAATGGTTGAATGCTGGGGTCACAGCTGCCACATATTGCTGAGGGGCATACTGTACCGGATACATGGGTCTTTGTTGATGAAACTGTTGAACATAGTTAGGCTGGATTGGCTGGAAGAAACTTTGTTGAGGCGGCTGATATTGCTGATATGGAGGTCTCAAGGTACGATTTCTTCTTCCCATTACGGCATTTGTTTCACCTTCTTTCTTCTTGTGAAACCCACTGCTGACTTTTTTAATACTGCTGTTGTTAGAACCGCTGGAGCTGCTGGCTACCTTTCCACTTTTCATCCCCAATTCTACCCTTACTCCCACGGCCACAATGTCTGAAAAACTTGTAGACACACTGCTGATCATTTTCTCATAGAATTCTGGTCTTACTGTGTCAACAAACCAGTCTGTCAGTTCCTTCTCACTTAGGGGTGGCTCTACCTGGGATGCTGTTTCTCTCCACCGTTGAGCGTATTCTTTGAATGACTCTGTGCTTTTCTGGGACATGTTCAACAATTGCCTTCGGTCAGGTACCATATCCATATTATATTTGTAATGTTTCATGAATGCATCTGTCAAATCTTGAAAACTGTGGATTCTGGACTGATCTAGACTTAGATACCATTTTGCTGGAGCTCCTTTCAGACTGTCTTGGAAGCAATGGATCATTAACTTGTCGTCTTCGACGTGTGCTGCCATTCTTCTATAGTACATGATTAAGTGAGTTCGTGGGCAAGTAGCTCCTGAGTACTGATCGAAATTTGGGATTTTGAACTTTGATGGTATTACTAGTCCAGATACCAAACACATTTCTCTGGCGTCAGTGCCAAAGGTATCATTTCCTTCCATTGCTCGGATCTTTCTCCCTATCGTTTCAACACTCTCCCTCAACCTCTCATGTGATTCATTTTCCTCTTCATACCCTTCGGGTCCTTCGTATACCGGTGGTGGATTATGAAAGATGGGGCGTGCTTGAACTTGAACTGTAGCTGGAGTGTAGGTGGGAATAACTTGTGGAATCTCACCTCCCAAGGGAATTGTCTGTTGAGTGACTCTCGGCGGTGGCACAAAGCCTGGAGGTAACCCATAGGTTGGCACATTGGCAATAGTAACAGCTGTCGGGATTGGTTCTGCAGTGATTTCAGAGACAACGGTGGCTTGAGTGTCCAACATTGCCCGGATGACTTGCAAGGCTTCTTTGATCTGTCCCATGCCTCCTCGGAGCTCTCCGAGTTCATTGTCGATTCTGTTTACATCCAAGTTCTGCTCTTCCATCCTTAAGCGAGATTGGGCTCGTGTGTTGTACTGATGGCGAGGTTTCAGTGTGATTCTGTTGACAAGACAGAGAGATGAGACTCGACTCAGGAACATGTATATGCAATGTTTATGAAATGCGGACATGCAAAATGCAGATTTTAAACATTCAAGGGAATAAAAGCTTTATTTGCGAATATTATAACAATAAATAGGAAAAACAACCAAATCTTCATTGATAATATCTGGAGAGTTTACAACATCAAACGGGAAATGAAAATACAAGCTTCTACAAAATACGAAAAACAACAACAATAGATTCTAGATTCTTCTGCTGGATGGTCCTTCATCTTCAGACTGATTCTTTCTTCCACCTTGACGTACCAATTCTTGAAGTTCTTCTTTCTCTTGCATAGCCTTGAAATACTTATCTCTCCACATTTTCCCTTCTTTCTCAGCTTTTGCCAAGGCGGCCTTCAACTCTTCTACGAGGGTAGGCTCGGGCGAGTCAGGCTCAAAGCGGGTATAGAACATCTTCATTGCCGCTTCTCTCACCCATGATAGGTAAGATTCTGAAACAGTAGCGTTGTGGGGGCATAGGGCAGTTACTCCTCTTGTGTGGACATAACGCCAAGCGTACGCGATTCGAGCCCTATAAGCAGGATTCTTCCTTTCCTCCAAGTAAAATTTCCTCAAATAGTCCGGATCTGGTTCATCTTCCATGGGGTGCCCCAACTGTCGACGGGCCAGAATAGGATTATAGCTGATGCACCCATTGACGCTGATGAGCGGTACATTCGGGAAATCTCCACAGCTTTGGATCATGGAAATTCCTCCATACATAGGATCAAACCATTTAATGTCTGAGTGTTTGAGCAACAACAGCTTTTCCGTCCATGAGAGTCCATTTTGCTTATCCCAAATGGCTGGAATTTCTGACAAGTGTGAAATAAACCACTTGTGCAGGAGAACGGTGCAACATTCAATTCGTCCAACCCCATAGCGGTTCCTTCGGTGGAGGGTAAAATAAGTGTCGGCCAGCAAGGTGGGTACAGGATTTTTGATCAAGAAAAGATTGATCGCATCTGCGTCCACAAAATCACTAGCAGTTGGGAACAGGAATAGTCCGTAAATAAGCAACACCAGGATGGCTTCAAATGCTTCAGTATTTTGTGACAAGGCATAACTCTGAGCTTTTTCATATAGGAACATAGCTGAAATTCCGTACAACCCTCCCTTAGCACCCATATGAGATCGCACTTCGTCCAATTCCAAATACGCGGCCTCTGCAACTGCTCTTTCATTAGGAGTCCCCTCCCTTCCAGAAAAGGGACTGGGGGTAACGCCTACCCCCATTAGGGCGGAATACTCCTCCAAAGTTGGTAGCAACTGATAATCTGGAAACGTGAAGCAATGATAGGTTGAATCATAGAATTTCACGAGTGCGGATAACATTTCTTCGTACACTTGAACTTCCAGTAATGACAGCATATTCCCATGTCTTCCTCTGAACGCCTCGGGGTCTTCTACCAAACTTACCAGTTTTTTCAGGTTCTCTAGTCTCGGTCTTCGGAACACAACCTCTTCTTTCTTTCCAGAATCCATCCTATAATATCTGCAAAATAATCTTTTAGTTCCTTGAATGTTTTTAAAATAACAAGAATGCAACCCTAAATGCAAAAGTTTTATGGAACTCAATTTTACCAAAATATCCTTTCATTTCATTGATTTTTTCAAAAAGGGTATTACAAAAGATTTTAGTACATCTTACAAAAAGCCCTAATATTACAACTCAATATGCTCTAAAAGAAAATCCTTTCTCTTCTTGATTCTTCTGAGCTCTTCTTCCACCTGTGCTTTCTCAAGGACGAGTTTGTCTACCATAGCCTTCCAAGGAGTCGATTGATTGTTGGAATAAAATGCATCTTCATGTGCCTTCCTCTTCTTGCTTGCAACTGCCTCCTCTTCTTTTGACTGAAGTTGTTTGCGGAGTTCCTCGTTCTCTTCCATAGCCACCTGATATTTGTACTTCCAGGACACCTCAGTCTGCTGTGACTTCCTCAGAGCGATCTTCAGCTTCTCTTCCTCAGACATGAAAATCAATGGTTGTTCTTCTATTAATACCATAGGCTTTTGTGGAGGATAAGGCATTTTCAACTGAATGGCCCTCTTTCGTACCCATTGGAGATAAGGTTCAAAAGAGATGCAGTTAGGTCTTCCCAAGTCCTCTTTTCCTTTCCTGTGTATATGCCCCCATGCTTTGAGAATTTCATCTTTTAATTCTGAAACTCCTATGAAGAAAATACCTTCTACGTGAGCACTGCTGGGTTTGTCTTTCAGCGGATAACCAAGTTGTCGACGAGCAAGCACGGGGTTATAGCTGATTCCCCCATTTGTACCAAGGAGAGGTATATTCCCGAAGCTTCCACAACTATCAATGATTTTGATCCCATCATAACTACGGCTGTACCAGTCAATATCGGAGTGAGTAAGAGCCATAATTTTTTCAGACCACCATCCTTTGCTCCAAAAAGTATGGGCTTTGGGTAGATGAGAAACGAACCATTTATACAACAACGGAACACAACAGACGATCATTCCTCCTTTGTGAAGATTTCTTTGATGAACAGAGTGGTAAGCATCAGCTAGTAGAGTAGGTACTGGATTCTTCTTCAAGAATATTTTGATGGCATTGAGATCCACAAAGTTGTCAAAGCTCGGAAAAAGAAAGATCCCATAAATAAGTAAGGCTAGAATAGCCTCAAAAGCATCCATACTCAAGTGATCGGCATAATACTGAGCCTTCCCAATCAAGAATTTTGCAGTCAGCCCAAAGATTCCTCCTTTAGTAACCATGTTCTTCTGAATGTCTACCAACCCGATACGTGTGGCTTTAGCAATTTCTTCCTTTTTAGGGTCCTTCTCCATGACGGGAAAAGGAGATGCATCAAGGATGGGTAACCCAATCAGACAGGAATACTCTTCAAGTGTTGGCACTAACTGATAATCTGGAAATGTGAAGCAGTGATAAAGTGGATCATAGAACTGGAGTAATGTGGAAAGGAGTCCCAAATCCATTTTCTTCCTTATTTTCAGTAGAGACAACAAATTCCCGTACCTGCTCTTGAATCCTTCTATATCTGTGATCAGAGTGCTCAACCTTTCAATCTCCTCTATATTAGGGCTTTTGTAAGTGTACTTTATAGTTTTCTTTTTTCCGTTGTCCATGATTTTCCTGATATTTTATAAATAAACGACTCTAGTTCCATAAAACTTTCATGACATGATGTTTATGGATGCATGAATGCACAAACACAGGTAATCACATATTCACAGATTTACACAAGTAAACAGACAAGGTTTCGGGTTTGGAAAATATGAGCAAGGAGTCAAGGTCTACCCTCCCCAAAGGTATGTACTAAGGTTTCCATAACTGCAGAACAAGGTTCTAAAAGAGTTCCTGGAGTCCTCGATCCATCTTTCGGATATTATCAATTTCCCAAATACTTGGTGGTCGATAATATTCTCAAGAGAGTCTCGTCCAAGTGTAGTATCGCGTATCAACTAATTCGGAATTACTTCCTTATAGTCATCGCACTACATCCTAATAAAGCCATAGTGGGGAAAAAGGTATCTAAAGGTCCTCAGTGTCATGGGCACATATGTAGAAAGTAGCATTGTTTTCACGAATACTCGATCAACAATACTAGTTCTCTAAAGGGCCTCCACTGAGCGGTGATTTTTTCAAGTTAGCTTGGTCGGGAATCTACTCCCTATAAGCCTTCTTGAATATATCACCTTCCTATCATAAGTACGCTTGAGCACGGGTGTAGTGCTGTCTCACCATTACGAGTTTACCAAACCAACAGAGCACAAATATATACAAGTATTCACAGATAGCAATTAGTTAAACAAAATAGGTGGAACCCTCAAAATAAAAGCAAAAGCAGAAGTCCCCAGTGAAGTCGCCATTTCTGTTGCGGTGAAAATTTGATATCAAGCTATTAATTAACTTGAACCGTATTTCTTTTTACAACCGGACTTTAATTTATCCAAAGGATAGGTCTAAAGAAATAAAGAACCTTTTGCGCGATGTAACGATAACGCTTAAGAGATTCGGGGATTCGGGGGTTGGTTATATCTAGGGAAGGTATTAGCACCCTAAATATCTGTAGTATTCTACAGGAACCTTTTGTTTAATTAATTGCTAAGTTTGTGAATTGTGCACTGTGGTTTAAGTTGGGAATAAAAGTAAAATAAAGGCCTAAGTGGTTTTCTAAGTTTGCTCGCAAAGGCATCGCACCTTCTGCCTACGTATCCTGACTAGGATAGAATCAGAGCAATCGTAGTTCACCTCACGAGGGGAAAGAACTCTTGATGATGATCAAGGTTCAAGGGGGAACAAACATGACCATGTTTGTGTGGAGTTTGACAAAACTCCCTAAACTAAATTGTAAAAGGGGGAAGTAAGAAATCATGACGATGATTCTTACACAGAGTTGACGAACTCTTTCCTAGGGTTCTAGTTGAAGAACACTCCTAGTATGGGTGGGTTTCTTAGACTTCAAGCAAAGCCTAAAGGCTCCTGAATTAGGGTGAAAGCGACTTAACAAAGTCAAGGGTATGTTGTAGATTTGGTTTAAAGACATTGACAGTCAAGTGGACAGACCTTCCTTTGGAGGGACAGTATTATTGGCAACTGGACGAAAGCTAACGAGCTTCATCGCTTGGGGATGAAATGAAATACAAACTTTACACAAACATAATCATGGTGACAACCAAAAAAATATTAAAGATGAAGAGCAGTGATAATAATCAAAGCAGATGATTAATACGAAACCTGTGACTACAGATCGCACCTGGAATACATTTAACAAACAGATGAGATAAACATGATAATAATTTAAGGTAAAAATTTTAACATGTTGACAAACACGTATGGGTATGATAACAATCAAATTTCCACAAAGAAAACGATGAGAACCCTTTTAACTTTCATCCGCAACTGATTAGGGTTAGTACCGTTGACGCGTGGATCGCGCATAATCAAACATGGTGAAAAAAACAATCAAACATGGGAAATAATTACATGGTATGAAAGTACATATAAAAACAAGCACAATGAAAAAAAAACGGGCGAAAAACGATAAAAAATGAGAGAGCTACGAATTTTTGAAGTTTATGTACAAAAATGAGGAAAAGTGGCAGCAAGGGTTATCACAAGGGATCAAACCCATGCCAAGACTGATACACGCGCGAGTCTCTACCGCTGGGGCGGCTGTTACATCCATTAATAAAAGCGCAACAATAAATATACAAGGCTTGATTGATTTCATGGCTGGGCAAAAATACATAATCAACACAAATACAATTCATACCGTATCTCACTAACCGCTTATCGGATCGAGGCAAATTTTATATGGATCTTGGGTAGAATTGAACGAGGAAGAGGATGGTGGTGGTGGTTTTTCAAAATTCCTACCCTAGTGAGAAATTCGATAGCCCTTGTGTTTTTATGTCATGAGATGCATTTTCACATGAATAGCTCCATACAACCACATTGAATTCAATCCAAGCACACACACATAACAATTAGATGATAATAAAGCAAATCATAATACTTTCATGGCCAGAAATCATTGACTGTAGAAAGTCACATACAAATTGCAAATGCACATAAGAATAACAATGCATAACAATATGGTTTTTTGAGTTCCAAAGCAATTCAGATCAAAGTGAGATTATGGACACCTTCCAAATATGATTTCAAGTATGTGTGTGTGAAAAAAATGGAACTGGAACTATCATGTGAATATTTGGTTTTCAAAATGCATTTTTGTATGTGTTATGTGCATGAGATAGTGTAGTTTGGTATCCAAGTCATTTCCAATGGTTTGGTTCATTTAAACATGTCACATGTGGTCAAACAAAGCCGTTGCAATCAAAAGATTTCAAAGAAAACCCTTCATTCTCAAATTGGTATGGTATGTGCAAGCATGTGATAACAAAAGTCATTTTGTGTGTGATTTTTTGGGACAGAGTGATTTTTGATGAGATGATGAGGTAAACATGTTATAATGAACTAATGTGGGATGTTTGTGAAGTGAGTTTGTGAAAAAATCAGTTTGGCACAAAATGTAGAATTTGAATGGTATTGTATGCCTCCACACACAACTGTCAACATGCTTTGGTGTCTTAGTATTGGGGATTTCCAACAGTTTAAATTCAATAGAGACCAAAGTAAAGTAGACAAATTATGTAAAGGCCATGTAAACAGATGCTACAACAACAAATCACATCTCAAACCTGTTCTGAGCTTTCCACAGTGGCAATAACCAAAACTAACTTCAAGTTGGCAAGGATCGAGTATGCTAGGCCTAATGAACTCATATCCAAGGGTATGAATTGATATTACCCAAAGGAAAGGACCCTATCTTGCTGATACCTATTACTAACCAAAACTGCTCTCAACTGTAAATGACCATCCTAGGACAGCAGTCCTTACAAAAGTCTCCAAGACAGTTAACAAGCTGATCAAAAATATGTCCTCATAACACAACAATGTTTCATCAAGAACTAAACAAAAGCTTCAAGGTTCAAACTCCAAATACCATAGGCTGGGAATTTCCACTCTCAAATCAGCAGCCCCTTTTTTCAAAACAAGGATGGTAGTAGGATCACTGTCCTATATGTGCAACAACAGTGTTCTTCCAAAAATTCTATCTAAGACTGGAGTATAATCAACACTAGGCAGAGTAACTCAACCACAATGGTTAAAAAAACTCTAAATAACCTGACTTGAAATGAGCAGCTAATGTAAACTTGTTGTATTCTATACAGTCAGTTTTGTTGGTTAGTCACATGGATTGGTCAGCAAGGTTGGATGAATTCTATCAGTGTAATATTAATCTGTACTAGGTTGAAATATATTCACCCTTGATTTATGTTTTGAAGGAACCAACTCAATCAGCAGCCAAAGATAACTGTTAGACTATCATGATGTGTTTTGAAAGATAGATTTGCACAGGCTGAAGCTAGTGTGCCTAGATGGCAACTGTAACCTACCACTAAATCCAATTTCTACACATTTGTAAGCTTAAGATTAGGTCTGATGGTGCTAGAGTATGCTCAAGGCAGGACTGACAGTGCTCATGCACCCAAGACATCCTCAATGCCTTTTTGACAGCTTCTGTTAAAGCATTGGGTGATTGGGACCTAGAGGTATGCACATAAACCATGGAATTCAAGTGCAAATGTCATGTAAGTACATCTCCAATCATAACTAGTATATGGTCTGTCACTTGGTTCAAAACTTGAGATGTGGTTTTTTTCTTTTTTGAAAGTGAAGACAGTTTTGAATGATGGACAGTTATTACTTTTGACATTTCAATCTTGTGTTCATTGATGGCTTTGCAAACAGAAACATAACAGCTGATGCAGCTAGCTAATCCAAACTTCAATCTAAAGTCCTAAATTTCTGTTACTAGCCCTGCTGCTAATACTTCAAATCCAAAGTTTTGCTAGATAAGAGCTTTTAATCAAAACAGGTCCCTGCCAGGCTTAGCATGAGCAAAAGATCCAACCAGTGGTGACAAAATCTTCCTCAGCCTAAACCTGAATTCTTTCTAATCAACCCTCCAATAGTCAGGATCTATGATATTTGGTCATTGGTTTTATGCAGAAATACTGTTCCTACTGCTATGAGTTGGTTGGACAGCAGGTGGTTTATTTAAACATCATCATCAGATCCCTACCTTGGCCTATAGCCAACACAAACAATAGAGGGACTTGTCATGACAGTCCCTAATGCTATGCCTCAACAGCACCAATCATAACTTCAATGAAGACCAAGCCAACACTTAAGCAAAATCAAACCTGTCCAAAGTTTATACCCCTAATTCCTCATCTTAAACACCCTTTGACTTGACTGTCAGCTTAAGGATTGATATAACAACCAACAAAGCCTAGTTAATGACACAAACCAAACAAAAATTTGAAAACAGATACAAACCTCAAACCTCACCCTGTTGTGCTCAACGAACATCATCTGTTCAGAGCCTACCAAAAGTCCCCACAGCAAATGCTAACTTAAATAGACAATCAAAAACTTGCTTAATTAGCTGCAAGTTTGATGATAAACACCCATCTTGACAAAACTCAGCTCCATGAGGACAGTCCTAGACATTTCCATAAGGATGAGTTTATGACAGAGCTAAAGATGTGTTCTTTAGGGCTATACACATGATCAAGCCAAAATGATCTAGACAAGTTACCAAACCTTGACTAAGATGAAACTTCCAAGCCTTAAAAACCTACACATACTGCTCATTTAAACCAGTTTATTATGAGAAATGCTCTTGACAATTAATGGACACCAACTTAATTATAATAATGTCACAAACACCACCTGCTTCAGCAGCATACCTAAACACAAAACAAACCCTCCAAGTACTGCTGCAACCAGATTTTTGGTAATAAACACACTCCACATCATGACCACCATATAGTTACCAATTGAGGCCTTGTGATGAATTATGACCAAAACAAACTCAAAACAGGATTCACACAACCCAAACATTACATTGGTGAGTTTTTGATCATCTCAGTATTTGGTTCAACAGGAAACAAGACCTGTACATGAAGTTAGCATACCTAGCCCAAACATAGAGGTACAAAACAACATGGTTGTCATATACACCAATTCTCATTATACCTTGTTCACACATGTATAATAGGACCTATACATGAACTTTAAACCCAACCACAATATTAACCTTAGGCAAAACAGAATATGGCTCTTGGAATAAAACAAAACACAAAATGTCATGAAAAGCACATAATACTCATATTTCAAAATTCAAACACAATGGTCAAAAAGGCCAATTCTTGAGAACCAATGCAAAAGTCAATAGAAACTAGTCACATACCTCTTGCTGAACCCTTTGAATGTGCTAGAATGGTTGAGAAAACCAGAGACCTCCTCTTCACTTCCTTGCCTTGGTTCTTGCTTTAACTTTAAGTAACCACACACTTATGATGCCAAAGTGAAAAATATGAGTCTCCAAGGGTTGCTAATGGTCTTGTTAGTTGATATATACCATTTGTGAGGTGTATAGATGATCACAACCTCAAGGAAAAGCTTGAAACACTATTTGGTGGTTTTTGTAGCTTTTGGTCAAACTAAGCTAGGTAGGAAATTGACTTTTTGATTTCTTGTGATTTTTGGTGGTTCAATGGTTTGTACACCTTATATATGTTATTTATAAAGTGTATGGATGATAGTTTGGGTGCTGGAACATGTAGAACTTGATGTGGTGGAGATTTCACTTCAAGGCCATTTTTGAGTGTTTTGGTGAACTTTGTGATTTTTGAGAAATTGAAGCAAGATGATGGAATTGTGATGACAGGGGTTATTTGTGGTTTCTATCTGAAAAGATGATCTTTGAAATGAGGTGAGGGAGCCCTCCTTTTATAGAGAAAATGATTGAGGTGCTTGCTAGGAAGTCTTGCTTAACCATGAAGCAAACTTGATATTTTCAACCACTTGCCAACTTGCCTTGCTTTTTCTGATCTTTGGCTGTCTCTTTAACCCAATGGGCAAGTTTAAATGATGTTTCTACTGATAAATTTCAGCCTAGGTGCTTGGTAGAGTGGCTGGAGCAGAATCACTTTCCACCTCATGCTTGTAAAAGTCAAAAATGACAACTTAGGCAATGAACTTCCAATCTTTAATTCTATGCTATCTCCATGCAATTTCTTTGCTTCAACTTGCTTGAGATGTTCAATATATCAGATAGTATGAGTTTGAAAAGTTAGAATTGGCCCACTTGAGTGATAGAGGTGCTTTTGCAAAATTGGTCAATGTGGGACTAGTATGACAAAATACCAACTTTGAACACATGTATCTCTCAGCTCATAACTCACCTTGAGATGTTCTTGTACAATTTAGAAAGCCCTCACATAGTACTAAAACTTTCATGTTGTCCAGAAATCTTGATTCTATTTGAAACTAGGTGAAAAACCCCCTTGAAGTTGGCTGATTTTAGCTTTTAAAGTGAAAATAACTTAGAAATTTTCTGTTATTTTCCCTTCTAGGAATGTTTTTGCTTATATCTCAAAAAGTATGCATTTCCTGGTTGTGGACTAGTATGGGACTTTTGTAGGTCTTGTCAAGAGATTTCAAATGAGACTAGAACCAACTCAATTGGATGTGTGGTTAAGGAGATACGGTTTAGCCCTTTTCAAAACCCTAATTTCCCGATTTCTCGATTACTCTCTCATTCTTGATCCAATGATCATGAAAATTGATATGCAAGTCCATTATGACATAAGGAACAACTTTGATTCACAACTTGGATTCCAATTCTCAAAATTTGGGGAGTTGACTTTTCAGTCAACCGTACAATCGATCGGTGCCGATTGAGTCACCCGTTGATATTCTGGACATCCTGAGACTTTGATACTTCTTGAATAGTCTTTAATAGTCTATATGAACTTCATGGACCTCAATCCCACCATTAAAACATCTTCCAACATCAAAGTCAAACCACAGTTGACTTTCCACTAGTTAAAAACCCTAATCGGGGCCTCCTGACTGCACTGTTCTTGATTCTGAAATGATTTCTTCAAATTGACTTCCCATTTGACTTTGATATTATCTTTGATTTCATTCCATGATTGAATTGGCCCAACTCATTGGTTGATCATTCCTTGATTGTTTTGAATTTGTCGGTGCGAAAACCCTGATTCATCTGTAACTTGACAATAATAAACTTGCACTGATTTAGGGTTATATAATTCATGATCATGCTTCTAAAAATGATAATGAGGATCTAAGGGGTCAAAATTTGGGGTACAACAGCTAACAACCTAGCAATATTAACTAATGCATGTTAGAACAAACTTCGACTACAACACGCATTACTCCGACAGCAGCATGCAAACAGACTTCGACCTCATGCTTAATTCCTGTCGAACCAGAAACTACCCTTCAACCATACTAGAGTTCGATCCAACATCTCACAGTACCAGATTTTCTTGAAGGTTCTCCTTTCAACCTCCTACTTTCCACCCTTGAGCTAACTCTCATGCTTCCTCCCTTGAGGACTCCCTTCTGCCTATTGAATCTAGGAATGTTTGCATGGTTTTTCTTGTCATCAATACAAATGTTATCTAGTTTAATCGCTAGAACCCAAACGTCTTCAACTCCCAAAAATCTAGAAAAACCAAAAAAAAATTCCAATTTTGTTTCCCTTTGGGGGTATAACAACTTCTTTCAGGTTGCCATAAGAGCCAAAGAAATGAGAAATCGGGAACTCTAGTCGAAATGCTATCTACCGCTTCCACTTCACCACTTCTTTCTGCCGAGTACGGGTCTCATTTTAAAACAAGAGCTTTCCTGGAACCTATTCTAAAAACTCTTTGCCACTCCATGAAGACAACGATGATGATTCATAACAGAAGTAAAGAAATGAATTTTTGGGTTTGAAAAGAAAATACTACATTTATAAACCCGACAAGACAAATAATAATAAAGACAAAGCACATGTTGGAACGATTAAACCATATTGTATATATTAGATATAATTTTTATTGAATTTATCGTCATACTAGCGTCCAGACGGGCACTCGCGTGCCCGTCTGTCCGCTTTTCTAATGCACACATGTAAAAATTTAAATGATATTTTTTATATAGTATTAATTTTTAAAGAAAGTTATATAGGAAGTTAATAATAGAAAGTTTGATAGGAAATTAATAGTGAGAAGTTATGTGAAAGATGGTAGTAGTAGTTTGAATAGAAGTTATTGTGTAAAGTAAGGGTAAGATTGGTAGAAAAATAGGCTACACCAAAACACCATATTTTGCCTTTATATATAGATATTAAATAAATGTTTTTAACACAAAAATAATAAGCACGGATACATTTTGAAATGGAAATAGAATGATTATATTTTTTATCTACAAAGTAACTGTGTAAAAATAGATTTATATGATTTTTTTTTCAATTTTAAAATCTTATTTCAAACCCAATTTCTTTTACAATTTAAAATGGAAAAATATTGAAAAGATTACACTGTTATTTTAAAAATAAATGATAGTATTTTCCAAACAAATATTATATAAAAAAAGCATTTATAATTTTATAAATATATTTGTTAATGTTACCAAAAGGAAAATTATAATAAAAAGGAAAAAAAACATAAAAAAATAAATATGCATATTATGAGGCGTTGCTTTTTTAATAAGTAAAACATATATATCAACAGAAGTATTAGGAGTACCCCAACCCATTTATATACATCATCCACTAAATTCCCAACCCATTTATATACATCATCCACTAAATTTTACATCAAGAGCAAAGATATTAAAAACAAAGTCAAGGATTTCTACGCCATTCATAATAGCTATACAAACTATTTAACTTGCTACTTTTGATAATCCACCACCAAGATAAACGCAAAATCCTCAGAAGAACACACTCCGAAACACTAATTTCATCGTTAAAAAAGATTTGATTCTTCGACCACCAACTACATCAACATACAATGAACCACAAACTTTCCGCGTACGGTGACAAAATCTTCCCCTTTACTTTCTCAATTCAAACCTGCAGATGACAGTCAAAAGAAGATTCCGCAAAAGTAGTCAACTCAAACCACCAACATACTTTAATCTAAATTAACTTAGTTTTGATAAAATTAAAGAAGAGATGAGAAGAGTTTTTCGAATCAGAAAAGCAGAACATACAAACCTGTTTGTACACATTAAGATTCAAACCTCGTTTCACAAGATTCATCCTTGCTGGTAATTTGTCCAGAAACAAACGCCACGCAAAAACTTGAACCTTCGTCGGGATCATCGCCTTCCAAATCCGTGACAACAGATCCTTATTGATTGCATTCACACGCACACTATCAGACTAGGCATGGCAAAAAAATCCGGACCCGCCCCGAAATTAGCGGGGAAAACCCGACTTTTAATTACGGGTGCGGAGAGACACTAAGACCCGCCCGCACTCGGTCCCGCCCTCGGATAATGCATTTTAGTTTAATTCTCTTATTTTACTTATTTTAATATTTATTTATTAATTATATTTTTAATTAAATTATTAATACCTTTATTGCAATTAAAATAATTAAATTAATCAAATTAATATTCATTTACTAATTAAAAATTTAATTAAATAAATAAATAATTTATTAAAATAATCAATTTTTTAATTAAATTATTAATTTTTATTGCAATTAAAAAGAAATTAACTTTTTTCGAGTGGGGGCGGGGCGGGTGCGGGTGCACCTGTTCTCTACTGGGGGCGGGTCTGGACGGTAAATTTGTACCCCCGATTGAGTTTGGGGGCGGGGGCGGGTGTGTTACATGGAGACGGGTGAGGGTGCGGATATAGTAAAACCCGCCCCGACCCGCCCCGTTGCCATCCCTATATCAGACATATACAACATCTGATCATAGCATGATTTGACCGTATATGTTTTTGACGCGCTGAAAGGCCACCTAATGCAGTCCGTAGCCTCTTTGCAAGGTTTTATTCCAACCAGCAGCACCTGCAAGCGCTGGAGATCATGCCGCAGAGATAAATCTTCATTATCAACATTTAATCCCAATTGTCATACCTAATTGCCTTCCATCCACACCCTCAAAATCTGACACAACAACATATTTATTATCTGTACCATTCCATAAAGCCGGAAACTCGCAGCAAAGAGGGGAATTTCCCAGCCACCTAGCCAACCAAAATAACATAGTTTCACCACCACCCAACCTATAAGAGAGTAAACTTGCAATATCAATATTTCTGGCCAGCCTGCATACATAAATTAAGTCCTGCCACCACAAAGATGACGTAGATCTTGTACATGAGTAAGAGTTATCATAAATAGAATTTTCTAGCTTCCCATATCTTCCTTCAAGCAACCCAAGCCAAAGCGCCTGTCTATCGGTTAGGAATCACCACCACCATTTTTCTAACAAAGCCTTGTTAAACATTCCCAAATCTTTGACCCCCAAACCACCCTCCTCCTTCGATTTACAAATTGTTTTCCAACTAACCCACGCGATGTAACTTTTGCCTTTCAACCATGCCCATAAAAACTTCCTCCGCAAAGAAACCAGCACATGCAGAAATTTCTTTGGCAATGTGTAGAATGAGAGGAAATATACAGGAAGGTTAAATAATACCAAATTTATAAGAGCTATGCGACCTCCGGTCGAAAGCCATCTTCCCTTCCATGAGGAAAGCTTTGTCTTCAAGCATTTAACCACCGGATCCCAAAAGAAAATACGCCTATGATTACCTCCCACAGTTAAACTAAGGAATTTAAACGAAAGTCCGTCTAATCTACATCCAATGAAATGTTCTGCTGCTTTCATAAAATAATCATCCGTCATGATACCAAATAGAGAACTATTTCTTATATTAATCTTCAAACCTAAAATTAATTCAAAGCTCACTAAAATCGATTTCATCGACCACAAATTAGACCAGGATCCATTCCCAATAAGAATCGTGTCATCCGCATATTGCAGTAAGTTGTGCGCCACTCCATTATCTAACTTGAATTCTTGAAAATAATTTGTACAAACTGCCATCCTAACAAAAATAGTCAAACCTTCCGCAACAATTGTAAAAAGAACGATTACACTTAAGAGGCGTTGTTATGAACATGGTTTTGCTACTAAAAAAACAAAGAACCTTTACACTGAAAGATGCTAACAAATCTAAAACTAACTTTTTCATTCATTTCATTGATGATAACTACATTCACCAATTACCTATTTATAACATTGTCTTAAACTAATTAGTCACTATTTAGATCCTTCTAAAGGGTTGTGATTATCACCATTAAATTCCTAAATCCTTCTAAAGAGTAGTAACTCACTATCTTAGATCATCACATTCCACCAATCTTTAAAAACAATCTTGTCCTCAAGGTTGTGAAGATTGCTCCTACAACAAATTTTCGTCTCGGATCTCATTGCTTAAAATTGAAGAACCAAGCTTTTGAGCACATCTTCAAACTGGCCACCAGGATCCCATTGCTTGATGTGATAAGATTTTCCCATTGTAGACACACCCAAATTTTGACCATATATCCCATTGCCATTTCCCAATCTCGAGTGATTGAATGAAAATGTGTAGGAGACTTTGGTGCACCAATTATGAGAAAAAATGAGAAGCATTTTCCTATTGCAAAACATTTTCAATTCCACCCATTTAGCAACAATGTAATAGTTCCTAGTGAGAACAAAAACATCACAATTTTTGTATTAGAGTTTGGCTTAACACAACCTTACAAAACTAATTTGTAAGGTGAGGGGTGCTACTCTATATAAACACATGTTCATGTCATATATTGTCCGATGTGGGACTCTTAGCATCTTGAAATTACTTAGAAGGCGGTGAACCCAATCACAATAACGATTACTAATACTACTTCTCATTTTAGAACTCTTCCTGCTATAGCCATTATATGTGTTGTCTTTCTGATATAGACTCCAAACAAGCTCTGTGAAAAACTAGTCTCTCATAGAAGCCGAAGGCCTTAACAAACGAGCCACTTGAAAATTGTGATCCCTTTGTTTCTCTTATAAGATTCAGTACATGCCTTAACGATTATGCAACGTTTCTCTTTTCATGAATCACACATGAGATGAAAACAAGGAAAATATAAGCTTTCAAACTCAACTCATCCACCCAATTGATTGTTACCTCGCCCCATAGAAATAAATAAGGGTGTGTATAGATTATAAAGCAAACCAAACCATGGTTTGGTTTGGATCTTAAAATCATTTATATAAAATCGGTTTATTTTTTTAAAACTGGTTTACAAGTGAATTGGTTCGGTTTCAAATCGGTTTAAAAAAAACAGTTTTTTTTAAAACCAGTTTTAAAACGGTTTCTCTCAAAACCAATTTTTTTTATTTTTTTTAAAGAAATTAGTTTTAAAATCAATTTTATAGAAAAAACCAATTTTAAAACCAATTTTTTTAAAAAAATCAATTTGTTTATACCTATGAAACTATTCATTGAAACATGATTACTAAATCAATGAAATTATAAAAAAAAAAACCACCGTTTACCTCTTCACTTTTATATCTCAATAAATAAATATTAAAATAATAAAATATTTTTTTTCTTTGTTTTGTAATCCTAGGAATGAAATGGTGGTATAAGTTAAACATTTTATATATTATTGTCAATTAAGTCATTTCAGTACTGTACGACTATTAAATTTAATATATTAAACTGATAAATATAATTTTATGCAGGAATATTAATTACAGGCGTACATAAATTCTTTGTTCGCTTAAAAAATTTTAATTACTAAACTATTTAACGAAAAATTTGTAATGCCCCAAAAATTTGAATTTTATGGTGATTATGATAAAAGTTAGGTGTTTTAATAATTTAGTAGTTATAAAACAAAAACTTTTGTTATCGACTTAATTTAGTCTACCTTTTAAAGTGTAAGGACCTAATTTGAATTTTGTTATGTAACAAAGACTTTTTAGTAAATAATATATATATTTTTTATAATTTCTTTTTAACCGATCTTGTTTTATTATTTTTATAAATTTTGATAACAAATTCAATTGTAAAATGTTTTTACAAAAATATATTAAATTAAAGTATAAGTAATTTATTTTAAAAATCAGATCTATTATAAATGTTTGAGAATGTAAAATGTTTCAGAGATATAAACAAATTCTTATTCATTTTATTATATTTAGTTTTTTTTAATCTAGTCTTCCTAAACTATTCATTGAAAAATTGTACCAAATTTCAATTCGGTTTGAAATAAATGGTTATCGATTTTTTTTTAATTTGATAAATGGGTCACCAAATTTAAAATATAAATTTGGTTTGGATTTTAAAATTTTTAATTAATTTAAATAGGAATTTGATTTATGGTTATTGGTTATTTTGCACACCCCTATAAAAACACAAAAAAATCAGATTCTAAATTCAACTTCTCAATAAGACACGTACTACTAACATTCCCGCAAATAATGAAATTGAAAGTCAAAATATGAATAAGGAAAAAAAAGCCCTTGATTCAAAACCACAGTAGATTGTATAACCAATCGATTCTCAAAAAATTATAGGATCAAGCCCTTGATTCTCTAACTGAGAAAAAATATGATGGTCTCGGAGACACAAAATTGATTGCACAATGTACTTTAGGTGGCTGGAGATGGTGATGATTTAATGGATATTCTTTTTTATCCCATGGTTGAAACTTGAATGAAAGCAGTCGGTGACTGTAACATCATCCGTGAGTGGGGGGACCATTTATTCCTAGGCTGAATACTTGGAAACAAATTGAATATGAGATGGATTGAATATGAGATGAAGAAATACTTGCATCTCAACGCACTTAGGCTATATCTATATTGTTAGAAACAATCAATTAAAAAAAAGGAAAAAATTAATTTCGTTTTAAATTGGAATCATAAAGTGATAGTTATGATAGTTATTTGGAAAGAGATAGAAAAAATTATTTTTATTTTTTAATTAATAAAAAAATTATGATTGGTTGTTTCTACATATACATGTTATGTTCGTTTATACACAAATATTTGTGTGAGATGAAATAAAAAATTGGTGAACACTTTGATACTCTTGAATTCAGTTGAGTATTGAACCTTGATCCAATGAAATATTTACAATCAATGCCATGCCATTTTTTATATATTTTTTATTTAAAAGTAAATTAATTTACGCTATAGGTACCGTACCCAACTACTTATCATGAGTACCTAAGAATTTGCCTAATTTTTTTTTAACATGACACGTGACGCACACTGATTGGGGGACATGTAGTCACACAAATTGTGCTTTTAACAAACAGGTGACGTTTATTCTGGTGAGAGAGATGTTGATATAATGGTGAGCAATAACTCAATTTTGTTAAGGGAATAAAGACTGGTGACAAAAAGGACAGAAAAATTTCATATCGTGGTTTAGATGAAATGGAGAAAAAATCTTCATACGGTGGTTTCAATGGTGGTAACTGAAATGAAACTATATATGGCTTTTTCAATGGTGGTTCCGACGATGGTGATTGATACGAAAATATATCTAGTGGTTTCAATGGCGTTTTTGGAGGTGGTGAAAAGACAAGTCTATGTTTAGTGGTTTCAGGGGTCGTGGTGATACAGGAGGTTGATCAAAGATCGATGTCGGTGGTGGCTCCGGTGAAATGGTGAAATCAACATCGTTGTGAAAATCTCTAATGTTGCAATCAGGCCTAATGATAGGAATAGTTACCATAATTTCTACACTGGTCAGGAATGTCACTGGAGAAGGCAGGTGAATTTGTGTATGCTTCATAATAGGTGACAGGTTAAGGACTCTTTGGTTAGAAATTAATTTTTTTGGATCGGTGACAAAATCTTCAATAACATAAAATTCCTTGGCTCATCTCATTGAAGCACATCTCGTCTAAGAAAATGTAGTGAATTTTATCGGAGAAATTCTTTGTAAACCATGATTTTCTATTTCTTTTCTTTCTTCTCATGTTTCTTTTGCAGTTGATGTTCGATATAGTGATGAATCAAGTTGTTTTGGTGGCTGATTTTAAGGAAATTGTGTGTGTGTGTGTGTGTGTGTGTGTGTGTGTGTGTGTGTGTATCACCATGGATTTGGTGTGGGGTGGTGAGGTTGAGGTTAAGGGGTGGAAATCTCATGAGGTTGAAGGAGGTGGAAATGACGGTGGTTTAAAGATGATAGGTAAGCATTAATAGAAGAAAGTGTGTTCACACAGTTGGACATTGTTAGGAGGAAAAGCTGTTGAGAATCCAAGATTTGTTGAATAAGGATTTGCTTAGGAAGTTCCCCAATCGGCCTCACTATGATACGTCTACCTTCAATTCGAATCCGAATTGAGATAGTGAAAATTAATCTTACTTTGAAAAAAGTGTATATACAAGATATGAAGAACTCTAACCCTACAAACATATGGTTTGTTGTTGATTTTACCACCTCTAAAACCCTTGATTAAAGATTGATCAAGTCACCAACAAGGTCGTTTCAATTCACCAATTCTTGCTACTTCCTTGCAAGGAACCACCTTGTCCCAAGGATTTCACATGGTCGAATTAATCCCAAGCGCTAACTTGTTGAAACACAAGATTTACCAACACGATCCACCGTCTCACGCCACTCCCTTGCAAGGAACCACCTTGTCTAAAGGCTTTCACTCGATCATATCTGAATAGCATAATCTTGTCAAAAACCTTCAAATCCTCAATGATCTTGAAGGAAAACTCCAACTTGGTTTTCTTATTTGAAACACTCAAAGAACTCAACCCAATATTCTCGTTACAATAACCTAATTGGACGTTATCAACCTATATCTAGATGGTCACCCAATCAAAAAATGAATATGTGAAGTTTGATTGTGTGTATGCATGAAAGAGAGGTTGAAGATGATTGGTATGCTTTGAGATTCTGGTTTCGTATAGGTTTTAACACTAGAACCTTACTAAAAAAATGATGCGTTTATCAGTATATGTATGTATGATAGATAAGAAGCCAAGAGCATTGTCGTATCTTGAAAAATAAGAATGACCTCATGAAGCACAATCGCACGCCCGCAAGATGGACTTAACAGATTCGCCATCGATCTTTATTTATTCCCATAGAGGTAAAAGGAAAATATCGAATAAAACCCCTAAAAGAAAAGGACAAGGATATGGTCATCGCAACCAATATCTGAGTTCGGGAGTCGGTTACGCAAGGGGAAGGTATTATCACCCTCCACGTCCGTTGTACACAACAGGAACCATTTAGTTAGGGTTGAATGAATGTTAGCTTAAGGTTAGTTTCTAATCTTCTACTTGTGGAGTGGAAAAAGAGAGAGAAGTATTTTTTATGATTTTTATATTAAATGGGAAGATCTAAAAGGTTTTTATTATTAGGGTGCTCGCCAAGACTTCACAGTCAAGTGCCTACGTATCCTTATAAGGAAGAAATCAGAGCAATCATAGTTCGGGTAAAAGTTTGTTGGTTAACTTTAGCGAAAGCTAAGTTGTATTAATCAACTTAAGAACTTTGTTTCATCCAAAACAAGTGAGGAGTGGACATTTTCACCACATTGAATCGATTTACAAACCTCATTCATGCCACTTATCTCCACTTAATGTTTGTAGGAAAAACATTGCCCTAGTGTTTATTAAGATAACATGCCTTTCGTTTTGAAAAGAATCTTTGATCTTATTAGATTTTTTTGAGTTTTATTTAAGAAAATACACTTGATGATAGTCAAGGTTTGCTCATAATTTTAAAGATGTTTTGGTCTTCTGATAATAATCAAGGTTTATCTATAACCTGAAAGTTTTGAATATGGTTTGGATATATTTTAGGAATGATGAACATATGATGATAATCAAATGCTCAAAAAGTTATGCCAGAGTGTTAAACTCTAACATCCCTTTTCATTCAAGATTGATTGAGAAAATTCTTTGTAGACCATAAACACTGATAGTGATCAATGGTTCAAAGGGTTGTTCTAGAATGCTAGATTCTAACAATCCTTTGTTGGTCCAAGTTATTTATTAAGTGTTTTAAGGATGAAAGAAAGAAGTGAATGGCTATCTCAATGTGCAAGACTTGAGACCAATATTTCAAGGGTTTTGCTAGAATGCTAGAGTCCAACAATACTTTCCTTTCAAGTTTATTTCAAAAAGGTTTTAATGTACCTTAAAGTATTTTAATGATCCTTATCGAAGGATGAAAGTTTTGAGATGACACTTGACAAAGGGACAAAGTTTGAGAGGGCTTTTGACAAAAGGTCAAAGTTTGAGAAGGCACTTGACAAAGGTCCAAAGTTGTGTTTAGGAATGGTTCAAATTTGTAGAATTGAAGTTAGATTGAGATTTAGGGTTTTAAGAAAGAATGAAGGGATTAGGGCTTGATGAGGAAATTAAGGCGTAGTGAAAAAATTATGATTTGAGTAGTAAGGATTAGGACTTAATGAGAGTTATGACTTGGTGAGAAAATTATGACTTAATGAGAATTATGACTTGATGGGAATTAGGACTTTTTGAGAAAATTATGGTTTTGAGAAGTAAGAATTAGAGTTTGATGAAAGAAGAGTTAGCATCTTCAACAACAAGGGTGTTCGTTTGTTTGATTGCTTTTCTATTCTTGTATATACGATTCTACAACAGGTTAAATTTATATTATAAGAGCTTAATTCTATTGTTATAATTGAGGTCAGATGTACCCCGAAGCGAGGACGGCGGGGAAACTGCCTCAACAAATCCTTGTGCCTTTTACCTTAAGCTTTTACATTTACTTAATATTTGTGTGATTTTCGTACAAACAATTATATCAAATTTAGGACTGTTTTGAATAAGTGCTGAACTAATTTTTGACTCTAGTACAATCGTTGATTATACAAGGTAACTAGAGCAACTTACTTAAAGTGGAACTCACTTGAAGTGCTCCGCACGCCAAGTGTTTGATAAATTGTCTGAACCAAAATCCTTGTGTGATGTCCATTTATTTTATTGGCATATTAAGGCATTTGAACTAGTCATACCAAGTAGTGATTTAAATCAAGTTGATAGTGTGACTAGCATAGTGATTCTCATTACTCGTTATCCGATTCCATCGGCTAAAACGCATATCCGGTTTTCTAGTAACCATTCGTTATAGACGGTATTTTTCCACGGCCGCTTCGGCAAATTAAATAAATTTTTAAAACCAATTTTATTGGTAGCGCCGACTCAGTTTTATAAATAAGGGATCTATTCAACCCCCCTTCTAGATCCGCGCCATCATCTAACATTTTGGATTTTTAAAAAGTTCATTAAGAGAACAATCCTCCCTTAATCACTCTCTTGTTTCCAAAAATCCTGGACAACAAGGATTACAACAATACTCAGAATCTTACAAGAGTTTTAATGTAGAATATAATGTATGAATCACTTGGATTAATCTTCTCCTTCAATCAAATTGTTCTCTTTATGATATACAAGTGCTCAAGTATGTTTGTGGATGAAGCTATGAAAATTTCCAATGAAAATTATAAGCAAATTTTTCTCCAAAAATTCTGTTTAAGAACACTTGAGAAATTTGAAAGATGAAGAGAAAAATGAATTGAATTATAGATGAAAAAGGAGAGTAATAAAATATGAAGATTAATGTATATATAGCCTTTAGACACCTCTTTAAATGAGTGCAAATGAATGAATAAATGTCATGCTTCAAAAGCCAATTCCAAAAATCATTTCAACTGAAAAATGCACTATTTTCTACCACTGATTCAGTGGTAAGCAGTTACACCTGAATCAATGTTAAAAAATTGAAAGTGAAGAACATGTAAATGATTACTTAAAATAGGGTAACCAATTACACCCTTTGGGAAAAGCCACATAACACAACGTATTAGTGTGGTAACTGGTTACTAGAAAATAGGTAACCAATTACATGCAGGGTAGAATCAGAAAATGCCTTTCAAACATGTAGAAGGCCAAATTTTTAATGCACAAAAATATTTGATGAAGTATGGCATGAATGAATGTATATTTTTGAACACTTGAATAAACATAGAGAGGTTGAAAGCTTATACCTTAACGGTTCATGATCAATCCAATATGAGTACTTCAAGACTTGATATTTATCATATGAAACTTGACTTGAACTTGTTATTCTTGAACTTGTTAGTCTTGAACCATTTTTTTTATCAAACACACTTGCTTGTAAATTTGTGTTCATCAAAACACTCTTTGAGAAACCTGTCTTCACAATCTTCCCCTTTTTGAAAAATTTGATCCAATTTTGCTTTCTCTGACAATGAAGCTCCCCCTTGAACAATGCTCACCCTGATCCATGTTTAAGAGACTTTGAAAGAATATGCTTGCTGCAATTTTCTTAGAGAAATACACATACAACAATATAATATCTTATCCCCCTTTGTCATTAACAAAAAAGATGGAAAAAAACATTTCAATGTTATACAAATTGTATGTTCCAAATGAATAATTTAACACACTGTCATACCCTAAATTTGTCCTACATTTCTAAAAAAATTATTTATCTGACTTTATTTTCAGTTTGCATCGCCTGCATAGCATATAGCATCTTTCATCATGAATAAAGACTAAAATGGCTGGCCAGAATGAATTCTTGGATATATATATATATATATATATATATATATATATATATATATATATATATATATATATATATATATATATATATTTATATATATATATATATATATATATATATATATATATATATATATATATATATATATATATATATATATATATATATTTATATATATAACAGATTGGTTGAATTGTTTCTCAAATATGCGTAAAATCAGTGAATGTAAAGTTTCAAAATCGAGCTTGCAAACATCAGTAATATTGATCTACTGTTCGCATAGTTTAACCTGACGCGTTCATCTTATTTTTTGACGAATTTTTAGCCATATTTTGATCAGTTTGAGCCTTTTTATCGGTTCGAATTTATTTCAAAATCTAACCAATCGCTGTATTTTTCCAGTACGTTTATTTTGCATTGATCATTTTAGTGTGATCAGTTTATTTTTTCGGGCACTTTGACGCTCGATTTTTATACATTTTCAGTCGTTTTAATTTTATGTTTTCGCCAAAATATCCATAAAAATAAAATAGAATTTTCCATGTTTGCATTTTAATTTTATCATGTGCATTTAGTAAGATGTGAATTTTATTTGATTTAAATGAATTAAATTGATTTAAATCAATTAAATCATCTAGAAGGGGCATTTTAGACATTTTAAATTGTCTTGCAATGTGTGTTTCTTTGATTCAATTATGATCATTAGATCAAGATTAATCAAAGGCCCACATTTAGTGATCCATGTATTTATTTGTTATTCAATCAAAGATCAATAATATTGATAAATAAAAGATTAAAAAAGGGAAATGATATCTCTCTCTATTCAGCAAGTGACACACGTGACACAAGAGGACAAAAAGGAAAAAAATGATTATTCCACCAAGTCAATATCCAAACCGGTGGGAAAAGAAAGTCACTCACTCTCCATTAATTGGCACCACTCACACTCATCACACATCCACTCCTCACTAAATAGAAAGGAAAAACGGTTTTGTGAAAGGAGGGTGGATTCAAACGAGGCCTTCAAATAAGTACCTTTCATCAATCTCAGGGTGATGACATAGACCTCCCGAGAAAATACACTCCCCTACCACTTATCACTTCACCTCTCATTTCTCTTCTTCTATCCAAAAATATATAAATAATAAAAATGGAAAATTATAAGAGGGGTAGGCTTCTTTTTCACTCATAGCCAAACTCTCTCCCTCTTTCTCTCAAATCTCAATTTAAAAAAAAATCATAAACAAAGCCAACACGAAAATCTACCATTTCCGGCCATGCCTCACCCTCCATCCCACCATCCTCATCTTTGCTCACTCCAAACTCGTACCTGATATTTACCTTCAAACTCATCACCAGAACAACCTTACTCGCCACAAAAATCTCTCGTTTTAGCTCCCTTAACAGCCACTGTGAAGCATTAACAATAATAACCATCTCCCTTTAGCCCAACTGCCATAAACCATAAGCTCCACCCCTCCTCCTTCTACATAACCACCATCACCACCAAATTTAACAACTCAAGACCTACACCATGGTTCTGTTTCTGCTCGCCATGACAACCTCTCTTAATCACTAAAGAAATATAATTTTGTGCTTTTCATTGATATGATATCACAAATATATACAATTGTTTCCAAATCCCTTTTTAGGAAGGAATTGATGTCTTATGAATATAATTACATATGGAGATAATGACAGATCATTTTCTATTAATATTCTATTAATGAAGATATTCTATTACTCCCCCGCAGTCGAAGCGGGAGGTTGACTAACGTTGAGACTGTCCCTGAAGTCCTGAAAGAGTATTAATGGAAGGCCTTTGGTAAAAATGTCTGCAATTTAATACTGTGAAAGGACGTGGAGGACCCGAACATGGCCGCGAGCTACTTTCTCGTGAACGAAATGGATATCCATCTCAATGTGTTTCGTTCGTTGATGTTGAACTGGGTTACCGGAGAGATATATTGCACTTACATTGTCACAGTAAACTAAGGTGGCCTTATGAATAGGACAATGTAAAACTCGAGAAGGAGATTGCATAGCCAACAAGATTAAGAAACCACGTTAGCAACACCACGATATTCGGCTTCAGCACTTGATCGTGATAAAGTGGGTTGACGTTTTGATGACCAAGAAAGCAAATTATCACCTAGAAACACACAGTAACAAGAAGTAGAGCGCCTGGTATCAGGACACCCTCCCCAATAGGCATCTGTATATGATATTAGGGAGGTAGTAGATGAAGGATAGAGATTCAAACCGTAATTTTATGTGCCCTGAATGTAGCGCAAGATGCGTTGTAGGGCATGCATGTGAGAATCCATTGGATTATGCATAAAGAGACATATCTGTTGAACTGCATAGGAGATATCGGGCCGAGTGAAGGTGAGATACTGAAGAGCACCTGCAAGGCTGCGATAAAGTGATGGATCCTCATATGGAGTGCTATGTATGGCACTCATCTTTGGCTTTGTGTCAACTTGTGTTGGACAAGACTTGCAAGTTGACATGCCGGCGCGTACTAGGATGTCTTCGGCATACTTTTTCTGGGAGAGAAAAACACCTCTTTGATGGCGGGTGACTGCAATACCCAAGAAATAGCTCAAAGGTCCCAAGTCTTTCATAGCAAACTCTGAACTAAGAAGTGAAATAATATATTTTCGTAGAGCATCAGAAGAAGTAGTAAGAATAATATCATCAACGTATAGTAAGATGTAAGCCATATGAGTGTATTTCTTGTAGATGAAAAGAGAGTGATCACACTTGCTTTGAGAGACGCCAATAGAAGAAACATAATCTGCAAATCGCTTGTACCAAGCTCGAGGAGCTTGCTTAAGCCCATATAGTGATTTGCGTAGAAGACAAACATGATGAGGATTCACTGAGTCCTTAAATCCCAACGGTTGATGCATGTAGGTCGTTTCTTTTAGTTCTCCATGGAGAAAAGCATTCTTGACATCCAACTGATGAATTTCCCAAGATTTTGAAATAGCAATACTAAGGATAGTACGAATAGTAGCTGGTTTGACCACTGGACTAAAAGTTTCTCCACAATCGATGCCAACCTATTGACCTGCACCATCACCTACAAGTCGGGCTTTATGCCTTTCAAAAGAACCTTCAGAATTTTCTTTATGTCTAAAAATCCACATAGATCGAATAACTTTAACACCGGTGGGTCGTGGCACTAAATCCCACGTCTTATTTTTAATTAGAGCGTTATATTCATCATTCATAGCCATTTTCCAATTTAAGTCTTTAAGTGCAGACACTGGCTTTTTAGGTATAGGAGATTTTGTAACATGGGTGTGGAGGCCATAATATTTGTGGTTTGGCTTAAAAATTCCATGTTGACTTCTAGTAACAGGTTTTGTATTTGTTTGTAAGGTGGGTTGGAAAATTGAAGGAATGGCCTTTTGACTTATGGATTCAGTCTCTGTTGTTGTGAGGCATGGGGAGAGGGAGTTTGTATTTGATAATGTGTTGGGCTGTTGTGAAGGAGGAATAGGGGTGTGAGACCGAGTGGGTGAGGTTATGGTTGTGGGTGGGTTCGTATGGGATGATGTGGGCCGGTTTGAGGGATGAACTAATGGGTTGTTGTGTGGGTTATTTTGTATTTGGGTAATTATATGGTTTATGTAGTAGGGTGACAACTCATTTTCAAGGAAGTTATATGTAGTAGGTTGAGGGGTATGCAACTTTGCATATGGAAAATGAGTTTCGTCAAATAGGACATGGCGACAAATAATAATTTTATTGGATGTTAAATCTAGACATTTATATCCTCGATGATTTTTCGGATACCCAAGAAAGACACACGGAGTGGATCGATGTTGGAGTTTATGTATCATAGTGGAAGAAAATAGAGGATAACATAAACAACCAAACACCCGTAGATGTGAGTAAGAGGGTTCTTTGTGATATAACATTTTAAGTGGTGACTCAAAATTTATGGTTTTGTTTGGCAGAATATTTAAGAGATATGTTGCCATTTCAAGAGCATGATGCCAAAAAATAGGTGGTAAAGACGCGTGAATTAATAAAGTTCGAATAATATTATTAATGGAGCGTATTTTTTGTTCGGATTTGCCATTTTGTGACGATGTATAAGGGCAAGACAAACGAAATGACATTCCATTAATATCACACATGTTTCGAAAATTATTATTGACGTATTCACTACCATTGTCACATTGAATTGTTTTAATTTCTCGTTGAAATTGGGTGTTGATGTAAGCCTTTAGTTTTTCAAAATTAGAATATACTTGAGATTTATTTTACATTGGAAAAGTCCATAAAAAATTTGAGTAATTATCCAAGAAAAGAACATAATATTTGTGAGCTAAAGAGCTTACGACGGGAGACGTCCATACATCGCTATGTAAAATATCAAACGGAAAAAGACTAGTATTATTTGAATTCATGAAATGCAACTTGATATGTTTACCAAGAGGACAAGAACGACATAAACGAGAATGTATTTGTCTAGATTTATTACATTCAATAAATTTATTTTGTCTAAGAGAATTTAAATTTTGTTCTCCCGGATGACCCAAGCGATCATGCCTCAGAGAAGACGGTAAAGCTGCAAGAGAAAGATTAGGCTTGGATTTATTTTTGGAGTTGATGTTGGTTGTGATGGGGTATAGATCACCTCGACTCTCACATCTCATTAGAGTCATCCCCGTCTGAAAATCCTTCACAGAAAAACCAAACGGGTCAAATTCAATTGAAACCTTATTATCTGTGGTAAATTTACGAACAGACACTAAGTTTTTAATTAACTTTGGAGCATGTAGTATATTGTTTAGGATAAAAGGGGGGGTGTGGAGGTTTTATGTGTTCACTACCAAGGCCATAAATTGGAATAGAGTGGCCACTTCCGACTATTATATTATTATTTTTGCTCAATTTAAAATAAGACGAAAGATTACCTTGCGATGATGTCATATGAGAAGTGGCTCCGGTGTCCATATACCAAGATTGACCAGGCTAAGCAAGATTGAGGGTGTGTAAAGCAATTTCAATATCAGTTGGGCTGGGCGCATTAACATTGTAAGCAGCTTGTTGTGGTTTTGGCCCAAGGACTCCTCCTTGTTGAGTCTGTGCAGTATTAGTGGGCCTACTCCCATTGTAAGATGGATAAGGGAAAGGTGGTATATTCCATGGAGCCCATTGTTGCCACTGTTGTTGACTCTGACCACGACCCTCACCGTTGAAATGATTGGGACCGGTCCGACTGCCCCTCCCGTAGTTTCGGCCACCGTTGTTGCGGTTGTTCTTTTTGCCTCGATTGCCGTGAGAGGTGTTGGATGGTGGGTTACGGTTTTGATAAGTGTAACCAGGAGAGGAATAGCGAGGAACATCATCATTTGACAGTGTAGTTTTGGCCATGAGGGCCGCCGGAGTGGAGGAAGAGCCAGAGTCACGAGCGGCTCGCTGAAGCATTGTAGATTCTTCAAGTTCAAGTCTTGATTTTGCGGTTGCAAAGGTTGGAAGAGGATCGTGTTGTTGGATGTATGTTACGAACCCGACATAAGCCTCAGTGAGACCAGAGATCATTTTTAATACCAAACGAGTATTTGTGACTGGAGAATCAACGTTTGCGTGTTGATCGGGGAGGAGCTTGAGACAGTTACAATAGGCTTTGGTGGAGGGAAAATTTGCCAGATTGGTATTGCTAAACTGGTTTGAAAAGTTGAACGGCCCGTGAGTGCTTGTTATCATTGAACATAGCAGCGATACGATTCCAACATAGTTCTGTGGTATCGTTAATCACAAGAACAAAATGGAGTATGTCTTGTGTTACAGTTGCATACATCCATTGCAACACAACAGCATCTAGACGATTCCAAAGGTCGGGATCGTTGGCTTTGATGGTGGCTGCCTCAGCACGAGCTTGCTCGTTGTTGCACCCCAAAATTTGCCCAACCTTTTCTAACCTAGGTTTATGTTTCAATTGCATAGTCATTTGCATTGTCATCATGTACATAGTGTATTCATCTGCATAGGCAAGCTATCTTAATCAGGGGATCAAGTGTTGTTCTTATTTCAAGAGGTATATCCAAGGGTTTCATTCATATTCAAGACTACTCAGGTCATCAGGGAAGAATTTGAGCTTTGAAGAGCTGCCAGGTTGATCAGTGAATTCTCTCCTATCGTGAGGCTAGTGGGGGATCATCAGAGGAAATGTGAGCTATGAGCCAAGAGCATGAGGTGTGTATGGATGTTATTAAGAGTGTAGAGAATCATTTTTGAGGAGAACCAAGTCATTTGAATGATTGCAGGAGCCTCAGTTGAAGTCAGTCAACTAGGGTCAACACTGGGTCAATTCTAGGTCAAAGAAGTGTTTTGAAGGGAATCAAGGATCATTTGAAGAATGGTGGATTCATTATTTGCTATGTGGATATGGATATGATGTTATGATAAATAAAAATCAAGAGGAGTCAAGGAGAACTGGAGTTACTAAATTAGGGTTTTATTGTAAAATCCCCTGATTTAGGTCAAACTTCAAAGCAGTGTAACTCAAGATGCAAGCTTCATATGGATTCTTGGTCCAAATGAAACTTGTATAGTATCTTCATAGCTTTAATTTGAGGGGTGGAAGTCATCAAGATGATTTATAGAACTCAAGTTATGGCTCTTGCAAGTTACAGGTCATCCGAGGGCACTGAAATTTGTCTGTGAAAATTGTCTGTATTCCAAGCAACTTTTGACTTTCAAGGGTACTTCAAATGGATTTCTGGCCAACATGAGAATTGTTCCTTATTGTCTCAGCTTTCTATAATGGTATGGTATTCCTTCATATGATTTATGGAACTCTACTTATGGTCTTGGCAAGTAAAGGGTATTTTGGTCATTTGAGGATTACAAGTCATTCTTAGTATATGCCTAAAACTCATACAAGGAAGCTTCAAATGAAACACTTCACAACATCAAAGTTGTTCAAAATGGAATTTTAAGGCTATAAAAGAAGGTGTGAAAGTTTGGAAAAGCTTAGAGCATGGAATTTTAAAATTGGTGCAAATGACTTGAAAATGGCTTATAAGTTGAAAAAGTTGAAATGAAAAATTGGTTTGGGAGATCTACAAATACAATATGGGTCATCCAATATACCAAATTGATTCCAAACATCATTTTAAAGACATTGGTTCATCCACTTTTTTGAGTTAGGGTTTAAAAATTGGACTTGCTTTGTATTTTTGTTACTTGCATAATAAGGCAAGTATAGAAAACTTGGCACAAGATGAATTTTCAAGGCAAGGAGCTTACATACACTTCCCATATCTCATGTAAGGAGATTTTGACATAAGTTTGGAAAGGTGCAAGCATGAGATAAGAGATATTCAAAGTATCATGGCATGAGAAGTTCATGAAATTTTCACAACTTTCTAGAATCCTCCAAGATTATTCTAGAAACCTCTAAGTTTGTTAATAATCATCTATATATTGGATTGAGATCATTAAGAGAAAAGGTTGGTGATAGTTGATGTTGAATCCATTTTTCAAATCATATTGAATTTTTTTTCCATTTTCCCCACACTTTCACATTTTGGAATTTCCATTTTTTTTCAATCTTTTTTTTCTCTCACTTTCCATACTTTTTCTCTTCACCAATCAATTACACAACAATTATAGAGATGGTTCATCATTTTTTTTGAGAGAATTGGAGCAAGAGGAACCTTGTAGTAACATGAAAAAGTGGTGAAAACTCAAATTCCAATTTTCACTTTTTCATCAATTCAAGACTTGTCAAGGCTTCAAACATATTCACCAAGTATTGTTGAGTGATTCTACATCATTTTCTCAAAGAATTGGTGATCGAGTGAAGCTCCATAAGCCATTTTACGGAGGTATAAAGAATTCAACATAACTCATGATTTATGAGTCTTTCTTGCATTATTGTTGTTGCATTACATTGCTCTCATCTCCTACATGGATTCTAGCACAAAAAAGATGGGTTTTATGACAATTTTTGGTTCTTGAGTTTTTCTTGAGGTGCCACGTTTTGGGAGTTAGAGAGAGTTTCAAGAAAACTGGAATTATAATTTTACCATTTTTTGACATTTTCTTTGGATTTTTTACATTTGGGTCGTCATAAAAAGGCCAATGTTGGTGCTATCATTTTGTTGAATTTCTTTGACCTATCAAAACACAATTTAAATGTCAATACTTTTGCAGGGATCTCATACACACATTGAGGTATTGTGATATATTTTTGTGGGAATTTTATTGTACCATTTTAATTGGTTTTGGATGCTTTCTTTAACATGCTCCACTTTAATCTTTCCTTTGGTATACATGAGATATCTTGCAATGTTTTCATCTTGTTTGACCATTTATCTTTGGATATTTTTGTGGTATCTCTCACCCCTGGTTTGTGGCTTGATGTAGGGCATTGGAGATTTTTATTTGAATTTTTTAGCACCTTTTGCTATTTTTCTTATGTTTTGTATTCGAACTTGTAATTTGGACTTCCGAACGGACTTTATTTTTGTTAAGGCTCCAACGGCCACTTTGTGTTTGTGTGATGAACGCCGTGGTTCATATTTCTTATTGTAGATAGGTTATAGGTATTGGAAGACACTTAGGTGGCTGTTATTTGTATGTGTAGCTTGCCCGATTATCGACTTGTTTGCATGATAGCACGTTGCGATTCCAAATAGTGGATTACGCGTTTCATTCGGAGTTTTCACTCGATTCTTTGCATATGATCACTTGATATTTTCTTATTCCATCCATGAATGGGCTTGAGGTTGAGATGAACCTTCCTCCCTCCTTTGCATTGCATTTACCATTGCTATATTCATGTTCACTTGTATGCGGTTATTACTTGTATTTCCGTTTCTTCCTTTCGTTTCCTTTCCTGTAGGACTTCCATTCTTCCTTGTTCAAGGGAGGATGTGATAGACATTAGGAGTTAACCCATGCATGATAACATTAGGGTAGATTTTATTCCCTTTTAACCCTAGGATTTGTAGAGTGTCATCTCTTCTTCCTTCAAAACAACAGAAAAACATTAATAAAGGTTATAACAGAGATTAATTCATTTCTTCCGTCAAAAGATTTGAACAGACATCAACCTTTTTGCAATAAGAAAACCCTTGTTTAAGGTGAGATTTTTCATAAAAAACACTTGAACAGCTTGTGTCGGGCGTAGCCCGAACTACGTTTGCTCTGATCTTCCATGCAGTGTGGAAGTACGTAGGCATAGGATGCGATATCCTAGCGAGCAACCTTCACCCACCTTCCCCCGTAGTTAGGCGAACTACGTTGACTCTGATTTCTCGTTCCAGACGGGAATACGTAGGCATAAAGTGCGATGCTTTGCCGAGTCAAATTTTCTTTTCTTTTCAGACCTCATCCTTTAGTTTAGATAGAAGTGTAATCCGTACAAACCAAACAAGCGTGGATCCCATCGAGTACGATGGACGTGAGGGGTGCTAATACCTTCCCCTTGCATAACCGACTCCCGAATCCAGGTTTTGGTTGCGATGACCATACCTTTTCCCGTCTTTGCGTTAGGTTTACTTCGAGCGTTTCCTTTCCCTCCTTTGGGATAAATAACGCGCGGTGGCGACTCTTCTGTATTGCCGGCGCCGATATTCGCAGTAGCGACAGCTGGCGACTCTGCTGGGGACTGCGATAGTTCCCTATACGAGTCTCGCCTTGGGTTTTTTCCTAGCTGTTTGGGGTCATCCCCAGCAGCTGGCGACTCTGCTGGGGATCCAACGTCCCCTGGCTGCTAAGGACTGCGATAGTTCTTATGCATTTGGGATCCAACGTCCCTTAAGAGAGTCAATCCTAGCGTTTGTTTGCCCGTCGAGGATTTTGTATGGATTTACATTTCTGTATTTACCTTTCAGCATTATATTATCATTATTATTGCTGTACTGTGGGGTGTGATGGGTGTTCTTTGATTGAGAGATAAGCCGGACCTGGGCTTGAGTGCACCTAGATTTAGAGTAGAGATTAGTGGGCGCGCACGTGCTTTGCATGTCCTAGTGTCCCGCGAAATCTACGCTCAGACGAGGTTCTTCTGGTTGGCCTCCTGTCCTGCCCTTTGGGTGGCTCGGGTTGCTGGTTAGTTGGATTGTCGACTCTGGGGACCGATCATTTGGAAGTTGGCTAAGTGAGGCCTCTTCAGGATGTGATGATGCCACTCCTTCTGGGAATCGTATCGTCACTCCTGAAAGTCTGTGACGCCGACGACCGCATAGGATGCCATACTTTGTCAGTTACTAGGACATCCACCTGTGAGAGGGTTTGGGGTTATGCAGGTAACTAGACCTTCAGATAACCGGTTATTTCTCGATCAGAGATCCTGGGTATTTATGGATATTTTTGAGGTCTATCCGAGACCAGTCTGAGTTTTGATTTGAGGTCTATCAGAGACCAATCAGGGTTATGGTTTGAGGTCTGTCAGAGACCAGTTGGAGTTATATTATGGGTCTATCAGAGACCAGTGTGGAGCTTTATATTGGGTTTATCCGAGACCATGATTTGAGACCTTCGATATGATTCAGGCTTCTCGGCTACAACACTTGGTCCCTGTTGCATGTTGCTTGCATTGCATTGTTTGCATGATCATTATCATTGCATCCCATTAACGTGTGTCTGTGCTGCAGGTGCATTTGCATATCCTCGAGTTCTAGTGTCTGGACTTCTGAGTATTGATTATGGCGGGTTTGAGGATGACAGTTGCCTACAAGCTACATATTCCTGATATTACTCCACTCCTGGGTCTGATTTCTCTGGCAGGTGAGGATGTCCGTAGAAGCTTCAGGCAGAGTTACGGACGGCTGTTGAGTTTGGTTCGCAGATCCACTGATGATGAGTTGAATGGGCTGTACACGCTGATGCAATTCTATGACCCGACTTTGAGATGTTTCACTTTCGCTGACTTTATCTTGGGACCCACCATGGAGGAGTATGTAGAGTTTACTGAGCTGCCGGTGCAGAACGCAGTTCCCTTTATTCACTCTGCCGCTGAACCTAAGTTGGAGGATCTATCCAAAGCCTTGCATATGGATGCTTTTGAGTTGTTGATGACTTCTTGGCGAGGAGTTCTGGGTTTTTCTCTCCAGTTTCTGGTTGGTAAGGCTCAAGAGTACGCCAAGAATGGGTGTTGGGTGGTCTTTAACGCTATTTTGGCTCTATGCATTTACGGGATAGTGTTGTTTCCTAACTTCCCAAACTTCGTGGACATGGATGCGTTTCATCTGTTTGCTGCTGGTAACCCAGTACCTACACTGATCGGGGACTTTTATCATTCGATGCACTACAGGAACGAGAACAGGAGAGGCAAGAATGTCTCTTGTTGTGTGCCTTTGCTGTATATGTGGTTCAAGAGCCATCTTCCTTCGAAGGGACCTTTTGTGGATAGTGCGACCACATCTGACTGGCCAGAGCGTATGATGAGGCTGTCTTCTACAGATATCGAATGGTTTGATCGAGACCTGCTGGGGTCCGAGCTTATTGTCAGTTGTGCTGGGTATCCTAATGTTCCGTTGATAGGGAGAAAAGGGTGCATCAACTACAACCCATCTTTGTTCGTCCGTCAGTTTGGATATGCGCTGAAGAGCCCACCTCAGGAGGATGAAGTACAGGAATCTCTGTACTTCACAGGTGATTTGAGCGGAGAGCTACTAGCCAAGCTTCGGCATGCCTGGACGCGTATTAACCGAAAAGGGAAACCGCTGTTGGGGAAGAGTGATTGCCAGGCGTATGCACCCTACAAAGTTTGGATTCAGGAGAGAGCCAGACAAATATTGATGCCATTTCCAGCTGCTCCGATCCCTGTTTATATTCCGGTGGAAGAGCCAACCACGCTTTCCAGGGAGGTCTACGAGCGAGTGGTGAAGGAAAAGGAAGCTCTGTTGGTGGTTAATGAAGATCTAGAAAGAGAATTGGCCCGGATTCGAAGTGAGAAGAACGAAGCTGCGTACTCCCTTCAACAACAAACTGAGATGGTAACCTTGTTGAAGACTAAGTTGGTTAAAGAAAAGGAGAAGCGGGAACGCCTGGGACAAGACTTCAAGAGCTCTCATGACATGATGGAAGCTAAGAAGAAGTCGTTGGACATCGCTCACCGAGAGATCGCTTCATTCAATAAGACGTGGAATGCCACTCTTACTAACAACAAGGAACGGGAAGATAAGTTGAAGCAGCAGATCGCCGATCTTCAGAGCCAGTTGAAGGCCACTAGGAGGCAGCACGAAGAAGAAGTCATGACTAGATATGCCCTTCAAGATGCACTGAAGCAAGTAGAGGCCCGCAGAAAGGAAGCTTGGTCCCAGAAGAGGAAGCTAGATGAGTGCTTTGGTGAAGGCGTATGGGAAGAGTCCATCGACGACTTGCGGAGAGTTCTTAAGCAGAGGAGTCTACTCATAGAGGGATTGCTTGTCCAGCCTGATCATCCCAAGACAAAGAAGTTGTTAAGGGATTATAGGGATTATGGGCATACCTGATTTGTTCATGCTTTATTGTATGCTGACCATCACCCGGTTTGTGGGTTGAGGTCATGCTTTTGTTCGTCTTGTGATACATTGGTGTTATACTTTAGCCTTTGAAGGCCTGTTCAATACATGAGTTGTTTTCCCTTCTGTGATTGAATTTCAACTTCTTGCAACTGCTTGTCACCGCACTGTCACGGTGCTGCCCTGTATCAAACGTATTAGCACTAGAACGAGGGGAGTAATATGCTCCAATGCACAGGCACACATTGCATTTTGCATACATACTCATATTTGCATTACAGGTTTGTGATCCAGGTATCTTATCTCCCGCATTTTGCAGGTATTTTCAGGATTGCAGAACAGTGGGTACACCGTTATTCTACAAGAACCAACCAGAAGAAGATCATGGACGCCATGCAGAGTGAAATGCAAGAGATGCGTGACAGGATGGCCCTGTTCATGCAAACCATGGAGACTATCGCCAAGGGACAGGAACAGTTGCAGAGTCTGGTGCAGCCGTTGGTTGCTCGTGCTGAGAACAATGGCACCCCGCGTGGTGAAAATGTGGCTAACTCTCCTAGGGTTGAAAATCATCAAAGTGCTGATCACATTCAAGTCGCTGGGCTGAACAACGGAGAAGCTGGTCCTGCTGGTGGGAACGGAAACACTGGTAACACTAACGGAGATACTGCAAGAGTGTTCATAGGGAACGTCAACCAGGGTTTCAACTTGGGTGCGGAGAACGTCGGGCTGAATGGCGGCAATGGTAATCAGGGCTTTCATGGTATGAATGTGGGATATGGCAATGTGGCTGGCGCCAAAACTGGATACGGAGACCATGGTTATGGTAACGCAGGATATGGAATGGGTATGAACAACGGCCAGGATATGGGCAACCTGAGGGGTAACCCCGGGTACTTCCAAGCAGGTCTGGGCCGTAACGCTGGACATGCTGCATATGAAGAGATACCTCGTTGGGAGGACCATCAGGAAGACGTTTTCTCAGGTCATAATGAAGGCTACGTGAGGCCTACAGGGGACAGCCTCCGCATGAGATTGTTGGAAGAAAAGGTAAATGGTCTGGCTAATCAGAACGCTGTGGGAGTGGATATGTCTAACATGGGGTTCGTACCAGGGCTAAGGGTACCTCTGAAATTCAAGGCGCCATCTTTTGATAAGTATAGAGGCGACACGTGCCCGAGGGTGCATGTTCGTTCATTTTACAGAAGGATGTCTGCGTATTCAGACGACGAGAAGATGCTTATGCACTTTTTCCAAGACAACTTGTCAGGGCCGTCGTTGGAATGGTACATGAGCCTGGAGCCAACACAGATCAGAACTTGGAAAGAATTGGCGGAAGCTTTCGTGAAGCACTACCAATACAACAGCAATCTCGCTCCTAACAGAGTTCAGTTGCAAAGCATGTCCCAGAAGCCCAAGGAAAGCTTCAAAGAGTACGCCCAGAGATGGCGTGACCTGGCTGCGAGAGTACAACCACCTATGGTCGAGAGGGAAATGATGGACTTGTTCGTAGGGACATTCTCAGGGATGTACTATGACCGGCTGCTTAACTTCTCAATGAGTACCTTCTCCGAGCTGATCCTGATGGGGGAGCGTATAGAGAACGGGATAAAAATCGGTAAGATTCAACCGGGAGAATCTGTTTCAGCTGGAAGCACCAAGAAAGCCGTCGGTGGTAAAAGGCAAGATGATGCTAATGCGGTGTATAACGTTCAGCGAAGAAATAGGAATCAGAATCGGCGTCCACAGCCTCAAGTTGCAAGTGTGACTATTCCGGGACCACCTCAGCAACAGAGACAACAACAGCAGCAGGCTCAGCAGCAGCCTAATCAGAATCAGCGGCGGTTTCAGGCTCCAAGGCCGAGGAGGGTATTTGAGGTACCACCGATGTCTTACGCAGAGCTCCTTCAGACTCTATTGAAGTTACAGCTAGTTGAAAAGAGAACCTTGGCGCCGCCGACTGGCACACCACCAGTAGGGTACGACATCAACGAGCACTGTGATTTTCACTCTGGTGCACCCGGGCACAATATCGAGAACTGTTTAGCTTTCAAGCACAAGGTGCAAGATTTGCTTGATAGCTCAGCCATCAATTTTGGGAAGGAAGGTCCCAACATTACGCAAAAACCAATGCCAAACCATGAATAGGCTGGAATATGGGGGGCAAAGAGGAGTTCTATAGTTCGTGTGGGCCGTTAAAAGTAGATCAAAACAGCGGCAGGCTGCCTCTCATGACTGATTGTGAAGATAGCTGGTTCAGCAGCAGGACAGATGTGAAAGCCCAGTTCTCGGAAGCTGGCGTTTTTCTTTGTTTTATCTTGTCATTTCTTTACGTTTGTAGTTTCTTTCATGATTGAATTGCGATCTTGTTCGTAAAACTTGTTGTTTTCATTTCGATTGATGATAATGAAATAAATATGCATGTTTTGAGTAAATCCATTCGTGTTCACTAATTGTTTTTATAAATGTCCAACACCTGGTTAAGAGGAATCTGGGGGGGATGACGAAAATGAATGACATGCAACTTCCGATATTGTATGCTTTTGAAATAAAACCTGTTGATGATGTACAGGCATTGTTTCAAATCCCTAAACACCGGAGTTATAAGGAAGATAATCCCTTGTCGACCCTTTTGAGCCTTGTAGTAGGAGTTTCTTTCTGTGAATGAAAAACCCTCAATCTTAACCTGGGGCAGGGTAGGTGTTAGCTAATTTGACCGAGCGTTCAAGTTGCAAAAGGAGTGTCCATTCGAGGATCAATCACACCTTTAGAGGTCGTGCCTAAAAAACCACAATGGTTAAATCAAGAGTGAGACAGTCACATCATTCCCCAAAGAGTCAGACAACCAGTGTCACACGACTTATTCGAAAAAAACGAAAAGTGAGAAGAATCAAAAGCCCGCTAAGTCACAACTTCAAGACAAATGACTTAGGCAAAAATGAGGGCATCCCGCTGGACTTAAAAAATCAAAAGAAACTCAAAAAGAGTCAGTCCAGGCAAAAGTTAGGGATAAGAAAAAAGATGAAAGGAGGACAAAAAGAAAATTCCTCAAATCAAATGCGAGTCGTGTGACCCTAAGTGTCAAAGACGAAAAGTCAGTGGCTGTCACTCTAAAAGTTCATGGGTTCTCGAACTATCACTCATATCTTTCAGCCTCTGAGAGGTGAGCGCTAAGGTCGAATTAGCTGAACATAGGATCGGAGAACATCAAGGAGAATGGGTGGGTTAAAATAAACTTTGAGCCTTTATCCTTTCCTTCAAAACCGTGAACCTGACCATGTTATAACCTTCAAAAGTCCTAATTGAAGCAGGTTGTTTCGAAAGCATACTTCGGTAAAGGCCGCGTCGATTCTGACTCCTGAAAGGGTTCCGCTTACCATGTTGGTACTGATGTTGATAAATGCTTTGTGCATTATATGCTATAAACTGTTTTTCCTTTTCCCAGTGAACAGATTGGATGTCAAAGCTGTCATATGTGTTGCATTAATATGTCTTTTACGCAGAACAACTTGTTTTACTTGCGAGTAAGCGCTTGACAGCAGGAAAGTTTTCTGCAATGGAAAGTATGGTCAGGATAGAATACAGAGCGCCCGAATGTTCCGAGAGCAGGGGCAAGCTATTATCGTGATTCCCAGTCAGGTCAGCCATGAGAAGTCAGCTACTCTGGGGCAATCAGGTCGAGATTCAGTAAATCTCTCGTAGTTGGAGGTACTGTTCTGGACCAGCTAATCGGGGGCAAAGTCATGTGAATCAGGGGCATTGACTTCCAGTGAGTTCGGAATCGGTTAGTCTGAGGACAAGTCCTGAAGCTTCAGTTGATTAAGGGGCAGTATACTTGAGAGGCAACTAATCGGAAGAGAGTCTTCTCGAGATCCCATCAGGGGCAGTCATGCAGAACGTGGGGATTTAAAAGAAGATACTTCAGGTGGAAAATCAGATCAGGATAGGTCGCTAGAACGTTCATCCAGGGGCACGTCGCCGCAGAGAGCATTGAAACCAACTGGATCGATCAGGGCTAGTGGAGATTGAATCCTTTTGTCGCGTAGATGCCGGGGCAAGTAATCTCGAGGTCGTCTCATAGTAAGCGGTTCAGCGCAAGTATTCCCAGGAGGTAGATAGGGGCAAGTTGAGTGCACTGGGGCAAGTGACTCGAAAGCTCGCAAAGTTCCCCGCCAGAGTCCATGGCAGGATGGTACCCCTCTCCAGAGATTGTATGTTGTGTCTTCCCCAGTGAAGTCGCCCCGGGCAAAACTGAATGTTAATTCCCCAGGAAGGAAAAGATTAGTGTATCTTCAGCAATTCAGAATTAGCTCATCAAGCAGAGCAGAGCCTTCCCCAGCGAAGGTCAAGACAAATGTGATTAACTCCCCAGAAAGTTTTGTGCAGTGCAAATCAGAATGTGTAGTTCAATCCCCAGCTCAGTGATAGCGGGATGATTTCCCCAGCTCAGTGATAGCAGGAGAGGTTCCCACAGAGTGTGGTCAGGTGGTTGGAGCTGCTGAAAGGAGTTTCCCCAAGCAGGATTGTCCTTTCTTTTCCCAGCAAGTCGCTCTTCCTCGTCAGGAGGACCTTTCTCAGCAGATTTTGGAGTTTTGAGTTCGTGAGCTACTTTCCTAGCAGGATGGTTACCCCCAGCGGAGTTAGTTCATCTTTCCAACATTTATTTTGTTGGAAGCGTATCGGTGGTATTCCGGTCATCCCCAGTGGATCCAGCTTGTCTTCAGCATTTATTCTGCTAAAGCAACTCTTTGCATAAGCATGCATCATGAGCATTTGCATTCTACCCAAGTATGTAGCATTTCCATGCAGTATGGAAGCATTTCGTCATTATCAAACATGCATATTTGAAACATAAGCCAGGTGGTTACCTCTCCAGTTTCAGATATGTTATTCCTTGCCGATAAGAGAAATCGTGATTCAGGAAGATGTGAGTTTTGTGGTCAAAGTACGCAGTGATCGTATTTGTACCCTCTATGGGGTTCATATTGTAAGGCACGCAGTGATCGTGTTAATTTCGAGATGTTGATTTGTTTCCCAAGTATGCAGTGATCGTATTTGTGCCAGTATGGGGTTCATGTCGTAGGACACGCAGTGATCGTGTTGATCTTGGAATGTGTATCTGTGGTCGAATGGCGCAGTGATCGTATTCGTCCCGATCTAAGAAGATTGTTTTGTAAGGCACGCAGTGATCGTGTTGGTATCGTTTCGGGGGTTTTATTGAGCAAGGCACGCAGTGATCGTGTTCATCCAGTTGTTGGTCGATATATGCAGCGATCATATTCGTCCGTGTTACAGTGATTATGGGTTGATACGCAGTGACCGTATTCGTCCGTTATGCAGTTGGATTATGCTGTAGGACACGCAGTGAATGTGTTCATCGGGTTGTTGGTGGCCGAAGTACGCAGTGATCGTATTCGTCCCATGTTTGAAATTGTGTCACAGCACGCAGGGATCGTGTTTCCTCCAGTCAAGAGGGTCGTGACATGAAGCGCGCAGTGATCGCGTTTATCCTATGTATGGTCAGGATATGCAGTGATCGTATTCGTCCAGTTATGTGGGTTAGTTGAGGCACGCAACACGCAGGGATCGTGTTTTTCTCCAGTCAAGAGGATCGTGGCTCAGAACGCGCAGTGATCGTGTTCCAGATACGCAGTGACCGTATTCACGCAACACGCAGGGATCGTGTTTTTTCTCCAGTCAAGAGGATCGTGGCTCAGAACGCGCAGTGATCGTGTTCGAACGCGCAGGGATCGTGTTCAAGATACGCAGTGATCATATTCGTACAGCATGCAGTGATCGTGTTGTTAGTACCATGGGAACTTATGATGCGGAGCGCACAGTGATCGTGGCTATTGTATCAGTGGGTTGTTGGTCGGCATACGCAGTAATCGTATTCGTCCTGTTACATGGGTTGATTTTGTGACACACGCAGTGATCGTGTTGACATAATTTCGGGGTTTTGTTGGTCGAGATGTGCAGTGATCGCATTTGCCCTATTGCAGCACACGCAGGGATCGTGTTTATCATATTGGTGGTTGAAGTACGCAGTGAACGTGTTCGCCTCTCCTATGTGGATTTATTTCGTCTGGCACGCAGTGATCGTGTTTATCTCATCTGGTTGGATTTATGGTCGATGTGATTGTAACGCAGCATGCAGTGATCGTGTTCGTCGTGTTTGTCCCGTTAAATGGTTTTTGTTTGTAAGACACGCAGTGACCGTGTTCGTCGCAGTTTTGTGGATTTGTTGTGCCAGACACGCAGTGATCGTGTTCGCCATGGCACATTCCCCTAGCAGAGTTGCTTGGTCAAGCATTTCTCTTTCTCCCCAGACGAGTCCTTTCTCAAAGTGCTGTAGAAATGACAGGGTGCAGGTTTTGGGTGGTTACCCACAGTTTCCCCAGTAGAGACGTAATCCCCAGCGGGTGATCTTCAACGAGATACTTGGTTAAGTTTCTCGTATTCCCCGGCAGGGTATCCTTTGACAAGTCGCTTGGTTAAGTCACTTGTATTTCCCCAACTGAGTCTTTCTCAGGAGGATGGGGTATCAGTATTAGAAGGTGGTAATACAGATTTTCGGGTGGTTACCCGCAATTCCCCAACAGAGTTATGTGCCCCAGCAGGGTGTTACGTTAGTGAGTTGCTTGGTTAAGTCTCTCATAGTCTCCAGCAGGGAGCTCGCTACAGGAGTTGTTTGGTTAAATTACTCGTAGTTTTCAACAAGGGCGCTTGGTTAAGTTCCCATTTTCCCCAGCAGGTGTTTAACGACAGTCGTCAGAATTTGTCCCCTCAGAGTTGCTTGGTTAAGTTTCTCATTTCCCCGCAGAGTCGGTTGTTCATGTCTTCGGACCTTGTCTCGTTTGGTTAAGCGTTCTCTAGTTTCTTCAGGATACGAAAAGTTGATCAGTGAAGTCAACATGACAAGTGAAGTCAATATTCTCCCGCTGGTTAGCGTGTGCTCAGTTGATAAGTGAGATCAACAGAGGTTGATAAGTGAGATCAACAAAGGTTGATAAGTGATATCAACAATTTCTCGTTATGTGGTGCATGCTCATTTCTTCGGAATGGAGTGGTCTGCAGACAGCATCAGTTCATTTGACAGATGGATGGCTAGTTGTTGCCGTGACAACAGAAGCCAGTTCCCAGGGTTTTCCCCAAGCAGTAGTCGTTTTCGCAATTTATTTTTGCGGTTGGCAAATTTCCGGGTTCTTTCGTATTCAACCGTCTCGTACCTCGATTGTCTGAAGGCTGCGCACTCTTCATCCAGTCGGGTCCAAGTCGCTTGAATAGGGGCAGCTGTTGCACCCCAAAATTTGCCCAACCTTTTCTAACCTAGGTTTATGTTTCAATTGCATAGTCATTTGCATTGTCATCATGTACATAGTGTATTCATCTGCATAGGCAAGCTATCTTAATCAGGGGATCAAGTGCTGTTCTTATTTCAAGAGGTATATCCAAGGGTTTCATTCATATTCAAGACTACTCAGGTCATCAGGGAAGAATTTGAGCTTTGAAGAGCTGCCAGGTTGATCAGTGAATTCTCTCCTATCGTGAGGCTAGTGGGGGATCATCAGAGGAAATGTGAGCAATGAGCCAAGAGCATGAGGTGTGTATGGATGTTATTAAGAGTCTAGAGAATCATTTTTGAGGAGAACCAAGTCATTTGAATGATTGCAGGAGCCTCAGTTGAAGTCAGTCAACTAGGGTCAACACTGGGTCAATTCTAGGTCAAAGAAGTGTTTTGAAGGGCATCAAGGATCATTTGAAGAATGGGGGATTCATTATTTGCTATGTGGATATGGATATGATGTTATGATAAATAAAAATCAAGAGGAGTCAAGGAGAACTGGAGTTACTAAATTAGGGTTTTATTGTAAAATCCCCTGATTTAGGTCAAACTTCAAAGCAGTGTAACTCAAGATGCAAGCTTCATATGGATTCTTGGTCCAAATGAAACTTGTATAGTATCTTCATAGCTTTAATTTGAGGGGTGGAAGTCATCAAGATGATTTATAGAACTCAAGTTATGGCTCTTGCAAGTTACAGGTCATCCGAGGGCACTGAAATTTGTCTGTGAAAATTGTCTGTATTCCAAGCAACTTTTGACTTTCAAGGGTACTTCAAATGGATTTCTGGCCAACATGAGAATTGTTCCTTATTGTCTCAGCTTTCTATAATGGTATGGTATTCCTTCATATGATTTATGGAACTCTACTTATGGTCTTGGCAAGTAAAGGGTATTTTGGTCATTTGAGGATTACAAGTCATTCTTAGTATATGCCTAAAACTCATACAAGGAAGCTTCAAATGAAAAACTTCACAACATCAAAGTTGTTCAAAATGGAATTTTAAGGCTATAAAAGAAGGTGTGAAAGTTTGGAAAAGCTTAGAGCATGGAATTTTAAAATTGGTGCAAATGACTTGAAAATGGCTTATAAGTTGAAAAAGTTGAAATGAAAAATTGGTTTGGGAGATCTACAAATACAATATGGGTCATCCAATATACCAAATTGATTCCAAACATCATTTTAAAGACATTGGTTCATCCACTTTTTTGAGTTAGGGTTTAAAAATTGGACTTGCTTTGTATTTTTGTTACTTGCATAATAAGGCAAGTATAGAAAACTTGGCACAAGATGAATTTTCAAGGCAAGGAGCTTACATACACTTCCCATATCTCATGTAAGGAGATTTTGACATAAGTTTGGAAAGGTGCAAGCATGAGATAAGAGACATTCAAAGTATCATGGCATGAGAAGTTCATGAAATTTTCACAACTTTCTAGAATCCTCCAAGATTATTCTAGAAACCTCTAAGTTTGTTAATAATCATCTATATATTGGATTGAGATCATTAAGAGAAAAGGTTGGTGATAGTTGATGTTGAATCCATTTTTCAAATCATATTGAATTTTTTTTCCATTTTCCCCACACTTTCACATTTTGGAATTTCCATTTTTTTTCAATCTTTTTTTTCTCTCACTTTCCATACTTTTTCTCTTCACCAATCAATTATACAACAATTATAGAGATGGTTCATCATTTTTTTTGAGAGAATTGGAGCAAGAGGAACCTTGTAGTAACATGAAAAAGTGGTGAAAACTCAAATTCCAATTTTCACTTTTTCATCAATTCAAGACTTGTCAAGGCTTCAAACATATTCACCAAGTATTGTTGAGTGATTCTACATCATTTTCTCAAAGAATTGGTGATCGAGTGAAGCTCCATAAGCCATTTTACGGAGGTATAAAGAATTCAACATAACTCATGATTTATGAGTCTTTCTTGCATTATTGTTGTTGCATTACATTGCTCTCATCTCCTACATGGATTCTAGCACAAAAAAGATGGGTTTTATGACAATTTTTGGTTCTTGAGTTTTTCTTGAGGTGCCACGTTTTGGGAGTTAGAGAGAGTTTCAAGAAAATCTAAGACCATATTTGGATTCCTTGATTTTTTTTCCTTCAAGTTTGACTAAAATTTTGTGCGAAACGGATAATTATTGATGGAGTTATGGTGCTTCAAAGTAGCAAAAAACTCATGTTCATGGGGCTGCGGGTTACTATTCACAAAGTTGAAAAATTTGATTTGGAGAAGAAGGTGTTAACACCGTCGGATGCATTTCCAAGTCAAGGTTTCTTCCATTCATCCAACGCCTCTCACTGCGCCACGTAATCGGCCACATAAGCCTCATGCCACTTTTATTTATTCATGTTCTCATATGTTCTTTTATTTTTCTGTTTTATATGCTGACTTCAAATAATCATAAAGAATAGGAAAATTAGTCTTTTTGATCCCCATTTTTTTGTGCTGAATCTTTAAGATGTCTAGGATTTAATAAAACTGGAATTATAAATTTACCATTTTTTGACATTTTCTTTGGATTTTTTACATTTGGGTCGTCATAAAAAGGCCAATGCTGGTGCTATCATTTTGTTGAATTTCTTTGACCTATCAAAACACAATTTAAATGTCAATCCTTTTGCAGGGATCTCGTACACACATTGAGGTATTATGATATATTTTTGTGGGAATTTTATTGTACCATTTTAATTGGTTTTGGATGCTTTCTTTAACATGCTCCACTTTAATCTTTCCTTTGGTATACATGAGATATCTTGCAATGTTTTCATCTTGTTTGACCATTTATCTTTGGATATTTTTGTGGTATCTCTCACCCCTGGTTTGTGGCTTGATGTAGGGCATTGGAGATTTTTATTTGAATTTTTTAGCACCTTTTGCTATTTTTCTTATGTTTTGTATTCGAACTTGTAATTTGGACTTCCGAACGGACTTTATTTTTGTTAAGGCTCCAACGACCACTTTGTGTTTGCGTGATGAACGCCGTGGTTCATATTTCTTATTGTAGATAGGTTATAGGTATTGGAAGACACTTAGGTGGCTGTTATTTGTATGTGTAGCTTGCCCGATTATCGACTTGTTTGCATGATAGCACGTTGCGATTCCAAATAGTGGATTACGCGTTTCATTCGGAGTTTTCACTCGATTCTTTGCATATGATCACTTGATATTTTCTTATTCCATCCATGAATGGGCTTGAGGTTGAGATGAACCTTCCTCCCTCCTTTGCATTGCATTTACCATTGCTATATTCATGTTCACTTGTATGCGGTTATTACTTGTATTTCCGTTTCTTCCTTTCGTTTCCTTTCCTGTAGGACTTCCATTCTTCCTTGTTCAAGGGAGGATGTGATAGACATTAGGAGTTAACCCATGCATGATAACATTAGGGTAGATTTTATTCCCTTTTAACCCTAGGATTTGTAGAGTGTCATCTCTTCTTCCTTCAAAACAACAGAAAAACATTAATAAAGGTTATAACAGAGATTAATTCATTTCTTCCGTCAAAAGATTTGAACAGACATCAACCTTTTTGCAATAAGAAAACCCTTGTTTAAGGTGAGATTTTTCATAAAAAACACTTGAACAGCTTGTGTCGGGCGTAGCCCGAACTACGTTTGCTCTGATCTTCCATGCAGTGTGGAAGTACGTAGGCATAGGATGCGATATCCTAGCGAGCAACCTTCACCCACCTTCCCCCGTAGTTAGGCGAACTACGTTGACTCTGATTTCTCGTTCCAGACGGGAATACGTAGGCATAAAGTGCGATGCTTTGCCGAGTCAAATTTTCTTTTCTTTTCAGACCTCATCCTTTAGTTTAGATAGAAGTGTAATCCGTACAAACCAAACAAGCGTGGATCCCATCGAGTACGATGGACGTGAGGGGTGCTAATACCTTCCCCTTGCGTAACCGACTCCCGAATCCAGGTTTTGGTTGCGATGACCATACCTTTTCCCGTCTTTGCGTTAGGTTTACTTCGAGCGTTTCCTTTCCCTCCTTTGGGATAAATAACGCGCGGTGGCGACTCTTCTGTATTGCCGGCGCCGATTTTCGCAGTAGCGACACTCGTCAATAGGTGGTATGATGTGATCAAGCACATTATAAACACGCGCTTGCACGATGAATAGAGCGGACCAAGAGAGATAGAGATCAGAGTCATTATTCCAAAGATATTATATTAATCACCTGCAGCAACAACGTTCAACAACAGCAACTCAGTTGGATTTGATGCTAAACACCAACAACATTTCATTAACGTAGCGACATGCCCTGACAAATTCAACAACATCCTACACAACTTGTGTACAGAACTCGGTTCTTCCGCAGCTTGCAGTCTCATGAGTTCACTCTTTTTCGATGTTTATAAATAACAAAGAATTCGACATTGCAGCAATCATTCGAATCAAACTTGTTATGGTATTCTAATTGTATAGTTTATGTATGTTTTCGAATGTGATAGTGTAATGCTTATTGTTCTGTGCCTTTCGATTGCGGGCCTGTTTCATGATACTTGCATCAACTATTTTTTGCTTGAGTTTCATGATATGAGGATGCTTGTTAGTTTTCATCAGGTTTTGCTGCAATATAGTGTCGAAATTGCAAAAAAGTCATGTGCTCTTTCTCCACTATTTATGTGCTTATTATTCAATGACTTTTTGATTTTTTAAGCTTCTGTTGGTATTTGTATGAGTGTCGACATTGTTGTTATTGTGACTCATAGACTATGGTTCGGGTTTGTCACACCCTAATTATTAATCCTAAGATCCCACCTCTTTTGTGTATCATCTTACATACCTGCGTGCTTTATTACTAACAGGTTTGTGCAGGAGTATTGGAGATAGGTTTCTTTCTCACATTCAATCATTTCAGGGTGTGACCGTTGGATTCTATTTCAAGGAGTCTTCGGGTTTTCTATTGGTCATTTTCCTTAGAATTTCTCAGAAGTTTCAGTGTATACTCTCGAAGAGGATCAGGGTATTCTTTCCGTCAGTGTTAAGGGCGACCACGTTGGGACTGGCTAAGGTTTTATTGGCAAGTCATATCCTTATTTCCAAGGGCTCCTTGAGGCGTGGTTCATGTGAAAACACCATCATCATCTAAAGGATTGTTTGAGTTTTTATTCAGTCAAGGAGTCAAGGTGCTTCGTGTCGATGAAAGTCTTAAGGAATGTGATTAATCTGTGAAGATTAAGGCAAAAGATTTATTATATTCAGGGTAGTGTTTTCTCTTCAAATACTCGGTACTTGCAATGCAAGAATACAAGTTTGTTTTCATTAAAGATTAAGAACTTTGGTAGAGTGTCCCTTTGATGTTTTGAGTACAATTTGTTCAAATACATTGGTTCAAATTTTTATCCTTGGATTTGTCAAGAAATGATTCAAAAGTGCTAAGGTTTAAGATTTCATGGATTTCTCTGAAAATTGAGTATAAAACTCAAACTTCCTTTGATTGAACTCAAAATATTACAAGCATTTGCAAAAGATTAATGGGTCATGGAAAAATTCCAAAGAAGGTGGATTGTCAACACGAAAAAATAATAATAACTCTAAGTTTGTGAGTTTCAACCATGTTTTCATCAATTATGAGAGCTTTTGGAACATCTTGGTCGATTATAATACTGGTAAGGGATGCGTGGCTTTTGACATATTTTTTCCGCAACGATTTCACACTAGAAATACCCTTTCCATAATTATGTTTTCCATTTGGTCTGATTCTCATCCTAATTTCAGTGTCCAGCATACGACCTCATTAATTGGTATAAACATATCAATATGCTACACATTATCCTATGCTGTTTTGGCGATTATAAAATGGAGGAAAATGATATTGATGCTGCTTGCAAACAATTGCGTTTGGCCTATGACAAATGAGGCCTCAACATTTTTTTTATTTTTAGAATTGGGACTTGAGGAGAGATATGTTCCTGCTCACAAGCTGATTTTGGCTACTCCTCCTTTGCCATCACAATACTGCCCACTGTTTCTCCATGTACTGCTGCAATACGCCTATGCTGGCTGGACACAGATTCCATATGGACTACATTGCTTTTGAGGCCTTAAGTCTTGCCACTGGTGAATTAGTATGAAGAGGTTATGGATCGATGGCAAGTTGTTTTACACGAGAAAGAGGGCAATGAACTTCTCCCGGATTTATTTTAGAGTTCTACTCCCACTTTGTGAACCCATTGATCTCAAACAAAGTTGTGCATTGCATTTCTTCAAAACCTACAGCAAAAAAAACAAAAAGAATTACATTAAACTTTGCTGTCACTATGATGAAGGATTTACCAATAGAGGATTCAGCATACTTCCCATTTTCGACATAAACACAAACTGATTCGACATGATCTTAATCAACATTTCATCAAGTCTTAGAAGCCCAAAAGGAGTCCTTGATCACGACCAAATTGATGCGTCCCATTGAAGGCACCCATAAGGTTTCAAAAAAACCAAGTTAACAAGGTCACCTAGCTATTTCAAGATCCCAACCAGTGCAAAAAAATCACAAATTCAAATATGTTACAAAAGGGAGTTTTTCTTTTCGTGTTAGTTTCCAAACCTACCAGAATCATAACACTGTTGCTCTATACCAATCACCTTGACTCCATTGAATTATATTATACACCAAACAAGATTTTATGGAGGATGTCATATTGCTACTATTCTACCCGATTTCCCCAAGTTTCTACAACCTAGTCACTAACTTTACAGTAAGAAATCACAGACAATAGAAGTTCGACCTTACAAATGGTCATCGTAGTAGTCATTTCACGTGTGCTAGATTGAAGCTCTGAAAACAATCACTGAACCTGCCGCGAGAGCTGATCGTCGTGTTCCTTGCACGTCATAGCTTTGCCAAATATATGCGTCTCTTGGATTATGGTCATAAGTCGCAATATCTTTGTCAATAACATCCATATACACTTGATATGTTCAAAAGAAAGGGAAAATGTATCAATCACCATTGTGCTTAACTTTCTAGATGATGAGACAAATAAACAGAGGAAGACTTCATAATGTTCGATGACGGATGTGTTGTCATAAGCAATGATATTATCACCAAACATTGTTCATGAAAAGTAGATCCAGTTCACAAGAATTTCGACATACCTTGGTAAAACACCCAGATTCCCTTACCATAGTCAGTATACTTTTTGGACTCGCTTGTGGTTAGCATTGTGGGATTAAACAGCTGATGGCAGCAGTAATGGTGCTGCAAAGTCATTTGATGAAGGGCTCACCAAAAACAGATGAAGAAGCAATCCTATTTCGATATTGTTGTTCGAATTTGAAATAAGAGATTTTCAGCCACCAAGTTCTCCACCTACAAACAAATCGAGAATATTCAGAGGAAAGCATCGAAATTCTAACGCTAGATTCAAGACAAAAATCTCTGATTCATCAAATTAAGAGCAGTTAGTACAATTCGAAATCACAAGATAGGTACAGTTTTGGCAAGAACCGCGGGACAGAAGCAAATCATACATAACCAAACATCATTAAAGCCAATCAATTTCCTTCCAAAACAGCCAGCCGATATGACGAACCAAAAGAAGAAATTTCATCAGACACAATCAAACATGGAAAGGTTAAAAAGTGAACTTATAAACCACAATCAAAATCAGATTTCTACACATGCCTATAAAAGGCCAGGTTTCGTACGGAGTAGAGAGGAAGGAGAGGCAGTGATCACAGGAAGTAGTTACACAAACACACAAGAACGTAAATCCACGAAAGGAAATTCAGAGGTTAACGCGAAAAAGCACTCAGGTTCACAAAGAGAAAGGAGAGTAGAATAACACTTATCTTATCATTGGATTTTCTCTCCGAAGAGTTTAGGGTTTGTTTTCACAATTCGGGGGTTTGGGGTTTCTACGTGCGACTTGAAGACCATGATCGTATATGAGCTGGCTAGAGGAAAGATTCCATAGCACCACCACCGTGGTTCGAGCATGGAGGGTAGGGTTGGCAATAAACCGAACCAACTCAAAAATATTTCGAAATTCGGTTAGACAATTAAACCGTTGAACTAGGTTCATGAACCAAATGAGTTGAATATTAGCGAAAAATTAAGTTCGTTAACTAAATGAGCTGAACTTGAACTATACATAGTTCGACTCGCTAGGTTCATGAGTTAACTCGATTACATATGAGAAGAATTATATTATCTTTAAGATTAGGTTTAAATATTTCCTCCAAATCTTAGACAAATTTAATCTTCAATTTAGTAGTTTTTGAATTAGACTCTCAAATGTATCTTTGAAAGTTGTATAGATTTTGAATTAATAGATTTCAAGGATAAAGTTAAATTTCAATATGATAACTGTTATTTTATTTTAATATTTTATTTTTTTAAAAATATTAATTTAAAATGTTAAATATACAAAAAAAAGATTTTAAAAAATAGCTTTTAAGTCTGTGAACCATGTGAATTGAACCTAATGAGATGAACCAAACGAGTTGAACCGAACTATTCGTGAACTTATAACGAGTCGAGTTTGAGTTTAAAAAAAAGTTCGTGTCTAACTCGAACCGAGATATGAGCTGAACCAATTCTTAATGAGTCGAGCCGAGCTGAAGTGAGTTCGACTCGATTCGACTCATTTCCAACCCTAATGGAGGGCGATGAAGAGGAGGCGACAGTGGAAAGAGTGTCACGAGGAAGAAGAAGGGAATAGGGTTTTGAGGTTTCTTTTATGTTTATATGTAGCAAATTGATTCTGTGAGCGCGGTCCTATCTAGCATTGCGTGCACCCCCGTCCTTTACCGTTGATCACGGTCAACTGCTGACCCGTTTTGATGAGACGACCCCTGTTGCGAGTGGACTAAGGGTCTACGATGTACCCCCCTCTTGGTTTGTAAATTCTTTTTGTTGCTTTTTTTTTTCTTTATTTCAATTTTCGTTTTCTTAATTCTTTTTTTTTTTCACTTTTTTTAATTCTAATTTATAATAACAAAAAAAAACCTTTTCTTTTCATAATAATTTTTTTTATTGATCAAGTTTTATTTAGTTCTTTTTATATAATGTAACATATTTAATTTACTTTATAATTAAAAATAAAATGGCTTTTGGTTTCATCAATTATTAATTAAATTTAGAATTCGAATCTTATAATTACTCTTATTAAAATTCAATCACATACTTACAATTATCGTTTCATCACCTTTTTTTAATTACACTGTTTATTTAATCAAATATTCGTGTTAGGTAATATTTAACCCTTAGTCCACACCATTTGGAGATGGGTAAACCCTTACTCCATGATCGTTGTCTTTCAAACCTAGATTTTCTGTTTGTTTGATTATATATATATATATATATATATATATATATATATATATATATATATATATATATATATATATATATATATATATATATATATATATATATATATATATATATATATATATATATATATATATATATATATATATATATGTGTGTGTGTGTGTGTGTGTGTGTGTGTGTGTGTGTGTGTGTGTGTGTGTGTGTGTGTGTGTGTGTGTGTGTGTGTGTGTGTGTGTGTGTGCGCATTCCTGCAGTCACAAGCATCATATTGCATTGGTTTCATAGAATTTAGAGTTTTACTTATGAACATTGCAGGACCATTATGGATTGCAAAAGAAAAAATACTTTGAAATACTCTTTCAAAAGTCTTAAATTGGATGACCTAAGGAAGTTATGAGCTCTGGTTGAAGATCGAGAAAAGTTCAAAGACAAGTATGGGAAGCTATTATCATTACTGAAGGTTAAGGTGGACAACAGACTTCTTTCTACCCTGAAGGTGAGATAATACTTAGAAGGGGGTTGAATAAGTATGAAAGATTAAGACTTAAAAATAATCACACAATTACTTTTATCCTGGTTCGTTTAAACAACTACTCCAGTCCACCCTTCCTAGAGTGATTTGCCTTTCTCAACAAGGACTTAATCCACTATTAAATCAAACTGATTACAATAGTAACACCTAAGAACAACTGTTCTTAGTCTTCTCAAGAGCTACTGATTCCAACTGAATCCTCTTAAGGAAAACCTTTACAATCAATGTAAATCAAATACAAGAGTATTAGTGCTTCTATAAAACTTTTATCACAACAGTGATTTTTCTCTTAAGTTTAAGTACAAGAAATTCTAAGAAGAATATGAAATAATGAGAGCTTAGAAAAAATATGATTTCTTTTCAGCAAATTGTATTTCTAACGTCACTGAAGAATTTGGTGGAGTCTCCCTTTTATAGGCAGCTGATCCAAGGAAGCCGAGCATTGAAAAGAGAGTCCCAAAAAGGTCTGAGCCTTTTTGTCTTCACATCAAGTGACCTTTCCTAGAAGTAGATAGCACAGAAAAATCCTTTTTGTCTGTGTTATTGTGTCTAGCACAAATGAGGAAAGAGACGTTGATTTACTCCAACGGATATATTCTTGAATATTTCTTCTTCAGTTTTCAGCAAGTTCTTTAGAGTCTGAATGAATCAGTCTTCTAATGATATTCAGAACTTTGTTGTATCAGAGTCTTCTGCAGCATGTGTGCTTTCAGCGTGTTGATCATCAGAGCATATTTGACACAGAACTTCAGTACTTGGCAGCGTTAGTATTTTCAGAAACTTCTGTATAATTATGCTTTGAGAAACTCTTCATACAGTATTCTTCTTTGCTTCAGATGCTTCAGCTTCAAATGCTTCTGACTAGCTTCAGATGCTTCTGCTTGCTTCAGGTTCTTCTGGAACTTCTGCTTTAGATCCTTCTGGAGACTACGCTCAGGATCTTCTGTAGACAGCAAACAGAATCTTCTAATGAATGCATCTGGCGCTTCAGAGTCAGGATAACTTCTTGTATACGATACAGATTTGCTTCTAGAGAGTTAATTTCATTTCAATCTGCAGTAAAACTCTCAAACAAATTTTAGAGTATATAATTCTTAAATATAAAATTTCCTAACAGTTATCATCAAAACAAAGAGTTATTATTAAGAACCAATCTGTGTTCTAACAATCTCCCCCTTTTTGATGATGACAAAAAGTATCAGAAATTTTATTTAACTGAACATATAGAATTATAACTCCCCCTGAGATGATGAATCCCCCCCTGAGTTAAATACAAATAGGAATAGAAACTTCCCTTTTGTCTTGAGTAATCTTCAGAGTTAGATTTTGTTTGTTCTTATAATATTTTAGGGTCAGAATGTCTTGCAAATATAAGATTCAGAGTTTGATAATAGACAAATGATCTGAGTAACTCAGAGTTTCTTTTATAGAGTGTTCTTATCAAATGTTCTGAAATAGTCAAGTTAAAATGTTAGATAGAATAGTTATGTCTGAAGTTTCATTCTGGTGAAGTTATATTAAACAGTTCAGATCTATATTTTCTCCCCCTTTTTTGTCATAAGCAAAAAGTAAAAACTTTAAAAAGACAAATAAGAGGAACAATAAATAAGATAATTCAAAGGAGAAAACTTGATTCATTCAAAAGATTAGAGCAAGAGTACATATGTAAGCATTAGAAGACATAGCAATAAAGTTCAGATGCAAACAACAGATGCAAAAAAAAAACATTAGAATGAAAAAAAAATCTAAGAGTGTTTGGACATATCTCTGACTGTCCAGCCTCTAGAGCAGCAATCTTGTCTGCAAAGTCTGGATGTTCTGTCTTTATTTCAGATGAAGAATTAGGAGGTTCTGTAGCCTGAACAGAGTCAATTGCCATAGGTTTTGTAGATCCTGAAGAGGGTTCTGCCAGAGTCATAGTCAATGCATTAGCAGTAGATTCTGTTGATGGTGGAGGAGCATCTAAACGAAGCAGAGGTTCAGTTTTGTTGATAGTCCAGAATAGAGTCCTTTCAGCTCTGAGCTTTGCATCATCAGAACAAACGTTCTTCAGATTTGAAGCTACAGTGTTGAATCTATTGATGAATCCGTTCCAGATGATGTCAGATTCATTGGCATCCATTGTTTCAGAGCATTTCTTCTGAACAGTACCTAAAGACATCTGTATTTCTTGCAAAAAAGTTTGAAATAAATGATCAATATTAAGTCTGGGCTGTGGTTTTAGCAAGGTTTCCAGAGTTATATGTTTAGGTTTGGGAGTTGGTGGAAAAAGTGATTTTGGAATGGAAATCAGAGGAGGAGGATAATATGGAAAGAAAGGAACTTCAGGTTTTTGAGGTAGAGATCTGATTAATGCATTAAGCAAATGAGGTTTTGGTCTTCTGTTTGGGGTAACTACATCAAAAGGTGCATCTGAGTAGGATTTGAAAGCAGATTTTGGTGGTTCAGCAGATGCAACTGTGTTATCAGATGCAAGTTACAGAGCTGAAACAACAGCTTTACCAGATGTTGCAGATATGGTTGCTAAAGATCCTACATTGGACATTGATTGAATATATGACATAAGCACAGATGGAAGAGCTTGTTTGAGTTTTGGATTCAGAGGTTTGAAGGGGTCAGATGGTTCAACTCTGTCATAAAAGTCTTTTAGTTTGAAACCAGAAGACAGATTATGAAAAAGAGAAGAAACTTGTGCACAGGATATGGAAGATCTTGGATTGGAACTGGGGATTAATATCTCAGATGATGGTGCAGGTGGAGGCATAGGATCTGGAATGGGAGTTTTAGAAGGTATGGAAGGTTCAGGTTGGTTTATCTCAGAGTATTTTTCAGATGGAGAGATTAGAAAGTCTGGGTGGATTTCTGATTCTGATGAGTTGGAGGATGTTGTAGGTGTACAAGAGGTAGAAGATACTTGAAACACTGTTTTTAGTGGTGTGACATCAAGAACATCTGTCTCAGGGATGTGAGGTTCAGAAGTGTTGGTAGGTTTTGGAGGAATGTCAGATTGTTTGGATGGTTGTTCTGAGATTGGTGAATCAGAAGGAATATTTATTGGGTCTGATGAAACTAGATTAGAAGTTACTTTTGTAGGTTCAGAAGTAACAGGTGCAATTGGTTCTAAATGTGGATTAATTGAAGGTGGATTGTCAGAGGCTTTTTCTGGTTGAACTTCTTGTGGTTGATTTTCTGGATGTTCAGAGGTTTGTTGTTGAGCAGATATTTGTTTTTCAGATGGTTGTTGTTATGATGGTTGGTGATCTGATGGTTGATGATCTGTTGGTTGAGGACGTGGAACAAAGTGTTTGATATGAATTTTGGGTTGAGATGGTTTTGGTACAGAAACTGTTGGTGTTGTTGTTTGAGTTGAAGCAGGTGTTTGTTTTTATGGAGAAACAGAACTGGGAGCAGTAACAGAAATGGTTTGTGTAGAAGGTGGTTTTGGAATAGACTTAACATTAGAATCATTAATAACAAGTTTTGCAGAAGATACAGAAGATTTAGTACCTTTTACTTTGAACCTCTTGGCAGGTACAGAAGCAGCTTCTTCAGAATCTTTTCTCTTCAAGAGCTTCTTGGGCTTCTCAGCTATCTTGACTTTCTTCTGAACAGGTGCAGATTCTTCTACAGGCTGAGTCCTTTTCCTCTGAAGCGGTACTTCTTCTTCTCCTGCATCTGGTAGTGGTTGTTTAACTAGATGAAACACATTAGCAGGAACATGTGTTCCATCCTTCTTGCATTGATCAATATACATTACAACTATATGTCTGGGCTCTTCAGCAAAGAATAGAGGAAAGTCATCTACAGGAATCCTCTTATTTAATTCAGACATATTCAGCTTCTTGGGGGCTGTTGTAAGTTCATCAACAATTTTGAGTCTCTGAAGACTTTTAGCATTCAGAGGCTTCCCATTATAAACTCTAATTCTTCTGTGACACTAGCAGCGTACAGAGCAGTTACTAAACCATTCTCAGTAAGAAGATCTGAGAGCAACCTTCCAAAGGGGATCCAAGTTCTGATCTTCTGTCCTTTCTCTTTCACATATTCTCTAGATGCATTGATATGGTTCCATAGATGCATAAACAGAATGTATGGAAGATCTACCTTGGTGCTCTGACTAAGGCAATACATGAAATAAAGCTGTTCATTATTGACATAATCTGGAGAATTGGTTGACTTCCTGTGGTGGATGCATCCCATGAAGATCTTGGCCCAGATCTTGTAATCAGGCTTCAGATATTTGAATTTGTTAGAAGCTTGACCAGCAGTCATTACTTCTTCATAAACTTCATCCATGTCCACACGCCTAGCTGGCAAGTGAGAAACACCATCTGTTTCTTCATAACCTATCAATTTTCTTATCAGATCTTCTGTGATAATAATTTCTTTTCCCAGCACAGAAGATGTGATGAACTTGGGATAAACTGATGCATGAATCCAGAATTCTTTCACAAGGAGAGGGTAAACTGGTCCAAAAAGCTTGTCAAAATACTTAACCCATCCTTGAGCTCTAATTATGGAACGAAACTCAAACCCATTATCTGCCAGAGAATCAAACTCAACCATAGATTCACATAAAACTTCCAATTTATCAACTGGTGTAAGAAGTGTTCTTTTGGGAGGAGAAAATGGAGCAACACCTAAGTTTTCTGAAGTCACAGCAGCCATAGTAGATTGGAATTGAGCAGTTGTTGATGATGAAGTTGCCATTGAAGAATGCTTTGTCAAACACTTAGGTTTTGGGTTTTTATGCAGAGAAAATAGGAGATGAAAACGCATGTAAATTCTGAGAGAGTGAAAAGTGTGAAAGTGAATACAAGTCAAGTATTTATACTAAAACACTTAGGCACATCAACAGTCAGAAAAATGCACGTTTGAACAAGCATTAAATGAAGAGAATAAAAATCATTTCAAAATATTAATTGCTTTTGACAATTTGGGGGGAAAATCAAGATTTCCACTATTCAAACTTCACCTCAAACGTCTCTTCAGTTATGTACACGCCACCTCTTCAGATTTGGAGTGACACGTGTTTGCTTGCATGTGTTATGAATTCTCTTAGAAATGAAACGTTAGTCAACGTCCAGATCTTCTAAAGATTGTTAGTTCAGAGTTTCACAAAGAAATATTGATCAGAATAAAGTAAGCAATCAGAAGAAATACTTCAGAGCATTAAGCATTTTTGCATCTGTAAAAATTTGCTTATGGTAAATATCATTTTGGACAAAAATCCATACCAATATTTTTCAGAATAAATTTGAATCTATCTTCAACAAGGGGTTTTGTAAAAATATCTGCCCATTGATGATCTGTATCAACAAAGGCTAAATTTATGATTCCCTTCTGAACATAGTCTCTGATGAAATGATGCTTAATTTCTATATGTTTTGCCTTAGAATGTAAAATGGGATTCTTGGACAAACATATGGCAGAAGTATTATCATAAAAGATAGAAATGTTACTTTCAAAAATTTGATAATCTTCTAGTTGACTTTTCATCCAGAGCATCTGCGTGCTACATCCAGCAGCAGCAATGTATTCAGCTTCTGTGGTTGAAAGTGCAATTGTGTGTTGCTTCTTGCTGTACCAGGAGATTAGAGTTCTTCCTAGAAATTGACAACTTCCAGAAGTACTTTTTCTTTCCACTCTGTCTCCAGCGTAGTCAGCATCACAGAATCCAACTAATTTGAAATCATCAGATTTTCTGTAACACAAACCCACATTAGAAGTACCTTTCAGATACCTTAGAATCCTCTTGACAGCTGTCAAGTGTGATTCTCTAGGATCTGATTGGAATCTAGCACACAGACAAACATTGAACAATATGTCAGGTCTAGAAGCAGTAAGGTAAAGAAGAGAGCCAATCATACCTCTGTAGAGCTTCTGATCTACTTTCTTACTTACCTCTTCCTTGCCAAGTGAGCTAGTAGGATGCATTGGAGTCTTTGCCAACTTGCTGTCAGACATGTTGAATTTCTTCAGAAGTTCTTTAACATATTTTGTCTGATGTATGTAGGTGCACTCTGGAGTTTGATTAACTTGGATTCCTAGAAAGAATCTGAGTTCTCCCATCATACTCATTTCAAATTCTGCCTGCATACATGTAGCAAACTCCTTTCCAAGCATAATATTTGTTGATCCAAAAATGATATCATCTACATAAATTTGGCAAATTAGAAGATCTTTCTTAATTGTTTTACAGAATAGTGTTGTATCCACTTTGCCTCTGATGAAATTCTTCTCCAGAAGAAAATTGCTCAATATCTCATACCAAGCTCTGGGAGCTTGTTTTAAACCATATAGAGATTTCTTTAATTTGAAAACATGATCTGGAAATTTTTCATTTTCAAAACCAGGAGGTTGGTGGACATAAACTTCCTCTTCTATAATACCATTAAGAAAGACACTTTTAACATCCATCTGATACAGAGTGATGTTATTTTGTGCAACAAAGGAAATAAGAAGGCGTATAGATTCTAACCTTGCCACTGGAGCATATGTCTCAGTGTAATCAATACCTTCTTGCTGACTATACCCTTGAGCAACCAGCCTTGCCTTGTTCCTCTCAACTTCTCCTTTCTCATTTAGCTTATTTCTGAAGACCCATTTTGTACCAATTATATTGAATCCTTGAGGTCTCTGAACTAGGTCCCAAACATCATTTCTGCTGAATTGATTTAGCTCTTCTTGCATGGCAATAATCCAATCATTGTCTTGCAGAGCTTCATCTATAGAAGATGGTTCAATTTCTGACACTAGTCCAAATAGTGATGCTTCAGATGATTTTAGAAAGGATCTTGTTCTGATGGGATCATCCTTCTTTCCAATAATGACATCCTCTGGATGAGAAGCTTTAATTCTGGATGATGATCCTCTAATAGTTGACTCTTCAGAAATGTTTAGATTATTCATCTGAGAAGTTAAAGGAGTAGCATCTGGAGTTGCTTCTGGTTCCTTCACTTGAATTTTGTCTGCTTCTAGAGCTTCAGAGCCAATAAAGACTACTTCCCTATCTGCAGAGTTATCATCCTGCTTTGGCTTTTCAGAGCCAAGCTTATCATCAAATCTGACATGAATGGATTCTTCCACAATCTGTGTCTCAGTGTTGTATACTCTGTAGCCTTTAGAGTGTTCAGAATATCCAAGCATGAAACACTTCTGTGCTTTGGAATCAAACTTGCTCAGATTTTCCTTAGTGTTTAACATATAGCAAATACATCCAAAAGGATGAAAATATGAAATGTTGGGCTTTTTGTTCTTCCATGGTTCATAAGGAGTCTTCTTCAGAAGAGGTCTAACAGACACTCTGTTCTGAATGTAACAAGCTGTATTGATTGCCTCTGCCCAAAAATGTTTTGCCAGATTTGTCTCATTGATCATGGTTCTGGCCATTTCTTGCAAAGTTCTGTTTTTCCTCTCTACAACCCCATTCTGTTGTGGAGTTCTAGAACAGGAAAAATCATGAGCAATGCCATTTTCAGAAAAATATTTTTCAAAATATTTATTTTCAAATTCACCACCATGATCACTTCTGACTTTAATAATTTTGAAATTCTTTTCATTCTGGACTTGCTTGCAGAAGTCAAAGAACACAGAATGTGACTCATCCTTGTGTTTTAAGAACTTTACCCATGTCCATCTACTAAAGTCATCAACAATGACTAATCCATACTTCTTTCCTCTGATGGATGCAGTTTTCACTGGTCCAAACAGATCAATATGAAGTAATTCTAGTGGTTTAGAAGTAGAAACAACATTTTTTGATTTGAAAGACGTTTTTGAAAACTTCCCTTTTTGACATGCTTCACAAAGAGCATCTGAAGTGAACTTCAGATTAGGGAGTCCTCTGACAAGATTAAGTTTATTAATCTGAGATATACGTCTCATATTAATATGGCCCAATCTTTTGTGCCAGACCCATTGTTCTTCATTAACAGACAAGAGGCATTTAACATGTTGAACTTTAAGTTCAGAAAGATTTATTTTATAAATGTTGTTTTTCCTCTTACCACTAAATAGGATAGAGCCATCCTTTTGACTAATAGCTTTACAACATTTTTGATTAAAGGTAATATCATAACCATTGTCACTTAATTGACTTATGGACAATAAGTTATGCTTTAACCCTTCAACAAGTAAAACATTAGTAATAGAGGGAAGTTTACCATTTCCAATAGTGCCAGATCCAATGATCTTGCCCTTCTGGTTCCCTTCAAACTTCACATCACCTCCAGATCTAAGTTCCAGGCTTTGGAACATAGACTTTTCTCCTGTCATGTGTCGTGAGCATCCAGAGTCCAGGTACCATGATTGGTGTCCTGACCTTGCTGCTAAGAACATCTGCAACAAGAATTATTTTACTTTTAGGTACCCAGATCTTCTTGGGTCCTTTAGGGTTAGTGGTTCTGGAGGTTTGTCTAAACTTCTGTTTTTCAACATAATGTTTATTTTAACTAACCTTGGGTTTAAACACATAAGTATTCTTCTCATAGCTTGTGTGTTTAATGTCATTTAAGTGACCAAACTTAAATTGAGAATACAGAGGTGTCTTCTTGATGAAAAGTTTGTCAACAGGTTTTGAATTGCTTCCAGATGAAGATTCATATCCAATACCTCTTCTGTTGTTTCCACTAACACCATAGATCATGGAAGCCATCTTGCTTCTGTCTATGCTCTTAGTAAGGAATTTCTGAAAGCTAGAGTCATATTTTTCTAAGATGTTTTCACATGACTTAGTCTCAGATTCAGATTCTTGTTGAGTTATTTCAAAGTCATTTTTGATTTTCAGATTAATTTCTTTTTGCTCAACAAGTTCTGTCTTCAGAAGATCAATCTCATATTCAAGATTGCTTTTCAGCTTCTTGTATTTGAGTTTGATATTGTTGTAACTTTTCAGAACTTCTGATAAAACCTTTATCAGTTCTTCTTTGGTAAGTTTAGCCATTACCTCTTCTGCGTCATCATCAGATTCAGAATCTGATTCATATCCTGAGGTACCTTCTTCTTGATCCTCTGTGCTGGCCATCAGTGCAACATTAGCACATTCTTCTTCTGATTCAGAGGATGATTCAAATTCATCTGAGTCGTCCCATGTTGCCATCAGAACCTTCTTTTTTTTGTTAAACTTCTTCTTGGGTTTTTCTTTCTGAAGTTTGGGGCAATCATTCTTGTAGTGCCCAGGTTCTTTGCACTCACACAACTTCTTTCTTGGCAGATCTTCTGTGTCCAGAAGATTCCTTTCTATTATCAGATCTTATGAAGTTGTTGAACTTCTTTCCCTTGTGCTTCTAGAGTCTGTTGATCCTTCTGGACAGCATGGATAACTCATCTTCTTCTTCAGAAGAAGATTCTTCAGAGCTTTCTTGAATGACCTACAAAGCTTTAGCAGTCTTGTTAGATTTTAATGCAACAGATTTACCTTTTTCTTTCTTCTGAGGTTCATCTTCCTCAAGCTCAATCTCATGGCTCCTCAGTGAGCTGATGAGTTCTTCTAGAGAGATCTTGTTCAGATCTTTGGCCATCTTCAAGGCAGTCACCATTGGTCTCCATCTGGTAGGCAGACTTCTGATGATTTTCTTTACATGATCTGATGTAGAATATCCCTTGTCCAGAACTTTCAGCCCAGCTGTGAGTATCTGAAATCTGGAGAACATGGCTTCAACAGATTCAGAGTCTTCCATTTTGAAGGCCTCATACTTCTGGATCAGAGCCAGAGCTTTTGTCTCCTTAACTTGAGAATTTCCCTCATGAGTCATTTTTAGGGATTCAAACATATCAAAAGCAGTTTCCCTGTTTGTAATTTTCTCATACTCTGTATGTGAAATTGCATTCAATAATATAGTCCTGGCTTTGTGGTGATTTCTGAAATCTTTCTTCTGAACATCTGTCATAGATTTTCTGTCAATCTTCTTGCCATTCCCATCTGTGGGATGGACATATCCATCTGTGACTAGATCCCATAGATCAGCATCATATCCTAGGAAAAAACTCTCAATTCTGTCTTTCCAGTAGTCAAATTTCTCCCCATCAAACATTGGGGGTTTGGTGCTGATCCTATCCCTTTCTTCATATTTATTGTTAATATTGGATGTTGAATTATCAGCCATTGTAACAAATAAATATATATCAAAGTATTTCTCTCTGGATCTTTACTGACACTGCTAAGTGGTAGCACACTCAGAACCGGAGCTCTGATGCCAACTGAAGGTGAGATAATACTTAGAAGGGGGTTAAATAAGTATGAAAGATTAAGACTTAAAAATAATCACACAATTATTTTTATCCTGGTTCGTTTAAACAACTACTCCAGTCCACCCTTCCTAGAGTGATTTGCCTTTCTCAACAAGGACTTAATCCACTATTAAATCAAACTGATTACAATAGTAACACCTAAGAACAACTGTTCTTAGTCTTCTCAAGAGCTACTGATTCCAACTGAATCCTCTTAAGGAAAACCTTTACAATCAATGTAAATTAAATACAAGAGTATTAGTGCTTCTATAAAGCTTTTATCACAACAGTGATTTTTCTCTTAAGTTTAAGTACAGGAAATTCTAAGAAGAATATGAAATAATGAGAGCTTAGAAAAAATATGATTTCTTTTCAGCAAATTGTATTTCTAACGTCACTGAAGAATTTGGTGGAGTCTCCCTTTTATAGGCAGCTGATCCAAGGAAGCTGAGCATTGAAAAGAGAGTCCCAAAAAGGTCTGAGCCTTTTTGTCTTCACATCAAGTGACCTTTCCTAGAAGTAGATAGCACAGAAAAATCCTTTTTGTCTGTGTTATTGTGTCTAGCACAAATGAGGAAAGAGACGTTGATTTACTCCAACGGATATATTCTTGAATATTTCTTCTTCAGTTTTCAGCAAGTTCTTCAGAGTCTGAATGGATCAGAGTCTTCTAATGATATTCAGAACTTTGCTGTAGCAGAGTCTTCTGCAGCATGTGTGCTTTCAGCGTGTTGATCATCAGAGCATATTTGACACAGAACTTCAGTACTTGGCAGCATTAGTACTTTCAGAAACTTCTGTAGAATTATGCTTTGAGAAACTCTTCATACAGTATTCTTCTTTGCTTCAGATGCTTCAACTTCAAATGCTTCTGACTAGCTTCAGATGCTTCTGCTTGCTTCAGGTTCTTCTGGAACTTCTGCTTCAGATCCTTCTGGAGACTACGCTCAGGATCTTCTGTAGACAGCAAACAGAATCTTCTAATGAATGCATCTGGCGCTTCAGAGTCAGGATAACTTCTTGTATACAATACAAATTTGCTTCTAGAGAGTTAATTTCATTTCAATCTGCAGTAAAACTCTCAAACAAATTTTAGAGTATATAATTCTTAAATATAAAATTTCCTAACAGTTATCATCAAAACAAAGAGTTATTATTAAGAACCAATCTGTGTTCTAACATACCCTACTCCAGTTCTATGATCCAGATTATCACTGCTTCACTTTCCCAGACTATCAACTTGTGCCTACGTTAGAAGAATATTCTCAGTTGATTGGTTTGCCTATTCTGATTGAGTTTCCTTTCCCTTTTCTGGAAAAGGACCCTAAAGAGCAGGACATTGCTAAGGTTATATGTATGAAATTATCAGATATCAAAGCTAATATGACTACTAAAGGTGGAGTTTTTGGATTAACCATGGATTTTCTAATCAAGAAAGCCCAATATTACGCCGATCATATGAGCATGAAAGCATTTGAGGCTATCCTCGCTTTACTTATATATGGAGTGTTCCTTTTCCCAAACTTTGAAGGATTTGTTGACCTTAATGATATTAAAGCTTTCATGAATAATAATCCAGTACCAACTTTGCTAGCTGATGCTTATCATTCAGTTCATCTCAGGAACTTTCATGGTGGAGGGATGATTACGTGTTGTGTGCCCTTATTGTACAAGTGGTTTATTTCGCACTTGCCTAGGTTTGGCTCCTTTTGGGATCTCAATAAAGGTCGTTGGTCACAGAAGATTATGGCTCTTACTCACTCGGATATTGATTGGTACAACCGTGTCTACGATGGGACACTGATCATTGACAATTATGGAGATTTTGCTAATGTGCCTCTCCTTAGCATTAACGGAGGAATTAGTTACAATCTTGTCCTAGCCCGCTGTCAGTTAGGATATCCTCTGAAAGATCAACCCAAGAGTGCTTACGTGGAAAATATTTTCTTCAAAGATAACAAGGAACTTCAGGAGAAAATTATGATTGCATGGTGTCATCTACACAAAAGAGGAAAAGAAAGTTTGGGGAAATCTAACTGTGTTTCTTTGGAACCTTATCTCCAATGGGTCCGAGATAGGGCTATCAAGTTGAAGATGCCTTATCCCCGACAAGAGCCCATGCCTTTGAAGAAAGAACCTGTTCGGATTTTCATGTCTGAAGCGGAAGAATTGAAGATTTCTCTGAGCAAAGCACAACAGGAAGGAGAGGCTTGGAAAAATAAGTATCAGGTGGTTGTTGTAGAGAATGCTGAACTCCAAAAACAACTACAACTAAAGAGTGAAGAAGTACTTTCTTGCAAAAGGAGAAAAGCGTAGGAGGATTTATTTTCCTCTAGCTCTCAGACTACTCCTTGGAAGTTGATCATAGACAAGCTTATCTTCGAGAAGACCCAGTTGGAGTAGTAGATTAAGGAGCATAATGTCGAACTTCCTTAGGAGTTTATTAGATTTTATTTAGCTATTATTTTTAAGACTCTTTTAAGACGTATTTATTTGTAATCCTTCATTAAATAATAAATGAGTTTCTTTTGGTATCCTATGACATTCGTAAATACTTGAATTTCATGAAACCTTTCACATTCGCATCTTTGCATTTTGTTTTTCTCAAACCCTTCAAGAAACTAAAATTGTTTGGCAGACATTGTGAAAATGGATTTTCGAAGAAGAGAAATGCTGAAGTACACCTTCAAGATCCCAAAGCTTGAAAGCCTAAGGGAACTAGGAAGTCTAATTGGTAATCCTTTGAGCTTCTCGGATGAATATGGAAGAATCTTTTCGCTATTGAGACTCAAGATGATTGATGGATTACTAGACACGCTCGTCCAGTTTTATGATCCTCTTTACCATCGCTTCACTTTTCCTGACTACCAATTGATGCCTACTTTGGAGGAATATTCTGCTTTGATGGGAATAACTGTCACGTCTCGGCCTCTGTTTTCTGAAACATAAGATATACCTAGTGATTAAGATATTGTCAATGCTATGCGTCTGAGTTTTTCTGACATACAAACTCACGTGACTACTAAGGAAGGATTCCTTGGATTGTCGGCTGAATTCTTGATAGAGAAGATCTGTTATCATGCTAATAAGAAGAACATTGAAGTACTTGAAGCCACCTTCGCGCTATGATCGCGACTTTCTATGTCTAATACAACCTAACTGCAAGTGCACAGTCTATCGCGTAGTGATAAAAGATATCGATCCCACAAGGACTCGTAATCAAACTAGTGTTCTCGGGAGTTACTATGTTTAGCTAGGTAGATAATGTTTAAGGGAATAATTGCTATTACTATAGGGAACTAAAAACGTTACTTAAAGTATAATTGCGCGAATCGATATGCAATAATTATGTTCTTTGGGGATTTGACAAGTTACCGGTATATAAAATATTTTCAGAATTTATTTAAGAAGAAAATAGTGATCTAAAGACCTTTGTCTCACGATGGTTGTTGACGCTAGTCGCAACTTTAAGGCGGAACGTATGTTGTCGCTATCCCGTTCGGGGTTAAAATCGCTTTTTGGAAATCTCTAAGTTCTAATCTATTTTAAAGTGCTTTCGCTGTTATTAAAACAAATGCCTAGTGTTTACTATCTGGTCCTAGCCGCAGCTGTCGCTTGTTGGTTCGTACCTTAATTAATTTCCCACTGTCGTGGCAAAACTACTTTTAAATAAGTTTTCGCTGTCGCGACGAACGTTTATTCAGGAAATAAGTTTAAACACTCAGACCATAAATAACTTTTGGAAAAGAAAGGTTTTAACCGATTATTATCAAATCCCGTCTGAATTATTATTACATACCGATTACTCTGGTTTAGCTAGACATGGATTTGGAACAGGTAAAGCGTAAATAAAAGCAGAAATTTAGAACATACATACTGCTGGGAATTAAAGTTACAATTAACGAAATAATAAAAACCTGTGAAGTAACCAATTGGCTTTTGGCCAAATCCCAACGATGTCGGCAGGATTGTGTCTTCAAGCCAATAGAGCGTACAAAGGAAATTGCAGTAACAAAATATAGGAAAAAGAAAGGAAAACAAAAACAAGACTTAAACTAAATTTGCTCTGGAAAATATTTGGGCAGCACTTCGTTATCTGAATGCGGCTCCCTTTCTCAGCTCCCCTCCTTCTCCTTTTATAGAGGTGAAATACTAACGGTTACATTTTTGCAGAAGGTGGACTTGGGGTCAGAGAAAATAGGAAGTAGTGGTCCATTATTTTGGGACTTGGAACTGGTTTTTGCACGTTACTAAAGTTCTGCGTTTTTTGCCTGCATGACGGTCGTCATGGTGTGTGACGGTCGTCACCCGTGTGACGGTCGTCATGGATGTGTGACGGTCGTCACATCAGCAAAATACGCATCTGCTGTTTTTCATGTTGTTTTCATCTGGTTTTCGTCCATATTTCATCTGTAATTGCTTCTTTTCTTCATATTGCTTTGTTTGGACATGATCTTCAAATACCTGCAAAATATCAGACAAATAACATGGAAAAACCCGAAATCAGATTGAAACCAGTCAAATATTAGTTGAATTATACGTCAATATATATATATATATATATATATATATATATATATATATATATATATATATATATATATATATATATATATATATATATATATATATATATATATATATATATATATATATATATATATATATATATATATATATATATATATATATATATATACGATTTCACGTTATCAAACTCCCCTAAGCTTGAATCTTTGCTTGTCCTCAAGTAAGAAGTAGGAAGAATAAAAGTCGGCATGCACGCAGCAGCTTCTTCGTTCAGAAAGTTGGGAAAAACCGGGATTCTAAATAGGAACAAAACGAGTACGGAGACGACACTGGACTATAAGTCTTCGGAGGTCTCCTGTTTATACAAATCGGTCCCAATCATGCTACTGCAGCTTGGTATCAAGGTTCTCGCGTCACGTTTACCCTGTTTGTACTAGCGCAATCACATTAAGCCTGTTGTCCATACACTTTCATGACAAGTCAACCTGTTAGTGATTATGATCTCACGACTATTTTGATCTTTTCATTGCTCATGAGCTTATACCATTGATTTTCAGTGAGTTTTTGTACCGTTGGTCTAAATGCTCGGGTGAGGAGCACCTAACTTAGAGGGAACATGTCTCTATACTCGGGCTATATAGCTTTCTTTTCATGGTTTTTCATTCTTTTAGAGATCATACACTTATTTGCATTGGTTGCTCGCTTAGAAGTGTTTAGGATGGTGCTGACTGCTTGTATAAACTACTTGGGGCTGAGTTTGCGTATAAACTTGAAACTTTGGTACAAGTAGGTAGTGAAACCGACTCGCATAAACCGGAGGTCTAAGGTGTCAGGACGGTACTGGTTTTGTTAGAATTTTCGTCTTGGAGTTTCAAAACTTGGTTTGAACTTTGGCGTATACTCGTGATGCTTTTCAGGAACAACTGAAATTTTTTTTGTTTATGTCGAATAAAGTGGGGAAATTTGCGTAACGGAAAAAGACATATAAATGAGCTTTTATTTGCTAAAATGGGAAAATGCTTGAATTGAAATTACTGAATTGAAAGTACAAGGAAACGGGAAATAAACGCTCCGCTCCCACACTATCTCAATCAGTGTCCCCACTGATTTGAAAGGATGCGAGATAGAAATACAGAGAAAATGAAAATGCAGGAAAGGGAAAAATACAGGAAACAAATAAAGAAAGAAAGAACTAGTCACGGCCTCTGCCTCGGTCACGTCCTCTGTCGCGACCTCTACCTCTGGCCTGTTCGACTCGGGCCTCAAAGTTCAGAGCGCCAGTGTGATAGACATAATCTCGGAGTCCTTCGAATTGCAAGGTAAGATTTGCCAGGTTCTCAGTGATGGCTTCCTGGCCAGTTTGGAGTTGTTGCATCGTAGTTCTATGCCAAGCTTCGAATTGCTCTGCTCGCTGATTTTGTTGCTGCATCATGGCGAGTATCTGTGTTTGTTGGTCGAGGGATCGGCGGAGGTCTGCTTCAGAGAAGTCGGGCTCGGGACGGTGACGGCTATGAAGGTAGGATGTGCCTTCAGAAGGAGGTGGTTGTGATGCCTCAGGTTGCTCAGTTCTGTCCAACTCATCTTGCATTTCGTCAACAGAACCTTGGGTGGTGGTTTGAGTTGGGGCAGCAGTAGCAGCAGGGGCATTCGGGTCAAAAAGCCAGTTGGCACGATCCTGCGGGTGCATCCGGGTACGTGATGGCATGATGATGCTTCTGATGGTTTTGCCACGCACGACCAGATGGTACTTTCCATCGGACCTGGAGCGGATGAGGTGGGAAGCTCTGCAATGGTCGGTGTCCAGAAATACCAAAGGAATTGTATGGAGATTCTGGAGTTGGTTACCGAGGTTCAGGCCTAATGCAATGGAGGTAACAATCCCGCCAAAGTAGAAAGGCTTAGAGCCGCGGTTTCAGTTGGCCTGGATGTAGGCCAAGAGGAATGGTGCTGCATTGACGGGTTCGGAGTTGAACACGCAGCGGAGAAAGAAAAGTTCTTTGGAGTTCACCTTGTGGTTGCTATCTCTTGCGAAGATGGTATTGCTCAGCACTCTGTGGAAATACCGGATGGTTGGGTTTTGGATGTGTGTTGCATGCAGAGAATCCCAGCCGTCGGCATCGATTCCGGTCAATTGGGACCAAAGCATAAAAGCTTCATGTTGAAATTGTTCGGTAATGCGGCGGTGAGCATCTTCGCCGCGAGGGAAATGTAGGATGTCGGCAATCTGATTTTGATTCAATTGGTAGTTCGTTCCGAACATACGGAAGCAAACGGCGCCGGAATGTTGGCTAAGGTCGCCGCTAGAGGTGAAGTAACTGAACAAACTGAGGAACTCAAGTGTGAGTTGTTCGTAAGTGGGCTGCGGATTTGTGCACAGATGCCAAATGCCGGCTCTCTGTAGCATCCAGGTGACGCCGTCGAGGAGGCCGAGTTCCGTGAGAGATGGTATGTGCGGATAGTGGGTTGGCTGTAGCGACCGTTGATGGAAGGCTACGTAGTTTGCTCTCTGTTTCTCGCCGGAGTCGCCGTCGCCGAAAATGATATTGCTAAGGTCAGGGGTTTCATTGTTTCTTGCCATGGCTGGATGATGCTGTTGAAATGGGGGAAGAGTGTGGTTTCTGCGGAATGAGAATTTTCACAAAATTCGTGAATGAAGATGAAATGAGAGTTGGGATTATATGTAGTAAGGAGGGAAAACGAAATTTTGAAATGGGGTATGGATGTGTGGTGATGGGAAGTTGATAAGATGGGAGTGGGGGAAGAAACATAACCTCTGTTATAGCAGATAACAGATTCTGGACTCGTGACAGTCGTCACACATTTGTGGCGGTCGTCACCCGTGTGACGGGCGTCATGGTTCTGTGACGGTCGCCACACCAGCAAATTCTGCAGAACGCAGAATTTTGCTACAGGGGTGCTTTTGACATGTTTTTAAGGCTTGTAATTGATACCGCAATCTAATAAATCAGCCAAGAGGCATATGATAACATAAAAACAGAATAAGGGAAATAATGAATGAAATTGAAATAACATTTAATTAAAAGGATTGTTTTTAATGTAATACATAAGTGAAATGAAACAATGCGAAAATCAAAATAATTGAAAGCGTACAGAAAAACAGGAAAAATAAACTAAACTAAAGCTAAAATCTCAGTCCTTTTGTGTCTTCAATTCGTCAAACTTCCGGGCGTAGTAATCGAGCTGGTCACAAACTAAGTCCATGAAAACTGATAATTCGGCATGGATGCTTATTATTTCATTTCTTGCGGTGGTCAGAGCTGCGTCGAAGGTGTCTAATCGGTGCAGAACAGTATCCATTTTGTCAGTGTTATCTTCAGGAATGGGCTCAGGATAGGTGTTGTAATGTGGAGGGGTCTCAGGGTCTACCTCAGCTTCGGATACAACATCCTCATAATACATATAATCATGTGCTTCAGAGATGTGATCACTGTCGTACATGTAATCCTGTGGTGTGGATTGAGGTGAAGGAAGTCCCATAGGCTCATCCAATTCATAAACCCAATTGTCCTTGTTATGGATACTTGTCATCTGATGATTTGGCAATGTGAATAGCTGGACAGGTTTGTCATTGATAAGGTACTCGTAAGGTCCAGGTCCCATGGTTCTTAAAATGCGTCTGTTAAAGCAAAACTGGATATTCATGGGTCGGATGGTGCCAAAACTAGTGCTTGCATTTAGGTGGAATCTAAGGCCAAGCTCGTGGGCAATCATTGTCACGAGGCCTCCTATTAGAATGGGTGATTGTGATTCCTGAGTGAGACGTAGGAAGGATCTCATCATAAAAGGCACGACATTCACCGGACGGCCCTGAGAAGCACAGAACAAGATAAACAACTCTTCTTTAGATACTGTAGTGATGTTTTCTTCCTTTCCGAAAAGGGTGTGAGCTAGGATCTTATGAAAGTATCTGAAAGCGGGGTTATGAAACTCATCGTTATACATGCCATTTGGGTCAGGGTGATAGTTGTCGCTCGCGCGAAAATAAGGTGCCGGCATGACAGAAGAGTCGCCACCTTTCGTTATTTATCCCTCAGAGCAGGAAAGGAAACGATCGGAAAAACCTGACGAAAAAAGGGTAAGACAAGGTCGTCGCAACCATTGTCTGGGTTCGGGAGTCGGTTACGCAAGGGGAAGGTATTAGCACCCCTCACGTCCGTCGTACTCGACGGGATCCTCGCTTGTTTGTTTACTTGGACGGGTTGGTTATAATCTATCTACCTATCAAGGCTGGCTGAAAAAGAAAAGAAAAATGACTCGGCAAAGCGTCGCACTTTATGCCTACGTATTCCCGTCTGGAACGAGAAATCAGAGTCAACGTAGTTCGGCTAACTACGGGATTATGGGGGAAAGGTTGCTCGCTAGGACGTCGCATCCTATGCCTACGTACTTTCATCTGGTATGAAAAATCAGAGCAAACGTAGTTCGGGAAACTACGGGTTATCTCCTAAAAGAAGTGTTTTTTTATTGTTTGCGATTTCAACCGCACTAGAGACTATGACCTGAGAGTGAATGCGTCGCATGTCACCCAAAGGGTACCATACTAAACATCCCACCTCAGATAGCTTAAGGCTCGTAACGTACGAAAGAAATCATTCATGATTACTGTATCTTAAACTGCTTCGAGATGAGAAGAGAACAGGCCCAACTAGGAGGGAGACTATCAAGTCCTACTGTTATCATGCCATGGATTCATCCTATGGTTGAGGTTTGAACAGGGAACTCCTAGAAGTTGTCATGCATAGGTTTCAACCTAAAAGTCTATCATCAAATCCTCATCAGAAGAAATGAGAGTCCTAAGGGATCATGTCAATGATACACCAAAGCAGACAAAAGCATCAGCTTTAACAGTAAAATGCATGCAATGCAAGTGAGGGAGGAAATGTGTGTGGGGCTTCAGCCTCCACAAGCTCGTCTCGACCTCAAGCCAGTCATGAAATAACAGTAATCATACTGAAGATAAACAACATGCTATCAAGCAATGACCAGATAAAAGAAATGGAGTTGCCATCAGGCAAACAAAACACATGCTTGAGAAAGAATCATCTACTCTCTAATCCTAACCCTAACACAGAATCCTGATCAAATCTAAGCAAAGCCCTAAAGCAAAACCCTAAACAAAAGAAATCAATCCCAGTCTTTCAAGCTTCAAAGCAAGCTTACCAAAGAAAGAGAGCTAAGTAAGCAGACTCATAGTGTCTTCCTCAGGAAAGCACTAGGAGGTGTATACTCAGGAGTCATACCCTATGTGGCTCAACCACTGTGATCAGTTTACATTCCTCCTCAGGAGAAACTAAACTCACAAGCAGGCTCCAACATCACTGGATATTTAGGAAATCCTATCTGAACTAGTGGAACTAAATGAACAGACTCATAGGACCTTCCTCAGGAAAGTACTAGGAGGCTTCCACTTAGGAGTTGTATCCTATGTGGCTCAACAACTGTGATCAGTTTACATTCCTCCTCAGGAGAAATTAAACTCACAAGTTGGCTCCAATATCATTGGATACTTAAGAAATCCTAGATAAACTAAGGGAACTAAGTGAATAGACCCATAGGACCTTCCTCAGGAAAGTACTAGGAGGCTTCCACTTAGGAATTGTATCCCATGTGGCTCAACAACATGTGATCAGTTTACATTCCTCCTCAGGAGAAATTAAACTCACAAGTTGGCTCCAACATCATTGGACACTTAAGAAAGAGGTGAGAAGAAAGAATGAAAGTCATTCATAGTGCCTTCCTCAGGAAAGTACCATGAACTTCCTTCAAACTTCAGGATCTCAAACCTCACAGACAAGGAGAAATCCAAGCTCTGGGTCTCTGAGTCTTGATCTACAATCTTCTCTTCCATCATGCTCTTCAACAAGATCTTCAAGACAACACAAGCCCCACAACAAATTCCCCAAAATAAGCCCCAGAGATGAACAGATAACCACAGAATAGACAAAATCACCAGGCAACTTCAGAAAATACCTAAAAATACTAAACCAAGGGAAAAAAATCTAACAATTATCCACAAGGGTCTACAACATCTACCCATAACATCCATACATGCCCCTCCCCAAAAATCAAGACAAAACTATCTGAAGAAAATGAATTTCCTCACCTATGCACAACCTAAACCCTAATTAGGCACCCTAATGCTAACCTAACTAAACTAATCAAATTTTAATCTAAAAATCAAGAACTAAATCCTATGGGGAACTATGATTCAATATCTAATTACACAAAAAAGAATGAGTCAAAAAGACTAAGGGAAAGTCTTAAAAGAAAATCTACAAAATCATGTACAAAATTAATCCCATTTTAAAAGCTATTTAAAAGAAAAATCTATTAAAAATATGAAAAGAAAATAAAATGGAAATTTTATTTATTTAGAATTTTCTAGACAAATTTATGAACACATGAAAAAAACAAGAATTAAAAAATATTAAATTTTCTATTTTTTATGAATTTTATAAAAGACAAACAATAAAAGAAAATAAAAAAGGAATTAAAGGGGACGGGGGGGGGGGGGGGGGGGGGGGGGGGAATAGCAAGGCAGGCTAGTTCAATTTCAGAATGGGCTAAAAGGGGGGGGGGGGGGGGGGTGCGCGTAGGAAGTTGGACCCAGGCCCAGGTTTTCAGCTTTAATGAAACGCTGCGTTGCAGCGGGGAGGTTTCCCTCCGTTTTCATTTTAAAACCTGGCCACACGATTAGAGGAAAAGGTCAAGAATTCAGGGAGATCCAACGGCCAACAGCCATCGTCCCCAAAACTGATCTAGGGTTTTCAGAACCCAGAATCCATGCATGGATTTTCTCCTTGCTCGTTCTCTCTCCACACTTGATGGTTTTCAAAAATTCCAAAAGGGAAAATGGTCTACAGATTAAGGGGAACAAGGCTATACGAGTAGTTTTCATTAATTCTCCTTGAATCATTCAAACAGAAAACTTCAAAGCTCGGGTACCACCATATTTTCCTGAGATCAATGCTTCTAAAACTCAAATTCAATGATCCAATCTTGTTCTTTATACTACCCTAACCATGCTAATCTAATCTATGCTAACTAAAACTCACTACAAAGCCTGTTCTTGGAAATTAAAGAATCTTGCACCTGCCATGAAACCTCATACAGAGCTCTCAAACTCATGGGAAAAGATCAACTAACCTAGTACACTAATTCTACACCTAAAGAACTAATGGAAACCCCATAAATAAGGATATTCGTGGGAAGAAAGAAACCTGTCAAGGTTCAATGGTGTGTGTAGCTAGGGCTTGATTCAGAGCTTGCAAGGGCTTCAAGATGATCCTTTGATGATGGACAGTCTTCTGTTTGCACTGGTTTTGAAGGAGAAGCCTTGTGGTGGAAGAAATCGTGTGTTGCTTGATCTTGAAGGAAACTCTTCAATGGCAAGTTCTCTCTCTCTTTCTCCTCTGAATTCTTCCTCCTTGACCAACCTCATACTCATCATGATTCACTCTTTTTATAACCATCATTGGAAAAGTCTAGGACCATCTAGAATGATCTAGAAAGTCCTTGAAATCTCATGTGATGACATATTGAATTTCTCTCATCTCATGCCTTATGCCTTACAATTTGGTGTCAAAATACCTTTACATGAGATAATGAGAAGATATGTGTGGAAAACAAGCTCACCTTTGGCTTATGTTGAATTTTGCAAGGGTGCCTTAATATGCAAGTTTCAATTTTACAAAGCATGTCCCATTTTAAAGCCTCAAATGAAAATTCTATTTAAACCAATGTTCTCAAAATGATGTTTCCAATCAAAATGATATATTGGATGACCTATTTTGGATTTGTGGATCTTCCAAACCAATTTCCAATTTCAACTTTTCAAACTTATAAGCCATTTTTAGTTCATTTTTGACCAATCATGCAAATCCATGCTATGAGCTTTTACAACAATCCATGACCTTCTTTCTAGACTTAAAATCACATTTTGAACAACTTTCATGTTTTGAGTTTTTCCATTTGAGGCTTGGAAATAGGAGATATGGCCTTTGCTTAAAATGACCTATAACTGACAAATGACCAAAATACCCCTGTCTTGTTCAAACCATAAGTTGAGTTCCACAAATCCTATCAAGGACTTCTACCACTCAAATTAAAGCTAAGAAGATGCCCTCCAACATTCATGTTGACCAAGAGATAATAGGAATCATCCTACTAGGGCAAAAGTTGTCTGCAAGTTGGGTGACTTTCAAGGACCCAGATTCACACACCTCAGCTGACCTGTAATTTGTCAAAACCATAACTTGAGCTCTGCAACTCCTATCAAGAACTTCCACCACTCAAATTAAATCTAAGAACAAGCTCTACAACATTCATGTTGTGGGGAAGATGAGATATCAATCACATCTAGAGCTAAAACTGCCTGGAAGATAGGGATCAAATTAGGGTTTTTTCACTGACAATCCTTGGAAACCCTGACTTGAAACTTCTCAAACTCTTCAATCATGATGAGTTGGTCTAGGAATCATCTTTATAATATCTCTATGCATCATTCCATGATCTCATGGCCCTTGGATTAGGTCTCAACCTTCTCCAAATCTTCAGTTATCCTAGGGTTGACCCAGTCAAAACCCTAATTCTACCAGTCATGGTTGAATCTTCTGAACTCTTGCATAGTGACCTCCCTGGGCTTTATGATGGCTATCAAGACATCTCACAGGCTTC